>OX371224.1:312019329-312400560 GCA_947310385.1 Nephrotoma appendiculata
TTTTCAATGGTTATTTTTGACAATAACACATCGTCTGTATAGTTCTAGGTCTAACAAAGATCACACAATTTTTTGGCGAAAAATACATTTTATTAATCAACATTTTATTAATTAACCGACCAAATGGCACAGTACCTAAAGCTTTGGCGTTTAAGCAGGAGGTACCGGGTTCGAATCCCGGCATAAGCTTGCAATGTGCAGGTGGTATTAAATCAGCGCTATAGCCGTACATCCTCAAGTTGGCTGAAAAGGCGTAAAATAAGGACGCAATCAGCATAACCACGAAAGAGCAGGATGAGCCTTGAGCCCCAAAACAGATTGCATTGTAAACAAATCAAAAAAAACATAATTTCCTTCTATAAAACGATACAATCAGTCCAACGCCTCTCTAACATTTCGATGCCGTATTGTAGAACGATTTATCTTTGTCTTCAAAGTAAGCTTAAGGTTTCGGCAATCACTTCTTCAACGGAGCCAAATCATGCGAAATTTTCCTGGAGCTTATCTTTCAGGTCTGCAAACAAGTAAAAATCACCGATTCACCAAATCGGCTGAGTACTTTGGATGCGGAAGCAATTCAATGTGCAAACGCGTTATCGTTTTTATTCCATTGTCACCAAACGATTAATCCACTTCGAACACAGCTTTCTCATGGACAAATAATCATACAAATTATGACCAACACGTTCCATTGATTTCTTTACAATGTCAGCTATATCATGCAACTTCACGCCACGTATTTGGACGCCACCACAAAGAGCGACTCGAATTTACTTACGAATACATCAACTGGAGCATCAAGCAATAAAGGTCCGCTCTATTCAGTGAGGAGTACAGAATATGTCATAGTAGTGATAGATTCGGGTCTACCGGCGTCCAGGACAGCGTTTTTCGCAGTTCTGTTTGGCTAAAACAGTATCGTACGGCGGGGATTTGAGCATGGTATGGGCTGACATATCGCTTGAGCAACCCTCAATTCAGACATAAATCCTGAGTATTTATGGAACAAACTAAAACGAATGGTCCGATTTAGAAATCCGGTACCTTCTTACATCAGTGGACTCAAAATTGAGTTGGATGAGGAGAGCGGGCAGTCGTTCAAATCTTTGTCAAAACTTCACTAAGACCAATGGACGCAAGGGGAGGGGGCAATACTTAGTTTTAACCAATAAAATTGTTATCATTTCCCTAGAATTTTTTGTTGTAATTTAAATTTAAATTTTCCCAATATTTTTTTTTTTTCATAATCATCAATTTTGGTTGCGTTTTCATTCAAAATTCATTATGAAAAAAGAACTGTACCAATTTTCATCAAAAATACTGTCATTTTAAAGTAAAACAGGTGCTCAAAAAAATAATGTCTTGTGAAAATTGGTTAAGCCGTTTAAAAAAAAATCGTCTTTCTGTGAGCTCTGAACGTTTGAGTCGATTTAGTTGCTCGCGAGTGTAGTTTAATTTTCTCATCAACAAAATAATTTACATTGTATGCAAGTGAATGCAAGTAAAGCTCGGTACCAAAAAATCCACACCATAATAATTGAAAAGTGTATCAAAACATCGTGACGAGTCAAAATAATATTACAATATACGACGGCAAATCAAAAAGTCTTGCAATATCATATGAAAAAAAAGAGTGAGTGAGACAGCAATATTTTTATTTTTCGACATAATCTCCTTTAAGGTTTATACATTTGTCACATCGATCAATTAACTTGCCTAAACCCTCTACAAAAAAGATTTCTTTTGCTCCATAAAATATTCATTTACAACAGACTGTACTTCATAGTCACTGGAAAATTTCCGGCTTGTTAGTGTTTTTTTCAAATTGGGAAACAGAAAGTAGTCACTGGGTGCCAAGTCTGGACTGTACGGTGGATGCGGAATTTCCACGAAGCCGCAGTCCTTTAATGCAGCTTGAGCAATATTAGCCTTGTGCACTGGTGCATTGTCGTGAAGAAGCAAGATTTGTTTCCTGACTTTCCTTGGCCATTTTTCCCGGATTGCTTTTTTCAATTTTCGCAAAACCTCTGTGTAATATATGCCTGTGATTGTGGTTTTCGGTGGCATATAATCGATTATCAAAATTCCTTCAGCATTCCAAAAAATTGTTGCCAAAACCTTACCAGCAGACGGTTGAGTTTTGAATTTCTTTGGTGGTGGTTCACTACGTTTAATCCATTGCATCGATTCTTGTTTGGATTCCGGATCCCAGTAATGAGGCCACGTTTCATCGCCTGTTAATATGTTATCCAAGAAATTTTCTGGATCTTCTTTGTACATATCTAAACTCGCCTTTGAAATTTGAAGACGCATTTTTTTTGTTCTGCATTCAACAAACGGGAAGCCCATCGCGCACGTACTTTCGACATGTTAAGGTGGTCATGTAATATAGTATATGTGGTACCGTATGAAGGAAAAAGTCTCCACGCTAACCGCGGAACGGAAATACGCCGGTCCTTCAATACAATAGATTCGGCCAAAATTACGTTTTCATGGCTAATAGCATCTGCTGGCCGACCCGAGTGGTTGTCGTCTTCTAATGACTCCCGACCACTTTTGAATAATTTTACCCACCTTGTTACTGTGGCATATGATGGTGCAGATTCGCCGTAAACTTTTGATATACATATAGTTGAATATAATTGCATTTCGTCCATCTTTACAGAGAAATTTAATAACGGCGTGATATTCAATTTCATTCATTTTATGAAAAATTCAAAACACGTGTTACTTAATTGACAAAAACAGACGAACTGTAAAATTTAGATCGAAATGTTCTTCTAGAAGTTTCATCGCGATAAAAAATGGTTTTGAAAAATATATTGTTGTCTCACTCACTCTTTTTTTTCATATGATATTGCAAGACTTTTTGATATACCCTCGTACCAATAAAAACAAAGCAATGGAAATTTTCAAACCATGCAAAAGTAGAGAGAAAAGCGTGACAAAAATTTTCCACAGTTTTCCCAAACCATATACATACATAATTTTATAAGTAGGTACACAGTATTTTTATTGTGTATACACGATAATTTAATAAAACAAATTATAATTTGGTTCACGTTGCAACCAGCATAAGAAGGTTATCGAAGTTTTCACTTAAATTTAATAATACAGTAATAGTGTAATAATTATAATATAATATCACACAATCACCATATATTATTATATTTATGGTTCACCAACTTTTCGTATATATTATATAGACTTGTCGTCATAAATTTTATATTTATATTTCACAGTCATAAACATTGGCGCAAGGAACGGGAAACGGTATGAGATATAGAATGGGGTTGGTACAGCTTCCACCCACATGAAAGTATTAAAATCAGATAAACTAATACATTATTCAAATCACGTAAATTTTAAACAATAATCACTCCTAACTTTATATTTTTTTTTCTATTATAATTTTTTTGTTGTTGTATTATTGGCACTGCATCAAAATCTCTCTTAGATATCTGTATTTATTATATCCTTACACACAACTAATCTTTTACCATAGTTGAAAATTTGTTAAGAAATTTATTACTTTATCGTTTTTAGTTGGATTTTGTTGTTGCCTCTTGCTTAATATCGCTCTTCTATTCTTCGTGGAAAAGCAAAACTAAGAAACGATGAAAATGAAAGCGCATGGAAAGCATTACAAACGAAATTTTTACAGCATGGAATGTAAGGAATTTTAATGGGTTTTATATTATGTTGGTTGAGTGGATGATTAAGAGGGAACCAACTATAATGTGCGCGCGCGATGATGTAAAAAGGGGTGGCGGGGAATTCAGGCGGAAGAGCATTATACAAAATTAGAAATCTTAAAAAATAAAACAAAGATTTTTATTTTATATTTTTTTTTGAGTGAGATTAAATGTTCCTTTTTTTGCAAGTATAAATGCGTTAAGAAAAGCAAACATTATTTTATAAAAAAAAAAAAAAAAAATCTTACATGGGTAATTAAACTTTCGAGCATAAAAATTATTTGTTAATTGAATTAAATATTTGGAAAAATAAAATATTATTCCAGCTTCACGCGCATAAGATGATATATTTGTGATGGGTGGAAGAATTTTCATATAGAATCACTTTATGTGGAAAATGTCTCTAGTGTGTGCTATTACGTTATAATTCGTTTATTGTTTCTAATTTCTAATAAGATTAGATTAGTACACTTAATCCCTCAATTATTATTACGGCGCAAGAGTTTGAGGTAATAGAATCATGCACTGTGGGAGACTAAAATACGCACGTTTTTACAGGTCCATGTCTATATCATCGAAAACATTTAATCATAGACCACTTCATCGTAAATATTTAGCGCCGTATAGCCATATCATCGTACAATCACTTAATCGTAAAGACAGTCAACCGTGAGACCGGATAATCGTTTTTATTGGTAACCAAACGAATTTCTTATATTTTTGTGGCAATTTAACATAATCACTTAAGTTGAGAAAAGTGGTTATATTAAACTATGTTTTAATCGACAGTGTTTCCCGTTTTTCCTTTCCCTTCTATTTATGAAAATCCGACTATTTTTGACCGAGATATAAGCAAAAAAAAAAACAGCTTATGTTTGCTATAGGTGTTTGGTATTTATTGAAAAGCACTTAATTGATAATTTTTGATTTTGTAGCATGAAATAAGTGATATTTAAAACAATATTTTTATTTGGAATATCAGAAATAAATTTAGAATAAACATTTATCTTGAAATAAGTTTTTATTTTGAATTTAATTTTGCGTTTAATATTTACTTAAATCGATAAAGGTGTTTTTTTCTAAATGCTAATTAAAAATTTTAGGGACTTTCGGTGAACCAAATGCAAGTAACATGTGCTCGAAGGTGTCAATAAACACAATTTAGAAACCCTGATACCGTGGATTCTTAAATAATTTAGTTATATGTCCAATAATTTTTTCACAATTTAATTTAAAATTTAAATGTGGTCCCCTGAAAATTTGCTAAAAAATAGAAAAGTGGTTTTGTTGAAATGACATTTTCTTATAGAAATTTTACTATTGATTGAAATAAAATTATATCCAAGACTGTGTGCCAAACTTAAGGTAAAAGTCAATTTTAGGTAAATTTTTCATTTACCTCAAGGTAGGCACACAGACTTAGCGATTTTGAAATGGTTTTTTTCTCATGAGGTGCATACATTTAGAATGAAGGTTTGAATAATCCCGGTAGTGAAAACCTGTTTCTTGTGATATTATTTGGCACGATTTTTATTTTTTTATCAACATTGACGTAGATTCAAAATTAAGATGAACCCCTCAACGAACAAGCTTACCCACCGCCCCCGATTACCCAAACAATTCTAGAGAAGTGTAGGCAAATCCGCAGTTATACCGGCATTTCGGGATAATTTTGGGAATTTATATGCAGTATATCGATGCGACACTCGAGGAGTTTTTTTTATCGAATTTGCAAAAAATCCGCAAGAATGTACGTACCGTTTTCATAATTGCCTTTTCTTGTAAAAATCGGAAAATAGGACAAATTAAAAATTTAAAAATTAGTCCAAATTCCAGGATAGCTGAGAAAGGATCATAGCATATCAATGCTAAATAAAAATTTTATGCGAAGTACCTGACATTTACAAAACAACGCGACAATTTTTTTTTCGGCGGCCATTTCCTTTTCGACCAACACATTGGTGAGAATAAAATATGAAAAATCCCCAGACATACGATTTTTAACTTTGGTGGTAAAAATTATAAAAATTATCGGTGTAATAATTATTTTTTTTTTTTGAAGTCAAATTACTCAAAACAATACCAACACCAACACATACTCGTACATCGTTAATTTTTAATCCTCATACTAAAATATTTATCATACTCCATAAGCCGAATAGCATTGAATAAGTTTTACGTTACAACTGGTGAAGTCATCCGACTCTTTCGAAAATGATGCCGGTAACGCTGTTAGAATAAACGACCGCTGTTACAACATAACACTAATTTTGTTTATATCATATTCGTTAACATGCACTTTTATCTTTGTGATTTCAGCAGGACACAACACATAATGGCTCGAAAAGTAAAGTGTACAACAAGAAGCTCAACAGGATTGTAGAGCCGAAGGACGAAATCTACGTTTAAATGATGTCCAGGTGCTTCAAGTAAGTTTTTAAATGTTTCAATAAAATATAATTTTTGCAATGTATTTGAAGAGGCAATTTACTACGGTGGTTTTTTTATATTTGCTTACAATATGTATTTATCTTAATTGATTGTGATCAAAAATCATGATTAAGTGGTTTACAAAAGAATTTGTAGAGTACACCTAATATGGCAGTTTTGTTACTAAAGTTATGATATTCTGAATACTGGTAACGTTGAATGGAAAACTAAAATTTAATTGAAGTTTTTAAATATCAAGCGTCAACTTTAAAAATCGACCCTGAATTAATAAATTTTTCGAAATTGTCAGCTTTAATTCTCGAGAGGTAAATTTATTATTAAGCTGTTTCTGAGAAAAACTAACTACGGCAATACATTGTAACATCTATAGTTTATGTTGCTTGTGTCGGCATCTTTTAATAATCTGTCGGTGGTAAATTTCTCCCGATTGATACGTTTTGCAACGGTA
Source organism: Nephrotoma appendiculata (assembly GCA_947310385.1). Taxonomy (NCBI): domain Eukaryota; kingdom Metazoa; phylum Arthropoda; class Insecta; order Diptera; family Tipulidae; genus Nephrotoma; species Nephrotoma appendiculata. Next base: position 312,025,924 of record OX371224.1, read on the forward strand.
TTAATTTTGAATTTTGACACCAGAGTTGTTTATGGTCTATGTGAATGTTTGCACCATGCTCATATTGCCCTGAGACATCTTGTAATGATCTGAGAAATTTCTTTTTGTTAATTACGTAATTGGTTATTTTGGCTTGTTAATGTCACCGAATATTTAGTTATGGGTTTGTGCTTCGTATTTTGACGAGTATTTTTATTGATGAATGGGTTTCTGTTCTCTACTAGTAAATTCTTTGCTTTACAGCAACTAATTCTTGTCAACACTTCGCTGAAGACAAGGATTTCGATTTTGTTTCTTTGTATATTATTATGCTAGTAACTTTGATTTTGATACTACTGTTTACACGTCATACAGTTCTGAAGTTGCAATTCCCGATTTCAGTTTCCGATTCGTGTCCGTGTCAGATTTGCCGCATTGCAATTATTTTAGTATTCGTTTCTATAATCATTTTGATTTTGGGTTAATAAATTGAAATGAGTAAGAAGGAGGGGGTGGGGGGGGGGGGGGTTGATGTGGATATTTTATTCCATTTTAATATTCACTTCCTTCTATGATGTTTTCAAGCGATCATCCAAATTTGTAGTATCCCTAGCAATGATTGCAAGGTAAATTAAAAAATCCTCACCTTTTTGCTTGTTGAAGGCAAGATTAATCACAGTTATTACACAATTCAACTCTGGGAAAACCACACAAACTTGTGGTGGATGCCATATATGTCCGCTACATATTTTTATTTTTTGTTTAATTTGGGTCCATACCAGAGAAAAATTTAAAAAAGAAACAGAAATGAAATAATTGTTTCGAAAATGTTCATGATAGACGGCACAATTGTTATACAGCGAATTTCTTTTATAGCCAAGTTTAGCCTCGAACAGCGTTGTGATAATCGATTAAGCTCAAGAAAGTACGTCGCATATCGACATTCTATTTGATCTCGTTACAAAATTATTTCGATTTCAACCAGAACGAAAATTATGAATTTCTATAAAGCCCGCTGGATACTAAAAACAAAACTTAGACGATTCTCCCATTTTTTTGGTTCCTTGTACTATAATATCAAAGACATTGTATGACTAAGATATTTCAATATCACCTATTTGTTTTATAAATATTGAGTTTTAACTTTTAAAATATTGTAAAATCCCAATTTAAACTAGAAAACTATATAATACGATGAGTTAGTACTGCCAAAAAAAAAAAAAAAAAAAAAGCAGACATTTTCATTGCCTACGAATTATGTACCTACAATAGCTATGTCCCTATAGTGGTTCGGGAAATTCCACCACTACCAGAGTCAAATGAACAAAAGCAGAATGGTGAGAGGCCGGTGAACCTCGTCCGAAGCGACTCAACGCGCAGCAGTAAAATTACACGAATTGCACATTGAATTGCTTCCGCATCCACCGTATTCGCCATTTTTGGCTCTCAGTGATTATTGCTTGTTTGCAGACCTAAATAAAAATGCAGGGAAAGCGATTTGGTTCCAATGAAGAAGTGATTGCTAAAACTGAAGGCTAGAACTGGATCTTTTAAATGCAGATTTAGCCAGTTCTTATTGTTATAACACGAACCCGATTATAAAGCCCTGGATGTAACTCAACTATTCTATTCAAAAAAAAATTTATCGAATTTTTGCTATTTAATACATTTTTGAAGTTCATTCAGATAATCAATGTGCCACCATTTTCGGAAATCTTGGAATATCACTTGTATATATTTTGATACCTTGAGAACCTATATTTAAAACTTACATTGATCGTACAGGAAGTGCTAGTAAAAGGTTGCCAATCAATAAATGGCCGAATCATTGGAAATTGCAGTCAGTGTATCAACGTATCAACGTAAATCAACGTATAATATTCTTCCAGTGTCATTGAGCGTGATCCAACAACACGTTTCATGTGTGATTTCACAAAAGTGAGGAGATCGAGGAGGTATATTGTGAGCCATTTGATGTTATTACTCGCACAAAACCTAATAAAATTTGTGGCATGTTCCAATTAATTTTTTATATAATATCCACGCCTGGATATAAATATACGGATTCCTTCGGGAATGGCCCGATTAAGTCACACGGTCAGTAGAAAGACCGCCCATTTATTCATGTAATTCCTTTGGTTTATTATTCTTGAAGCAGTGAGTACATTTATTTACTACCTGTCTACACAAATTTCGACCCACTTTAAACCAATATTAAGACCTCAGATTGTACAGTAAGGTTTGATGGTCACAATGTTGAAGTCGTAAGTGTTCAGATTGAACTAAAAGCTTGTTAAATAAATGATTATTAGTGTAATTTAAAAATGAATTTCGAAGACGTTCGCCGTTAAGAAGAAGTCCTAGCTCATCAAGAAATGGTTCGAATTATTTTAAATTGTTGGAGATTTGTACATTTGCATACATTTTAATATTCTGAATATCATTGCCATATTCAACCTGCTTTATTAGTAGTTGTGGCCCTACTTCAGATGACCTACTTTTGAAACTAATTTAGGTAGTTAAATTCAATGGTCAAGGTCAAAGTCAACGTCAAAGGTCAAAGCTCAAGGTCAAAGTCAAAGGTCAAGGACAAAGATCAAAGGTCAAGGTTGTGACCCTGACCTATATTCGATGACCTTGACCTAGTTTCAAAAGTAGATCATCTGAAGTAGGGTCATAACTACTTGTATTATTTTCACAATGCTCATTAATGAAATATTCACTTAACTACAATGTAGCTCACCCGTATTCTTTACCTTTTCCTTATCGTTAAGAGTATTCATATGTCGAACTATCTGCTGTAAAGCAAATAAGTTTAGTAAACGGGGAATATCGTTCAAATATGTCTCAATGCGATTTCTCGTCTCAAACTGAATCTGAAACATTTTTACGAAGGTTTAAATTCAATAAATCTTAGTTAATTTTTTGGTTGGATTTTTTTTAACAATGACATTTATCTTCAAGTAGACTTTAGGATCTGACCACTATAATCTTTGTTTCAGAAATTCATTTGGTATTAAGCTTCGGGAAACGGAATAAGCAGAATTTCCTGGTGTTGAAACGTAGCACCGTATAGTGTAGAAATGAACTGAATTTAGCTGGTTAATATTTAATTCGAAATAGTGTGACCTCAGAATCAGATCAATAATAAATATTGTTACAAAAAATATTTCGCCTTGGTGAACGTCTGTACCAGCAGTAAAGCGGCACAAAGCTCTAGCTGCGGAATAATTTCTTTTTTGAGTGTTGCCACTCGAGATTTACAACAAATCATCCATATGTGTAGTTTATTTTGAATATCCTTGATTCTAATTGGGCATTACAATACACGCGATGTGTAATAAAGCCTCGTTCTTATTAGTCAAGTTACTTGAATTCAAGTACATACTTGAAAATAGAGACCCTTACAACTTTTGTATTCAAGTTGAGCCATCTGACATGAGCTTCATTATACAATTTAGTAGTGTGGAAAGTACTTTATAAAAAAGTGAGTTTAAAATTGAAAACAAAAATGAAGCAGAAATTATAAATTTTTTGGAATTTTTCCAATCCTTCTGTGAAGTACTGTGGAACATCGATTTAACTGTATATCACGACCGAAATGCTCGAGATGAAAATTTTAAAAATGTATTAACTAAAATGGACGCGAAAGGGATAAAAAAGCGGCTAAACTCGGATATGGATTATTAGCGTGCTGGCTTTAGAGTTGGTGTATTAACTCGAATTTTGTTGTTGTTGGTTAAGTAATCAGCATAAAATGATTTTAATGCGGTTATTTTAGACTCGAGATATTTTTTTGTTTTTCTTCCGTCTCCATCATTTTCGAATTGGTTGTTATGCTGAAACAGCGATTGAGATACGTCTTGTTGCTTGCGGTGTAGGAGATTTTATATTGCTCTGCTTTTATTCGATGTTACTGGATTGCTCTATTGATTGAGTTTATTTGATTTTATTTCCGAAGAATCTTATGCACTTGTCAATCCTTATGCACTTGTCATGCCATTATTTAACAGGCTTTTCTTGTGTATCTTTTTCTGTTCAAAAATTTAATAATGTGTGGGTATTTCGTTAATTAGGGCTAACAAGTTAATAGAAGGTGGAACAAAGTTATCAATTAACGGCGTTCTTTCAGTAACCGGACATACAATGTGAACGACCATTCGCAGCTATTCGTTTTCATATAAGTTGTCTGCGACTGATGTTCTTAATGTTTCTCCATACGTATTAATTTGGGAATCGTTTGCAAAATACAAAAAATTTGACGAACTCGGGTGCAGCTTTTGTTACATGTTATAGAAGGAATTACAAAAACACCAACGCTATCAGCAATCAGTATTCACACATTTTGTGATGTCATCAAATCGCCCTACGCAGCTGTACTCTACACAACATTCTAGATCGAGCAAGAATTAGGTTAGGTTAGGTTTCAGTGGTTGACACTTAGGCCATTTATGGCCCATTGTGATACCACGCATTCACGCCACATCATTAACCCATTCACCTATTCACCTACTCACACAACTACAGTATACCACCTGCACATTGCAAGCTGCATGTCAACCTGTATATTGACATGGACGGTGGGTCGGCGCTGAATTCTGCACTCCATCAGAGGGTCCTAGTTGTGTTTATTAACATCACCGATTGTAGTCGATGATGAAAATTCGATTTGCATCCAGCCTCTGATGGGATTCGAACCCAGTACCTCCCGGTCCAAGTGCCGAAGCTTTAACCACTGCACCACTTGTCCGGTCAAGCAAGAATTAAATAATATTTAAAAAAAAAACCGCTAATGCAAGTAAGCTTGCCCAGGCTGGAACTAATGAAAGCAAGACAGTCAAGCCTCCTTACCAAGCAGACCATCGACGTATTCAACCTTATCCACCAACTTCTAATTAATTACGTTTTAATTAAAACTTGTTTGATAACATCAAAATTTATTTAAGTTGGTCTTTGCGAAATCCATCAAAACATATAGACATCTTATCCAATCAAAGTCGAATGGCAATGTTGTTAACCCGCCATATAAATAATGAAAATCAACATATGATACGGGTATTTTGTGATGACTGGGGATTTTTCGGTTTACCACCGGAAGTGACAGCACCTAAACCATTTACGAGAAAATGTATTATGAACTAACAGATTTTAAATTATTTTTGCAACCACACCATACCGTTCCAGATCAAATTTCCACATTTTAAAACGAAATAACGTTTTTTGTTAAAAAATGTTTTTCATTAATAATTTTGGTTATTATATGGGTTATTTCTTCTGTAAATCCACATCCTTACCCATATGGACCGTTTACGTTTATGTTTCATTAATAACTCATTTGCAATTTTTAATGATTTAATAATAATATGAACGAAACTTGAATTCCAGTACTTGAAATCAAGTAACTTGACTAATGAGAACGAGGCTTTAGATCATATAAATCTATGTTATGAAGTGTTTAAGTAGTCTGCTTGATAATTTCAGCTATTAAAGTTACTGGCAAGCATAATCTTAAAGGATCAAATAATTGGAAAATTTCGGACAAAATATTGCGCTTTGTACACGTTGCATTTATAGAAAACTTGAGAAAATTAATTTCAAAATAATCCAAGACAGTCCAAGTAATAATTATACGTCCGACATGACTGAAGAAATAATAGGTATTCGAGGAATATTTTCATAGTCCGAAGCCACCTTTTTCTAACACTTTCTGCATTTGAGACCCAGTAACTTGGGGATTTCATGAGGTCTTTATATTGAGTATAAAGTTCTGGGTAAATTTCCTTTCAATGGAATAAAATTGTTTAAGTGAGGAAAAATTTGAGAAACCGAGGTGGCATATCCGCGTAGTCCTCTTCGAATGTCACACGTTCAGATGAATCACTTTCATTCTGAATTTCTATTTTTAATTAACTGGGTGATATTTATCGTACATTAATTGTAGGCGGCAAATATTAGATTCAACTGAGCCTAAAGAGGGAACTGATGGTAATTTATTGCAAAACTGAGTACGCTGATCTTTCAATGCATCTCGTTGGCGCTTCAATGATTCTCGAATGATCTTTTCCAAAGATGCTTCACTGCCTAATTGGGTTCTAGAATCAGACATTTTGTAGCTATCTATACCAAAAAAACAACGGTTTAAATTATTTTATATTTAACGAACGATAAAAATTCAATTTAGCGAATCAAAATGTAAATGGTTTCAGAATAAAATAAAATCACTTTGGACGGCTGTTCAAACAAGTGACGAAAGCACCTACTGTGCTGGAAGTCGAATTCGGATATATACAGCTAGTTTCGAACTTTTTCCCTTTGAGGCCGCCAGGATCATGTTGTATACCATTGAAAAGGTCTTGAAAAGTAGACCCAAATAATGTATAAAAGCATGAATTTCTACCAACATTGAGTTGAGATATGACCTTCCGAAAATTGCCCCAAAAAATTAGTTTTTTAGGTATAACTGTCCCAATTATTTTATAACTAGCCAATTGATTGTAGCCAATGATTGTAGACGTCAATACCAATTCAACGACATCTCAAACGTCCAAAACGGATGATTTTGACCAAAGTTATGGCATTTGGAAATTTTTCTATGACGTCACGTCATCTTGCTTTGGTATATATCGCTCATTTGCTGCAAGAGTGACACAATTCAAAATTTATAATTTTTCAGTACAGCGATTTGAAAATATCACTCAAAACTGTTTGTAAAACCGGTGTTTTTCAAAAGTAAATCAAAATACATGCTGACTAGTAAAATAAATTTTTTTCTAATCCTACATCCGCAATCAAATCTTATTTTTTATAATTCTTTAATATTTTGCAAATTTTCTTAGGATAGTTGCCAGTATCAGAAACAAAATGTAAATTTCTCTCGCAAATTGAGTGATTTTTTATATGGAATTTTACCTAATTTGCTAGAAATAACTACATAAGAGATTATGTTTTGATACAAAATAATCAAAATATGAATTATTGGGAATCGTTTGGTTCGAATATCTTAGAAATGAGTGAATTTTGAGTTGTGTCACTTTTTCAGCAAATGAGCGATATGTTTGTTTGTCCGTACTTCTTTAATTTAATCTCATATTTTCAGGGTTTGTGGTACTTGAAAAACTAAGCTACAACTTTTTGATTTGGCCGCCATGTTGGCTGCAGCCGGCCTAGGAACGGCCGTTTTTCTTCATTTTGGCCACGCACAAAGCGCTGAACCTATTTGACATACCCCGGACATATGCATATTGTTGGAAAGGTATTGGTACCAGCTATCAAATAGCATATAAAAATAAACCAAAAAATTAGGGTGGAGGGTCATTTTGGCCAAAAAACTGTAAAATGCCAAATCGGCTGACCACATTCGGCCGAATTGCTAAAAAATTAGCATAAGGCTTTTGGTTCATATTTTCAGGATTATTAGCCACAAACCTCACCTACAATATCAGATCAACCGTTTGTCCCAGAAAACTCGTATATTTTAGATATTGACCTCCATAACTTAAAAGCCACCCTAATTGTTTGTAAAATTTCATAGTTTGGCTGAAATGCACCCTAATATCGGTCCGCTGCGGTTCATACTGATAGTGAATCAACGTATTATAATGAAAAAAATATAAATACATCATATTATTATCATTGCTAAGAGAATTTTTACCAGTAACCCTTTTTTCATAACAAAAAAAGTTAAAAACCTGACAAATTGATGTGATCGAAAAAATCACCAAAAACACTGAACATTTGACAATCTCCTTGCATAAAATCGATATTTTTTAATCTTTATGATGATTTCTTTAAAAAATAGATCTTATCTACCCTTCCATCGCATGAAGATGGAATATCAGCGAGAGGGTAGCTATCATTAATTTTTGTTTGCAACTAACACACTAAAATAGAGAAATAGAATCGTCTACTACACACCAGACACCAGAACACCAGAACATAGGCTATCATGCTGAACATAATAAAAAAACTACCTATCTGAACCTAATGATGAGACCTGACCCTACTTTTCACCATAAAAAAGATAATATAAATCTTTACTATTTCGAGGCCAAGAGCATGGTGAGATGACGCCTTCATCTGCTCTAGAAAGTTTCCATTCTTTCCCAAAATTACTGTGTAATGGCCTTCTTTTAATTCTGTACCATGATGGAAAATGGCGCTTGACAAAACATATTTTTTATTTCCAAATCTTAATTCTGTCTGAGGTACAGAAGAAAGTTGTAGACTATTAATTTTCAAATAGTATTGATCGTCAATAACAAGTGAAAATATGAGAACGCGACGCGTATTCTCAAGATAACACTGACTTTTCAGTGGATTCTAGCACTTATCGCAAGAACCATCTTCATTACCCACCCATCTACCAAAATTAAGACTAATCAAATCGGATAAATTTCTTCCGATGGGTATATAAAATGGGCACACTTAATCTGGATTACTATACACACGCGGTTTTGATTTGCACTTGCTGTTAGTGCATTCGATATGGAATGTAAGATCATACTCGCATAGATCTTTGAATGAATTTGATGTGCCCGAATTCAATAAAAGTCTCAAAAATTCGCAGCTATCTTGTTGCTCAAAGTCACTGAAATGTTCACGGCGCAAATCAGTAATATCTAAATTGCTTCCAAGTAGCAAAGGATTAAAATAGTTCAAAAATATTTGTTTCAGTGATGAGCTGGGACCTCTCAAAACACAGTATTTAATGCACTGAATATTTGTCAAAGATTCAAAAGCAGAATTAGCATAGCAAGCAAGCATTATTTCTATTTTGCATTCCACGAATGCCATGTGCCGCTTGATCATTTTCCACAACATTTCTTTTTCTGCTTGCTTTCTGATTAACTGTCGATGGTTCTAATGTAACTTTGATTTGTTTGCGCAAATATCTATTTTTATCATAAATCTTAGAATTTTTAGTTTTAGTTAAATCAATTGACGGCAAATCATTTTTATGAGTGGCTCTCAATCTATTATATTCAACTATGGCCCCGCTATTTGTTTTAATGCTGGCTGGATTTAAATTTATTATATTTATGTAAGCCGGAGAGTGATTTCGACCGTGATAGTGCAACATAAGTTTGGCCATTTGCAAAAATACTAGCACCAATCTCAACTATACACAAGATGCTAAGGTTAAGCCTTGACTCTTGTGGATTGTGATTGTATATGCTAAACAAATACGAAATTGTTTGCGAGTAATAAATGCGCCTTGATTCAATGGAAATTTAGATTGTTCGGGCTCTAATTCATATTCACCATTTTCAAATTGAACATTTAGTTTCACTACGATTCGAACTGATTGGCCATTTACTTGTTCTATCGATTCGTGTATCGTTTTAATTGTTCCGATCGAACCGTTCACTAATCCAGATGCAACATCAAGATTTCTCAGTAACATAATTTTGACCCCTTTTTTACTTGGATTCGATCTTCTAAGCCTGCAGTCTTTGAGAATTTGCCTTTCTGCTTGAATGACTCTAACGACTTTGCTGCTCTTTCTTTTTGCTTTGCTGTTTTGGCTTCAATTTCATTCTGAGCTACTAGAACCACTTTTTCAGATTTAATTCGATCTAACATTGCTGAATTTACAGTTCTACATTGTTTTCTGGTCGCAAATAAGCAGACCGTATCGGGCGGTAGCTTGTCAATGAGTTGAACTAAATCTACTAGACAACTTTCAATTGTGTCATTCTTTAGTTTAATTTCTCAATTTGCAAGCAACTGATAATCTGTTTCATTTAAAATGCCTAGTCTAATATGCGCCAATTTCTGAACAAACTCTTGGTCTGGCTGCTGTCAAACATTTTGAGTGAGTTCATCATAACTGAACAATTCTCGCCACAAATTAATTACATGGAGCCCAGTGAAATACTTTGTTAGTTGCTTCGATATATCTACAAATGGCGATGGTGCATGAACTGGGTCCAACTACAACAGGTCTCAAAAAAATAAAATATTAATTCGACCAAACCAGCCATCTTGGTTATTCAAAGTATCAAAAATTTCGCAAAGTCTTAAATGAATGTATACTAGAGTTACATTATAAACCATCGATATTTCGCCAATAATAATGAGAGCCACATTTTTCAAATTTTCGCGCATTATTTTTAATTGTGCATCTGTCAAAGATACATACTTGGCTATATGCCGTCATGTTCAACAGGTAGATGCAAAAGTCTATGAATGGTTAAGCCATTTACATTACGAGCAAGCATATTACCACAACTTGCTTTTCAAGATTTTGTGACATATATTTTCTAATCACGTTAATCAAAAAGGATTTTCCTGTGCCACCAACACCTGAGACTATTTTACGATAAACTGTGGCGGTGCTAAACGAGAGTTTTTCAGCGACTTTTTTCTTAATCCCATATGCTTCAAAATAATTATTGCCGCTATTAACAGGTTCATCAAATATTCTTTTCTGATCCAAGTTTAATTGCGCAATTTCATCTGATATTGATAATTCATTTTGATTCAGTGCCAAATTATTCATGTCATTCAATTCATTCTCTAATGGTAGTTCAAACCCAAGAATATTATCATTTTCGTTGTGTTGTGTGCCCGTATTCTCATATGCATTGAAAACTTTGACCAATTCTTTATCAAATTTATCAAATGCACACTCCGTAACACACAACCGACAGCTGTAATAATGCGTAATTCGTTCTTCGCTTCTCGCTATTCGTCATTTCAATGCTGCGCGTCTGTGTATGAGGCACAATACACGTAAATAACACGTAGCAGCCACTTGTGTGCTATCGAGTGTGTGTGTGTGAACTGTTTTGACTGACAACAATAAAACGAATCGCATTTCAATTCATTTTCAATTTGCCGTGCCAAAGGCATTGATCTCAAATAAAAAACCTCGAGGTAAATGTTCAAGTGACGAAAGCCGAATTCAATTAACAAAATTTCTGATAGTAAATTTGTGCCGAAAAAAACAATTGCATTTGATTTGTCAACGATTTTTCAGAATGTTAGTGCATTCGGCGCGTTTGTTTACATTTCTCTTTCTAGCTGTCAAAAACAATAACTTGTCAACGATTTTTGAGAAAGTTCAACAACAACGCGCTGAATGCACTAACATTCCTAAAAATCCTTGACAAATCGAATTCAATTGTTTTTTCGGCACAAATTTGATATCAGAAATTTTGTGAATTGAATTCGGCTTTCGTCACCCGAACATTTACCTCATTTAGATGTTTTTTATTTGATAATTACTCTAAATTTACGAAATTACCAATTTAATTAATACTTTTTAGCTTCTATATAAATATAGAAGCATAATAGTCAAATATTTGTTGTTGTCTGATTAGATGATAATACATTCTTCCAATTTGTATGTATATAGACTTAAATTGTGAAATTTCCGTACACCAGCACAATCAATCACAAAATGTAATAAAATAGAGGAATCGGGCAAACACAATCTAAACCATTTAAAAACACCAACGATTGTCACATAACTCTATCATAATATCCTTAAAAAATTTATTTTATAATGTTATTTCCGCTTCTATAATAAGTGTTTGTCACCCATGCACGCATTTCAAATAAAACTTAACCATGGATCTACAATCACATATTTATATGAATACCAAATTCTCCTCCTTAACAAAAATAAAATAAAAAAATGTCTAGCAAGTGATACACATTCGCTCGCTCAAATAACAAATGTCTTGAAATTGGAATAGAAATGCGAGTACAATATAAATGTATATGTATGTACTATGAGTAAGTACCTATATGCGCGACATATAGATACACAAAACACATAAAATAAAGCTAAGCATAAAAAACGAATGTATATTCAAAAGATGTTTCTAAAACTGAATACAATTTATTTTCAAGTTAAAGTACTTTGAATGAAAATCTTTATTTTTATTTTCCGTATTTCAAATTTTAAGTATTAGAGACGAAAAAAATATATACGTTTTCCTTGTGTATTCCTTTATCGTGCGTCTACTGTTCTTTGGAAACATATACTACCTACATACACACACACACATATGGTTATATGCTTAAGAACATAGAATTTTCATTCTTTTATTTACTCGTACGTAAAGATTTGTACATATATATATATATATATATATATATATATATATATATCCACCTACTTGTGTATTTGACTGCCGCCGCTATTGAAAAGTACGACATTAAAAATGTTTATGAAATGTATATTATTTCAAATCAAAACATTGTTGTCATATAAGGATTGGAATAAGATGGAAGCGCAATCCCATTCTTATAATGTACGTGGAATGATATAAAACCACCTGGATTTTTTTTTGTAATAACATTAAATTGAATATGAGGTAAATGTAAATATTCAACTTGGTTACGAAAAACTCGACCTGACTTCATTGTTATAGGGTTATTCGTATTAAAAAGCTACCTAAAGTACTGGTCAAAATAAGTCAAAACAGTTTCGACTCATATCAGATTTCTCAAAATAACTTGAGAGATAATGTAGGTATTTTACTCCGGCGAAAGAATAGTGTACTGTTTTCGTCACACTGTTCAAATTGTTTGTGACCAAAGTCACGACGTCAATTTTGAATTAGGCTTGAAGTTTTTTTTTTAGAATATAGTAATTTTGAAAAACGTTTGGAACAGCGTGCACTATGTTAATGAAACCGCAATTTGGCATTTATTTAAATTTAACTACACCAAGAACAACTTATTGAGAAAATGCATATTATTATATTTCAACTTCAACGGTATTACTGCACATATGAGAGGGACCCCGAGGTTTTTGCAGTTCAAACTATCACACGCTTGCTGATAATCTATACATAAATCTTGTATGCTTATATTGTGTTTTCAAAATTTTTCCAGAATCAGGTTCATGGTGAAAATAGATAGCCGAAGAAGATGTATTCGGCGGGAGCAACGAAGACATTTCATAACCCTTATTTCGGCGAACTGATAATGAACACGATCAGCGACTAAGAATTTCTTGCCTTGACTCTCCAGATCCAACGGTATATGTCAGTAAGATCGAGACGATTAGACAAAGACGAACCTTACTATTAGGCTTCTAACCAATACAACAGGGAATTTCAAGATCTATCTCTCCACAATCACTCTCAGAACCAAAATTTGATTATGGTTAAGTTGATTTATTTTGATTTAGTAAAAATTGTTTGTAGTTTTTTACTTTACCGTTTTAAAGGTGGTTTTAGTTCCGAGAATGAAGAGTATTACAAATATTGCTTGATTAATTTCTTGAGAATAGTTTACAGGTAAATGAAATCAGGTAAAATTGTGCTTAATACAGTCACCCTCAAAATCACCACAAAACATGTCAGCTACAAAAAATAATCAAAGGCTTTCCATCCAGAGGTGGTTACAAATAATTATAAATAATTTTATATTATGACCAAATACAACAAAAATTCAATCCAGGAATGGGGACAATTTACAGAATTTTGTATTATACAATTACAATTAAAAATGTTAGAGCAAGTGTGATATCCCTAGCGATCTTAACACAACCTCATGTATATAAGTTGATAGTTTTGGACCATGTCAGTTAAAAAATAATATCAGGAACTTTCCATTATTTGTGTTTTTACTCATTGAGTATTAAATTTTTTTATTTAAATTTGATAAAAGACGAATGTCCGAAACTTGCGGTCTTGTTATTTTACTTTTGTCTGAATTGATAATTTGATAGTATTATTATAATTTTATATATACAGTTTTATATAAATTTCAACTAATTTAATTTAAATAAACTTACAATACTTATCAAACTAAATTTTAAAAACTCAATTGAAAAATTGGAAGCTGTCACTTCTTGTACGCAGATATTCACCACATTTCGTATAACTCTTCCAATCTATATAAAAGCTTTATTGTGAAGTTTCCGAATATTCAATCCGCCTTGTCTGAATGGTATCCGAATTTTAGTGAAACAAATTTTTTTATCACAACTTGTCACTTCGTGTTAAGGCATTTAGTCAAAAAGCTTGATGTCAAAAATTTTCAAGATTACTCTTAAAAAAAACAGTTTTTTTGTCAAAAATTAACCTTTCCCCTTATACTTTGGATAACTAATCTTAACCGATATGGTTGCAAATTTAATTTAGAATCTTTAGTGCATAATCGATTTTCTAATTATTGGGATAGTTTTCAATATATTTACAAAAAAAAATAAAAAAACAAAAAGCTCCTATGGATGGTGCCACTTTCGGAGATCCGATCTTGGCCAATTATCACTGTTATCTCCAAACTTATATAAAAAAAACTAGTAAAAAAGTTTAAAAAATTAAACCTGAATCACCTTAACCCTTCGATAGGGCCTTTGATGCAATAATATTTACTGTACTGTACCTAGTTGGAGGTTTTCGGCACAAGAAACCGTATAGCCTCAAGCCAACCGAATGGGACTATTATAGACTTATCGACCAAATAGACCTTATCCTAGTTGCCATTTTACTTTATTTTCATTACGTACACGCACGTAACTCTGAGAAGTTAGGATTTGTAAAGCTTTCGCTGCAGTTTGTTACTGCTACTAATAAAGCATTTCAGTAAGTGCTATGGGATCGTAGTAGCTACAGTGTAAGTTTTTTGTGGGTAAATTGCCTGTATAAATACTTTTTATTCATATCATAAAATTGGCTATATTTTTGGTCCAAAAAACCGTTTTTCTGACACATTAATAATGCTTAATTGCTATTAACTATTTAATCATAGAAACTGGTCACTGCGAACAAGAAAGTGACAAAATATTGATATAAAAGCTAAGTTAAAATTTTGTTAATATTTGGGCGGGAAAAACTCGAGGAAAGTCCTGGGAAATCCTGGGAAACCTTCGGAGAAGTCACCGGAGAAATCCCTGGGAAATCGACAACCCAGGAATTTTCGATAGGATTTTCCCTGGGGTTTTTCCCGTTTCCCCATTTTCCCAGAATATCCCCTGGATTGCCCCAGGCATTTTCCGAGCGATTTACCCATAAATTTCCCCAAATTTCAAACGTATTTTTGCAGGATTTTTGGTATTTCCCCTAGATCTTGTGGATTTTCCCCGGATTTCCTCCTGGTTTTCCTTGGATTTCCACTGGATTTGCTCCGGGGTTTATTTTGTGTGACCCTTGGGTTTCTCCGGGACTTTCCAAGATTTCCTCCGAATAACCCCGGATTTTCCCTGAAGTTTTCCCCGGAACTCCCGTGGGTTTTCTCCGGATTTCCTGGATTGTCCCAGGATTTCCTTCGGGTTTTCCCGGATTTTCCGAGATTTCTTGGATTACTCTGGATTTCCCTCGGTTTTTCTCCGGATTTCTTGGATTTCCCCAGGATTATCTTCAAATTTTCCCTAGTTTTCCTCGGATTTATACCAGACTTGCCCCGGATTTCCTGGATTTCCTCCTGATACCAGGAGCCCTCTTTTTTGGAAAACAAGTATGATGGCCGTTCACTCTGGCCTAGGCCTACTCAAATATATTTTGCGCTATAGTGATTCTGGTTCTGGGAAAACCGAATTTATATGTATTTAATAATTTTGTTTATGTGTTTAAATATCTCAAATTCATAATTTTTGTAAATTCTGCTAAATTTATAATCAGCATTGTCTGTGTTACAAATACATACAGATATTTTTTATTATTTTTGTTGTTTTTAGGAATAACTTTTTGTTGGGACTTGGTTTCGTTAGATCATCCTTACAAAACGATTTATTGCTATGTTCCGTTAAAAATTCATCATTTTTGTACGATTTGGAGTGTTCAGTTCTGAAAAAAATTACCGACACGAGTAATTTTATAGAAGCGCAACTAATGGAATGTTTGGACGACTTTCGTTTAAGATTGATCACTAATTTTTCTCGTTTTTTCATTCCTACTTAGTTAAAAACGCAATCCTGAACGACAGTTGACCAAATGCTTCCGATCGTTGGATATATAAAATTATTCGTGACAGTAATTTTTCCAGACCCAAACACTTTGAATTGTGCTGAAAGACCACGAATTTTTGCAATAAATTATTACGAGAGTGTTAGGAATGATCGACTAATGACCAATCCTCAATGACAATTGACCAAACGATCACGATTGATGGATTTATAAAATTATTATTATTGGTCATGTTTCCAGACCTGAACACTTTGAACCATGGGAAAAGAAGAGTTTTTAACGAATTTTCGCAATAAATCATTATGTAGACATGACCTAACAAAATCATCAAGTGACCAACCCTCAACGAGTTATGAAGAACCTAAACATTGAATTGATTTTATTTTATGTCATACTTATATACAATTCATTGAAAAAAGACATATTTTTATCATAATGGTATATTTCAATTGGATATATATTGTTACGTTTTTGCCTTTTCACTCAAGGTTCGAATCACTGGATTGTGAATAAATATAACTGCTTCAGTTTTGAACTCACACAAATTTATTTACACAACACAATAACTATACAACACATAATTTACAATTAATTATTACAATTATAACACACTTTTTAATAATCACTTTAATAATCTTTCTATTTCGATTCCACGTCAACGTACGCCTTTATATACCAAAATATTGGTTTCTAGAATAATTCTAAATGCGCATCAATAATCGCCTAAATGTTGACTCAAATTATAAATACAATTAAACAATTATTGAATAACTTATTCTATTCTATTCTAGGTGTCACCGTAACATTACCCCTCACCTAAGCCTGTTCGTCCTGAACAGGATCCAGATCACCTCGGTCCTTCCCATGTGGGTTGCAACTTCGGTGGTAAACCCTTCTGCCGTTGCGGGTTGTGAAGCCATACCAAATGCCCTTCCGCGAAACCTTGATTGTTTGCTCATATGCCATATCAAGCTTTCATTCGATCACTTGATATCCGAATTTTCTCCCGTACAAATTGATGTATTTCATTAAGTTCCTCTTTCATCCGGTCGACGTAACCTTTCAGCATGGAGCTGCTGAAGGAACAGCTCCAAACTTTAAATTTCCCGGTAATCGCATATTGTTCCCAAATATGGTTTTAACTGGTGTCACTCCTGTTGTGTCATGTACCGCTGATCGGTAGGCCATCAGGAACATCGGTATATGTCGATCCCAGTTGCGTTGGTTCCTTTTCACAACTTTTGCTAGATATTCCTCCAATGTGCCATTGAATCTTTCCACCTTACCGTCCAACTGCGGGTGTAAAGACGTCGTTCTTGTTTTATTGATACCAAGCATCTGATATATTTCCTGAAATACCACCGATTCAAAATTCCTTCCTTGATCCGTATGAATTTCCATCGGTACACGAAATCTGCTAATTCAATTGTTGACCACGGCATCCGCTATTGTTGTTGTCTCCTGATTCGGTATGGGATACACTTCCGGCCATTTGCTGAAATAATCCATTATTACTATCACATATTTATTTCCGCTCTCGGTGGTCGGAAATGGCCCCGCCACATCCATTGCAATTCTGTCAAATGGTGCCCTGACATTATATTGTTTCATGGTTCCACGGCTTTTTCGTGCTGGTCCCTTTACTGCCGCACATTGGTCACATCTTCGACACCATTCTACTATTGACTGTCTACATCCGGACCAGTAGAAGCGTTGGCGAATTTTGGCTAGTGTTTTATTAATCCCTAGGTGACCTTCACTTGCTCCTCCATGATACTTCTTTAGGATTTCTGCTATCCGACCTTTTGGCACCACTACCAACAACTGGTTTGCTTTACCATCCGTGCATTCCCACTTGCTATTTAAACATCCATTTTCTATGTGGAGGCTATCCCATTGAGCCCAATAAGCTTTTACAATGGGGCTGTTGTCGGCTATCTCACTCCATGTGGGCCGGCGTTCCTCTTCCTTATGTTTCATGATGAATGACAGATCAGCATCCCGTAATTGCTCCTTCTTGATCATTTCATCAGTCCATTCCTCATCAGGTAGCACTTGGATAAGCCGAATATCGATGATGTTTTTCTTACCCTTCACACGCCCACAATGCTTGCATTCCACGGGACATGGCCTTCTTGATAATGCGTCGGCATTTCCATGTGCGGTTCCCTTCCAATGTTCAATTTGGAAATCGTAGCTTTGCAAACGTTCGATCAGCGCAAAGCTCCATGATCCGTCCGTAGAAGAAATGTTTGGCCATAGAGGTACTTATGGAAGTGCTTAACACATTCCACTATAGTCAACAACTCTTTCCATGTTACACAATAATTCCGTTCCGGTTTTGATATCATCTTGGAGTAATATGCAATAACTCGCTCCTCACCATTTGTACCTGTGATAATACTCCTCCTATACCATCATTACTTGCATCGGTGTTCAAAATGAATTTAACGTTGGGTATAGGGTATGCGAGGATTGGTGTTTCGCATAATCGACGTTTTAGTTCCACAAATGCCTCTTCCTGATCATCCTTCCATTCGAATGCCTTGTTCTTCCTGGTAAACTCATGTAAACTCTTGGCGATACTGGCGAATCCTGGCACGAATCGTCTATAATAGGTGCACAATCCAAGGAAGCTCCGTAATTCATGTAAGTTTTTAGGTCGTGGCCATTCCTTCACTGCTGCGATCTTGTCTTCATCGGTATGGATTCCATTGGTTGTTACCGTATGCCCCAAATATTTTACTTCCGTTCTAAATAGTTTGCATTTCTTTGGCCTTAGCATCAATCCGGCGGCCTGTACATGATCCAAAACCCTTGCCAAATTCCTTAAATACTCGTCGAAATCCTTGCCCATGACGATGATGTTGTCCAAATATACGAGGCATGTCCTCCAATGTAATCCCTTTAGTACGTGCTCCATTAGCCGTTCAAAAGTCTCCTGGCCACTTGTCAATAGCCGCTTTGCAGATCTAATGTCAAAAATATTCAAGCACCCGATAATGTGTCTAACGTGTCATCGATTCTTGACAATGGGTAACTATCCTTTTTCGTCACAGCATTTAATTTTCGGTAATCCACGCAAAATCTCATGCTACCATCTTTTTTCTGGACTAACACCACTGCACACCAAAAAATTTACATATAAAATGAATACACTTATAATATAAATATAATTCCGTACGATTTTTTTATAGATTTTATATTAGTTTAACTTATAACGGAATGTTATAAAATGTTGTATAAAATGTATATTAACTCCATATAATTATTTTAATAGGCCACTGGTATAAATTTGATACTCCGACGTATAAATATCTGTATATAGTGCAAAATATAAAGTTTATCCATTAAATGTTAATTTTTGTTTATAAGGGATTACTATCAAATTTATATAAATTACTTATAGAAAATACCAATCTGGTTATCGTATAAAATTTAGTTGCTTTAGTATAGAAAATTGGAAATTCTATATGCGGCAATATATAGAATTGAACTCAGTTTTCAAAACTGATGAAATTGAATCATTTTTGCCAAATAAATAAAACAATTTTAGATTATTTTTTAAATTCGATATATTTATCAAAATCATATTATTTTTTTAAGTGTTATAATTATTTAATTTTACTTACAAAAGTGTACAATAGCTACGATTAAATTAATACATTATACAAGTATTGATCATATTGCGAATTTCATCACTATTTCTCCAAATTTTTCAATATTTTTTTTAGGGTGGCCACTATAGGTTTGGGGGTTTTATATACGTTGGACTTATTAGTAAGGCCCAACAATGCTCGATAAAATTTAATTTCGGAGAATTGCCAGGTCAATAGAGGATGTCAATATTTTGTTTAAGGAGGACATTCTCTATGATTTTTGCGCTATGGCAAGGAACTCCATCTTTGCATAAAAGTGTAAAAATATTGGCCTTGAGCTAGCGATCTCATGTGAGGAAATAAGACTTCTGTAAAGAACACCTTTTGATATTATTCATTCCTCATGGTTTCCTCCGGTTCATCTCCATTAATGCAGCTCCATATCATTACTGATGGCGGATGTATTATGCTCCTGACTACGCAGTTCTTTCTAAATATTTCTGCTGGTCTCCTTCAGACGAACTAGGCCGATTCTGTAACGGCCTCTAGTCTGCATTCATCACTAAATATAACCTATAAATTTAAAAAAACTCTTTAATTTCGGATTTTTTTTTTTTTATTTAATTTTTGAAAATATATAATGAGTGTTAAAAATCCGACTTACCTTCTTCCAGTCATCTATTCTCCAGTGTTTATGAAGTTTACTCCAAATAAGACGTTCTCCGCATTTTTCCAGAGGATTTCAAATTATTTTCATATAGCCTTCGTTGCAATATCATCACTGATATATTTATCCCTTCTTCACTAAAGTGCTTTTGTAGCTCGCTTGTCGTTGTTCTGCGCTTGTTTAAGGCAGATTGAGTAATTTCCCGGCCTGTTCAAGGCGGTATCTTCGTGATCCTCTTATAGTTCCTTCTCTTGATCTCATAAAATGGACCCCAAATTGAAGAATCTTTGAAATGATGATAGTGTGTTTTATAATTACTAAACGATATATGTATTTAACGATTTATCAGATAAGAGTTGAAAATTTTTGTTGTTGGCGAATTGCTACGCTTCTGCAAACATTTTTAAAATCCATTGATTTTTATTTAAATTTTTAAAATATTCGTGAAATGACCCACACGTTTTTTTATTCAAATTTTTTATATACATGATTAAGCACAGATTGTGTATACATAATACATTGATATATAATATACATACATTATATCAACAATTGAAATAGTTAATTATTCGATTTATTATTATGATATTCCATTATACAATTACCAAATTATATTAATTGACACTATTAACAACTTCACAAATTTACAATAAAACTTAAAAACACTTCACTCACTACACGATATCCACAGAATTGAAAAAAATATCAAACGACAATACAGTATAAAAATCCCGTTTTTAACAAAAAATATTCGTTTTTCTATTAATTTTATAAAACTAATCGTATAAAATAAAATTTGTATATGATAAATATATTAATTTCATACCAATCAAGGTATAAATAGTGAAATTTTATTCAGTAGGTTATAAAAAGCATACAAATGGAAGTATAGAAATTGGATGTATACTATGAATTTGTATAAAATATATTACAGAATTATATAAATGAATTATATAGATTCAATATTTATAATTTTTATATAGAATTTCATATAAATATAAATTATCTGAACAAAAATATAAATAAATTTATAGAATATCCGAAATTTTTTTAGTGTGTGGTGAACTCCATGGACTGCTTTATTTTTCGATCACCTCTGCTCCTTGCATATCTTTTACCATTCGATCAACTTCTCTTTGCTTTGCCAATGGTAATCTCCTGGGTAGTTGTCGAATCGGCGTTTCTGCTCCTGTATCTATTCGATGTTTTACCATTGTGGTTCTCCCATTATTGTCCGGTGTACTGCAGAATATTGGCAAGTACCGCTCGAGCAATTGTTTTGCCAAATTTTTCTGTTTCTTGGTAAGATCTTCGGTCCATTTCTCCATGTATTGTTCTACAACCTCTTTCTGCCCTTGCGAGTATGTCGCCTTAATCGGATTTTTTCTGGTCGCACTTCACAATCGCAGATATTTCTTCACATTTTCCGATTATTGTCCCTTTCTTGATGGTTTTCGTCTTATCCGAGAGATTTAGATTCCTAGTTGGTACTCTATTATCGTTGTCTGGTTTCACTAGAACTTTTCCGATCATAATTTCTCTGGCTCCGCTCTCCGCTTCATTGGCTTCCACAACCCACAACCTGGGTGACCCAAAATCTCCCTCCAATCTTGCCCATATTATTGTCTCCGAATTTGATGGCAGCTTCTCCCGATGATCCATTATAATTTGCCTAGTCATTTCTCCTATAGCGCTAACGTGAAGTGGCAACTCGATATTATCGTAGGTTAATACATCCCGTCCAACATCCACCATGAAGCCATTCGTTCTCATGAAGTCCATTCCCAAGATGACTTCGTCTACAATATCTGCAACCAGCACCTCGTGTTGAAAGTGATTTCGCCCAATCCTTATTTTTACGACCTTTTTCCCTTTTACTGCTGAATTTTCTCCAGTCGTCGTTCGTAATTTCATTCCATTAGCTGGTTCCATAATTCCATCGATAATATCCTCACGAACAATCGTATGAGTTGCTCCCGTATCCACCGTGATCATGCATTTCTTCCCATCAATATCGGCTTCAATTGTCAAGCTGTCACCGCTTCTTGCTACTCTTGAAACATGGATGGAGGTTATGGGGCAATCGGTTGAGGGAGCCAGCTTCTGCCCCTTCAAGCTGACTCTTTTTAGTTTAACGACTCCGTTGTCGTCTGACGCTCCTTTCTGGATTCTATCTGCTCCTCCTTTGGTCTACGTTTCATAGGAGATGGCGACCTTGCTCGTTTCTTCTTAATCTCCCAACAGTCCCGTGAGATGTGACCCATTCTATCACATACCCAGCATTTAATCCTGCCACTTCCATCTCTGAACCTTGGCGTAGCCCGCGCGGTGTCTTTTCTGGAATCAATCTCCATTCGGCGAATTTTCATTGCTGGTTTTATGATGGCTTGAGCAGTTTCGTTTGTTAACGCACAAGCGATGGTTTACGTAAAAGTTACTTTAGGCGACAACATCACCGCTCTGATTAAATTGTGTCTCAGGATCTTGAATACCGTCAATGAATGCTTTTATTTTATTTCACTCCATGTAATCGGCCGACATATTAGACGTTTAAACGTGCAAAAGGTACCCGGGTACCCCATCACTCACATAACGGTTAATCGTAAGTGATCAAACCTGACCAAACGAACCAATTATCAATTTGTTAAAACCTTTAGATGGGGTGCTAAAAATGCAGAGCCCGTTGCAACGTGGGATACAAAATATATATGAAATCACTTCTCGACCGATTTGATAAATTTTAAAATAACCGCCCTCATACCAGACAGCTTTTCTAGCCCAAAGCTTAGCCGATGATTAATAAATGTATTAAGGTATGAATAAAATAAGCAAGTACTTGTTAAGTTTTCCAATTTTAATTGTGTTTGCACTGCATCGCTCACTGTGCGATAACATTGTTACACTCTTACACTAACGAATGCTTTTAAAGCTTATTCTTATTAAGTTTAACTTTTCTATAGTTTGAATTCACAACAAAATGATTACGTGTTGAAGTCACTTAAGTCTTTTTTCCAATTATAAAAATAACCAACCACAACCACACAGCGATATCCATTTATGCAATTTTTACTAATTGCGAAACCGCATTCAATAACACCAAACCCCAATTTTATGTCATTATGACCGCGACAAGCACAACAAAAACACGATAATTAATACCTTTGCAATTTGTGCAACAGAGATACGGACGAGTACATATGCAAATTATGCATGCATGCAACGATTTTTTTTGTTCATAATGCAATACAGATTTATGAAAACCAAATTTTAATTATTTTCATTTTTTAAAGTTGTATAATTTTTTTTTTGTGCTAACGTACATTATAATTATTATTATTATTTGTATAATCTGCATATTATATACAACTAATTAATATTTAATATGCATTAAACTTTACCAACATTTAACTAATTTATGTGATATAAATATTAGTAGAAATGCAACGCACACAATAAATTAATTATAATTCCGAAAAAATAGTATTATTTCAATTTTAATTTTTTTTATCATTATTAGCATCGTTTCATTATTTAATTAAATTATAAATGCTTATATTGTATAATTAAAAATTTAGAAATTATTTAACCTTATCGCATAATATGTTATTGCATTTTAAATTTGCTAATTCCAAACACATTTAGGGATTAAATTTTTTTTTACTTTGTTTACATGACATAAATAAAATTCACTAATTTTAATCAAGAATTAAGCTGTGAGACTCAAAATAGTCCAAATAATCTGAAAATAGTTTACAACTAACATTAAAACAATACAGATGTTGGGCACTCACGTCTTTAATAATACGCAACATCTTTCACGAAGGCTGCGGAAAAGTCCATATTTGGAATCCACATCTACAATGACTGCTTGTAGAATCGGTGGCGATATATTTTTAAATGCGTGTGAACTTCTTCTTCTTCAGGCGTATTAGTTTAACACTGATAAATTTAAATCTAATTTGGAAACTTAACTGTCCCTATACGAAAACTAGTACTAAAACCAATTACGTGAGTGTGTGTGTACTAAAATTGTATACAATTTTATGAAATGTAATAAAATATAGAAATAAAAAAATTCAAATAAACTAAACTAAATTTTTGTCTATTGCTTCATCCCTTTATTGAACAATTTGAAATAATATTCTGATTGACCGAATAATATGTATACACTGCCGAGTAGAAGGTTAAATAAACCATACTTTATTGTATAATTTTTATTGTAGAAGTAATAGTTCATACTATACGGAGGTTATGTGAGGAATTTGGCTACATGGCCAATAAAACTTCTTACCGGAGATTTTGGCTCTGGTCCCAACAGTGTGCCTAATAGCCAATAAAATTCCTCACCCGATGAGCCCATATATAATGCTCCAGCCCGGGTCTGAAAGTATTCACGAATTGTTACCGAAGAAAATCAAATTTACCTTAGAGCTGAAAATGGCCTTTTACACTCATACTATCCCCCAACCTAAAACTATTCACGATTTTTTTTCTTCGAAAAAATTGAAATTTGTGTTGGAACTGAAAATGGCCTTCAACAGACCTACCAGAGATCTTATATCAGGTTCCGACATCTGACAGCTTATTATATTCCTCATTCGATGAGCACACATATCATCCTCCAACTCGGGTTCCAAAGTGTTCACGAATTTTTTTTCGAAGAAAATAAAATTTGTCGCGGAACTAAAAATTGGCATTAACACACCTTACCAGAGATCTTGACTCAGGTTCCGATAATGCGTCCAAATAGCTAATCATATTCCTCATCCGACTAGCTCATATCATCTTCCAACCCGGGTCCCAAAGTATTCACGAATAGTTATCGAAGAAAATCAAGTTTGTATTAGGAATGAAAATGGCCATTACCAATTCTTACCAGAGTTCTTGACTCAAGGCGGATTCAGTGTTGTGTTCTTTCATTCCTTCCTTCCTTCTGAAATTTTTTTAAACCAATTTCATTCGTTAACAATTACTTTTATATTCTTGTGAATTTTTTTCTGCAAGTTGGATTGATTTAAAAAAAAAATTCAGAAGTAATGAAAGAACGAAAGAACGTAATACTAAATCCGCCTTCAGTTTCCGATAGTGCGTCGAATAGTTGAACAAATTGTTCACAAAATTGTTTTCGAAGGAAATCAAATTTGTGTTGGAATTGAAAATAGCCCTCAACAGTAAGTACCTACCAGAGATCTTAATTCAGGTTCCGATGTCTGACAGCTAATTATTATCCTCTTTCGATGAGCATATATCATCCTCTCACCCGGGTCCCAACGTGTTCACGAATTTTTTGTCGAATAAAATAAAATTTGTCTCATTGTCTAATACGTGAATTAATTAATGCAATTAGCAATCGTTAGACGTAACCTCTGGAATGCTTCTTTGGTAAGTTATGTTGCTCTCGATAAATTTTCATCGTTGCAGCTTTCGTGCGGATGGTTTGAACTAAAGAGAATTTTTATTTAATCAACACACATATAAAACATATATCTATGTTATGTTAAATTAAAACAAATACATTATCGAACACTGCCAAATTCTAGGTAAATTAATATTTAAATTGTACTGAAAAATAATTCATTTTATAATACCTAATGTAGTTCAATATTGTAGTTTGAGTATTCCGCATCATTTTAAATAATCCAAAACATAACAACCGACATGTCATTAAGTCAAGCAGAACCCACACAAAAAAATATTACAAGGTACTATGAATAATTATAGGCTAATTAAATGCTATATTAAAATACCTTCCAACTAACACGATGAGTTCTTCTATAGCTTTATGAAAAGCCAGCAGAACCGATATAAAAAACTGATCTAAAGAAACTAAAAAAATAAAAGTTATTTCTGGGCTAATTAAATGCCCTACTATTTTTTGGTGTAATCGTTCTAGAAAAAGAATTAGGCTTTTTCACTTCAAAGCTAGCAGAACCCAAATTAAAAATCGGAACAAAAAAGAAAATAGAAGGCAAAACAAAATCAATCGATATACAAATTATTTTATGCTCATTATAGCCTCAAATGGCCCATTAAAATTGTTTGGTCTCTCTTCGATTTTTGATTGGGTTTTGCTAGCTACAAGTAAAATAGTCTAATCCTTGGTCAAAAACGGGTGGAGCCTTAAATTGTTTAATATGTTCTCGTTCAATTTTAGATTTGGGTTCTGTCATCTTTAGTTTAATTGAAATGAGGCTTGTCCAAGGCCAAGCAGAGCCTATTTTAATGGCCATTTGGTTAGGTCATAATGAGTCAAAAATAGTTTGTGTATGTACGATTTGTGTTCTGCTATCTTTAAATTAAATGACCTAGAGCCTAGTCAAGAACGAGTGAAGTCTAAAAAAATTAAATGGAACATTTGGTTTATTCCATAATGAGCCTAAAATGATTTATATGTTAATGTTGCTTTCTAATTTCGGTTTTTGTTCAATTTTTGATTTAGGCTCTGATTGCTTTCAAGAGGAAAGGCTTTATGAATTTTCTTGAATGAACGGACCAAAAAATTTTAATGTTTTTTTAGCTAGCCAAAAATTTGTCTTTAGTTTCCAATTGTTTTGATACTTTTTTTGAAGCTAGCACAGCCCATTAATTAAAATAATTATATCCCTTTTGTGTTTTACTAACACAATTGTGCGGGTAGGACAAAGAGTACCATGTCACTAATTTATTTTGTACGTATTTTCATCCAACTTACACATTCGTGAATTCCTTTTTAACTTATTTTCGTCCGAAAAAAACACTATATCTATACACACAATTGTGTTGGTCCTACTTCAAATCAAGCGAAATTTTTTATCAACAACGCTCATTCTATGGTTTTTTACTCACACATTTGTGTGGCTTGGACTAAAATTGAGCCGATTTATTGTTTTCCTGGTTGAAAAAGGGATAGAACTTATTTATTTTTTATTTAATAACTATCCTTAGTATGTATATTCTAATGTTATGCTTTATGGGTTCTGCAGGCGAGGAGGTACTTGTCCTATTTCACAAAGTAGAAGAAATAGACGCAGTTATTAGTAGATTTAAAAAAGAGAAAGCAACCGGTCGTGATGGAATATCCACAGAACTGTTAAAATTTGGAGGATCTACTATTGCTAATAGTTATGATCTTTACCTATTACCTGGGAATAAGACTTGTTACCTAAGAAATGGACGACCTCATCCATATGTTCGCCCGTCTCAAATGTAAAAGTTACCATAATTTATCTCTGTTAAACCCCGCCACTAAAGTGTTTTCTACCTGAACTTATCCAAATCATCCCCATTGAGCTTCGTTCATATGTTTCCAGAGATACTTGTCTCTCTGTGTAGTTTGTATGCCGTTTGGTTTTGACATGTAGTATATGAATGGAGATAGCTGAAATCGCGTATCAATACCCGATTCAGATTGTCAATAAAACGGTTGGATCCAAACCGCTTCCTGAGATTGATCGACTGTTTAATTTCCATATAGCGACAATCAATGTCCTTTCCAATTGACTCACGGTGCTGGATGTACTGGGGAAATCGCATTGCATCTCATCCCACGCCAAGAGAACGTTTTTCGTTGCATCGGACCGGACGTTAATAAATTGTTTGTTTTTTATTCCATTGTGTCGGTTTTTGGTTTGCAATAAGTGGAACAGCAATAGTACTAAAAATCGTACTACTATCGTGTAAACAGCACACGTGGGTGGAAAAAATAAAAGAAGGAAAAACCATAAAAAGGAAGGAAAAACATCGCAAGTCGTCGGTGAATAATTGAAAAAAAAAAATAATTATTAAAAGGAGTATAGTGGCCTGACCGAAATCGCAAAAGGAAGAAAGGGTGTATTAATAGACTGGCTACGGTTGAGACTACAGTATTCGCGCTGTTGTGTTTTCAGGACAATGGGCCTAAAAGGTAAAGCACGCAAAACATTGTCCTGGCCACACAACGAAACCAGATGTAAAAATATAGAAATCACATTAATAGAGATAAAACGTAAATTAATTATACAAAACAATTACACAGTTAATAAATCCATAAAATCAATTATTTAAATATAGGACATAAGATAGCAATGAAAAACTTTTAACGCAGATCCTGAAAAATATTTTCAAGACCACAATAAAAAACTAATTTATACACAAAAACTTGTTATGACACCTTGAGGGGTCAAAACATTGATTCATATGTGGTTTTGTTTTTGAATTTTTAGTTTCGTTAATATCAAATAATTGTTTTATTTTACTGATGGCATTGCCATCTACCCAATGACATTGACATTAAGGTTATTAATTGTACATGCGGGCCTTAATATGTGGTTTTGTTTTTACCCACTCCTATTGTATTACGTACACTTCGAGAAAATGATGGAGTGAGACCAATGTGCGAGGGGGGAGGGGAGTGCAATCAGACAGGTGTCAGACAGGTCCCCTTTCATCTATTTTTGTTGTTTTGTATTGTACGACTTAACTAAAATAGTGAGATCAGAACACCTACACCCAATCAAATACAACTTCAAAAAAAAACCATGTGGATATACAAAGTTACCTAGAGTCCATCAACTAGCAAATAACTCTCACTTCCAGTGATTTAAACGAAAATGTTGACAAATTTTATGACATTATACTGCAAGACTTCGAACTTTATTTGCGTATGTGCTGTAAACCACAAAATGCTCATCCTCCTTGATGTGCTGATAGACTAGTTAATCTAAAAAATGGGAAGTCGAGAGAGTATGCCAAAATGTTGAAAAAGATTGTTAGGAAAATTCAGACCTCGGCAAAAGAAATACAAAAAAAAAAAAGCTTGTTAGAAGCGAACAAAACTATGTTTCAAGAACAGAGAAATGAATTTGACATTTATTTTATATCAAAATACAGGTCTATCTCGATCAAATTCAAGAAAAAATCAAAGTAAACCCAGAACGAAGTAAATACTTGAGGAATAAATGCGAAGTTGAAGGGTGTCCTGCTAATATGACCTACAACGTAGGGCACGTATTCTTAAAATCGATGGAAATTTTCACAAGTGGAATATAATTTGCTTTAAAATTCTTTATATTATCTGAATTTTTTGAAGGCTACTTTAATCATTTTTTCAAGTTTGTATACAAGTTTTTTATTGTTTATTTCACTACTAAGGCAATAATTTCGCATCGATTTACCCAGTAGCAATTTTTCCCTTAGGAGGGCAATAAATAATAGAAAACTGCAAACAAATTGGAAAAAACGATTAAAGTGGCCTGCGAAAAATTAACAGTCGAGTGTCGTTTTTTACAGCCAATTCTTTCGAAACAAAATTTTGATCTTAGATCAAAAAAATGACTGGCAATGCAATGCATTTCAATGACATTTCGATCAAATTTATTGCATTGTCAGTCATTTTTTGATCTAAGATCAAAAATTTGTTTCGAAAAAATTTGCTATTAATCAGTATAGACGAAGCATTACTAGTGGATTGTATGAACAGCCCAGCAATAACAACGTATCAACAACTCCTCCTATTCTTCTGGAGATAGTTGTGGTCTTAACAATATACCCTCTTCTATTCTGAAGGAGTACGATGGAATTTTAACAATTCCATTATGTTACCTATTTAACCACACCAGCGTGTTTCACGAAAAATGGAAAATTTCTAAAATTACACAAAATTTTAAGTCGGGTGATGACATCACTTGCTATACAAAGGAATATAAACCTCATCATCAATTCCGAGATTGTTTGAATTAGTATCATGTAGTAACTTTAAATCCACAATTGTACGTCATACATCAATTAACCGACATGGATTTATGCCCGGCCGATCCAGATCGACTTATCTCATTGAATACACCGATAAAATAATTAACGATATAGAAAAATATCATCAAGTTAATGTGGCGTACACGGATTACAGTATAGCATTTGATTCTATTTGTCATCATAAAGCACTCGAGAGTTAATTCGCCTTTGGGTTGTCACTCGATTACATAAATTAGTTTAAGTCTTACCTATCAAACCAGCGACAATTTATAGTAATGGGAAATGAGAAATCAAACATTACTAAAGTTACATCTAGTATGTTCTAAAGGATCACACGTCAGGCTCTGAATTTTTATTGTTTCCATAGACCAAATAACCGAGATAATCAACAACTCAAATATGAGTTGCAGATTGAAAATTGTTCGTACTATTAATGGAAAGCCAGATACGGAGAAATTTCAACAAAACTTGGATAGATTAAGTGAGTGGTGTGATCGAAACTCACTATACTTAAATATTAAGAAAAGCAAAATCATTTTTTTTTCATCTTAAAAGGAATCCGTTAAACACTGCATACACGCAGTCAACAGCGAAGTATTGCAAAAAGTCAATGAGATTATGGATTTGTAGGTGTTAGATTTGTCGAAAATGCCAGTTTCATTCAATAGGCATATTGAAAAATGTATTACGAAGGCGAATGCAATTTTTGATTTGCTAAAAGATGGACAGGTGAATTTAAAGATATTCAAACCTTATGTTGACTCCTTTCTCTTCGAACGCATAGCCCGACAGACTGACGCCCAACAAATTTTGGGTGATAAATTAAAATTCCTTTTGTCTGTCCGAGCCATCCTCAAATCGCTGTTTCATCACCAAACAAACAGTGCAGTTCTATGACAGCAAACGCATCTAATTAAATGATTCCCCTATAGTATGGTGATAGTTTTTGTTGTTATAATTTTTTTTATCGCTGATTTAATTGTTTTTTACTTCTGAATAATTTTATTTTATTTTTCTTATTATCAGCAAAAAACCAGCAATTTTGCTGATAGTGTGAAAAATAAAATAAATCTTAAATACCGGTATTAAAATAAATATTAGAATTTTAATTACATTGCAGCATGTTTAAAATGTAGTCAGCCTAATTAATGTGCTAGAGGAAGTACAAGCGGGCTACACAATCATTTAAAGAGCTAACATCAGATAAATCTAATAAAAAGAAAACTAATCTTCTACAAGTGAAGCCAGCAATTCCAGTAGTTTCACACATTCAAGTAATACACAAATAACAAAATAATTTAAAGACATTTTTGACAATAATTTTCAAGCCGTAATCGCACGTCTAACTCCATGTGGTTAGTCTATACGAAATACATTAAAAAAATGGCACGTCTTTAAGAATAAACCAAGATGGAAAGCACGGTTTAATCCGAATTCAACGGAAACATGTGTAACCAAACAATTTTTACTCAAAATATTAAAATAAATGAAAATTCAGATTAAAAAAAGAAAAAACGTTATTTGTCACAGCTTAGGTAAGATGCGCAACATAATCGTACACATTATCTATTACATTATTCTTAAAATATGACTTAAAAAAACAAATAGCATCGATCCAGTTGTCTCCTATTCTGTTCCGCAGCTTGGAAATTAGAATTCCTGCCGCCGAAAATGCCCGCTCCAATTCAACACATGTCGGCGGAATTGTAATTAAGTCGCACTTGAAGTTACACGCGAATGAACGTTTTAGCTTTATATAAAACAGAAAAGGAAAAAAATCAGTAAACGAGCAGTCTGAATGTTTTCTAATTAAAGAAACTTGCTCGTATGGTGACGAATTTGTTAAAATAACGGGATAATATAGTTTTATTTATATCAAGGCTGGGATGTTGTACCATCACTATTTTCGACTTCCGACTTTTTATTTCTCAATTTTCAGGAATCATTTATCATTCTATATCGTGTAAACAATTAATTATGTGTTTTATATCACGATTTCAACCTCTTCATATAATTGAGAGCTTTCTCTCTTTTCTACATTTCGATGAACGTATCACGAAAAAAATCTTTTGTAATAAATAGAGTCGATTAATCTAGTAGTCTTATGTCGAATTTTATTTGCTTTTCCAAATCAATTTGAAATTTGTCATTCAAATAAAACAAAAAAAAATTGATTTGATTTTACGTTGGTATTAGTGATCGTTTGACGTTTTAAGAAATCACATTACTCATGACATATTGACATTTGCTGTTTCAATTTCAAAGCGTTTGGTTGTTAATTGTGATAAAGTGAGCGGTTTATTTATATAATGTAATTGGTTCTCGAAGAATTGTTAGCATCGTCTTCCTTGTCATCGTCAGATGATTGCTTATTATATTTCTCTTCATCGGATGAAGATGAATTTATTAGGATGCAGTCCACATTATTTGAACGAGAGGAAAAAGGATATGTGAAAAATTTTGTGAACGATGTAGTGGCGAAATTTTCAGATGAAGAAGTAAGTTGTGGACAAATATGTATACTAATAAATTGACAAACCTTTCTTTTCGTGTTTACAGTTTCGTCGCCATATTCGGGTTACGCGAATTACAGCTAACAAGCTTATTGAGAAGTATACTAATTCGCCATTTTGCAAATATTATAAATGTGGAAGAAAGAGTGTAACTGCTCAGTCTCAATTTTTAGCGTTCTTGTGGTAACAATACATTAACAAAATATGTACTTAAATTCTATAACATTAATACCTTAAAATTGGTTTTAGGTTTGCTGGGAACAAGGAGACTTATAGAGAAGTCGCGAATCTTTTTGGCGTCTGCGAGGCAACTGCTCACAGACATCTTACCAACGTCTTGGAATTCCTGTTCAAAATATCAGATCAACATATTCGCTTCCCAACTACAGATAGTGAGAAGCTTGAAAAATCGATAGCATTTGAGAAGGTAATACAAAAAATTATTAAAATTTAATTTTTATAATTTTAATTTTTTATTTCAGCTTGCAGGTTTTCCAAACGTAATCGGTTGTATCGATGGCTGCTACGTATATATCCGTAAGCCTGTCAACAAAATACGCTCTACGTACGTGAATAGACATAGTTTGATATCTATCACGTTGCAAGGGATATGTGACGCCAACAAACAGTTCCTCGATGTATTTATTGGATCACCAAGCAAAATACACGATTCGCGGATATATAATCTATCTTTTATATCCGGATAAATACCAACGATTTGCGGTGAACAATACCACATTCTTGGAGATGCAGCGTATCCTCTACGAAAGTATTTGTTGACACCTTACAAGGATCATGGTAATTTGACAACGGGACGGTCAAATTACAATAAAAAACATTGCCAGACGAGGGTAAAACTTGAAAATACGTTTGGGTTACTTAAACAAAGGTTTAGGCAGCTCATTCGTTTAGACTTTTTTGAAGTAGAACGGATGTGCAAATTTGTAATGGCGTGTTGCGGAAGAATTGCGTGTTCAAGCTACTGTGACAGAAACGACACCAAACACGAACGGAGTAGATGAAAATGTAGAAGATATTTCAGAAGTAGTGTTAAAACACCTAGGAGAAGTAAAGCGGAACACCATTGCAGAGGCGTTAATATAAAATTAGAAGTTTATTTTAAAAAAATGTATTTAAATTCAGTTTTAATTAAATATCTATGTACATAAAAATAAATAAATTATTTTAAAGTTTTTTGCCTAAAATTTCATCTAGCTTTTGCATACGTTCTGCGTGGCGCAATGCACGACTTTCTTCTTTAATCCGGGTATTCTACCTTGCAAATTCTAGAAATTTTTCAAACCGCTCCTTTTTCAATTCAAAATATTTATCACATACAACCTCCTGAGCGGTTTTCTTTACTTTTTTGTTTGATGGAATTGGTGATTGTGGTTCCGGTGTACTTTTATTTGAATTTGACGTCGATGTTAGTTCAGAAATTGTGGTTGCGGACGATTCAGTTGAGGAGGATGAATTTTTTTTTTCCTCCTTACTATATTTGGGCCCATGCTGCAATGCGGGACCAAAGAATCATCAATGCTAACGATGCGATTTATTTCTTCTTCGTATCCGGATTCCGAATAAACCGCACCGCTGGTTTTGTTATTGTCAAGGCTTTTTTTGGAACGTTTCATTATACATCTGTATCTGGTCTCGACTTGAAGTCCAGAACACTTCACCTTAAACTCTTCAATGTCACTTCGCAAGTAATTCCACATCATTTTTTTGTTTCTAAATTTTTTTAATGGCCCAACCTGCGATAAATTATCGGCATACTTAGCCAACATGTATTTTGTTTGCCCATCTGTCCATTTATGGGGTTGGTCACTTGGATCCGATACCGGTAGCTGTACCAAACTAGGGATTTCACTTGGTAGCAAACTAGGAGTTTCATTACTTGTAGTTTGCTTCAAATCCTCCGCTGCTTGTCCAGCCGTTTGGTCGCACTCTCCTAATTGTACTACGGTGGAGTAGTGCTTCAACACTTCAGCGTAATCTGCTTGCACTAATTCACAAGCTAATAATAAAACACGCATTTTAAAACATTATAAAAATTACAATATAATTATAACTTACTTATTTTATGCTCGAGAAATGCTACACCATCTTTCTCAAAAACAAAACCGTTTTCATCTACCACGACGCTATTGTTGGGTATGTCGATATAATTCATTTTCAAATTTATTTTAATTAACAATTTTATTAATTATAATAATTTTATTAATTATTATATATTTATATATTTTATTTAAATCTAAAATTCGCAAATTTTACTAAAAAAATGTAACACAACTAAAATATTCAAAAATCGACGCGTTTATGACATTTCCAAAAATGACATTTCTCTTTTTATGTTGGTAAATATTACTCACATAAAAAAAAAATTGATTTTTTCTGGCAAATAAAACAAAAATTTTGATGTACTCGTACATCAATTTTTTTTGACGGATTTTGGCAAATAAAATTCGATATTAGATATCGTAGAAAAGAAATAGAGCGATGCTTTATTCGAGCAAGCGGGGAACACATTAGAAAAAGCGTAGTTTTGGAAGTGAAATAGGCTGCCATTTTATTCGTAAAAAATGAGACATAAAAAAAGTCGAAAGTCGAAAATAGTGATGGTATAACATCCCAGCCCATCAGGTACCTGTATAGGAGAATATAAATATAAGGAATAAACTAAAATTTTAATGGTCAGCGGTCAATTAATAAATTTAAGAGAATTGTTAAAGCTAAATTTTTTACTTTTATGAAATCCCAGGATTCGCTTAAAAAGTCCCAGGACTACGGGATTCAAATATGAGCCAGGATCCCGGGATTGCAATCACTACTTTCAACGAGGAACTAAGGGAGGCTCTTATTTTTAGAATCATCGAAAGACATACATTTTATTCCGATGTATTTTCCCGATGTTTTAATCTTACCTATTTCAGCCAAAGGTTTCAAATGGATTAGAAAATCATATTATGGAATATTAAACAGAACCAATAAGAACATGGTCGCTTAAAAAATTGTTGAGATGGTTCAAAAATTTGCTTACAAAGAATTGGAATTTGAAATGGTTCAAGCGAGCGAAAACAATTCCATAGAGGAAATTGAACCACCATCACATGAAACAGAAGCATACACCCTTAAATAAAAATTGGTTTTGGCTTTAAAAAGAACACCAGTGTCTAAGAAGTTGATCAACCAACTACTATCTCGTATTAGTTTGTTAGATAAAGTAAAAATGAAGGTGGCGTTCTTCGAAGAGCAGCATATAAAGGGAATATATTTAAATATGGTTCTTAAATACATTTTGTCGTTGTCTTTAATAAGATGTGTTTTTTTGAGAATATCTATTAATAATCCTATAATTCAAATGTTTTTATGAATTTAAGTTGAAATGTTTATTAACAGTAATGAAATTTTGTTCTGGTTTGCAATGAAGTGAATAAAATTTTTGAAATAAATTATGTTCAGTTATTTTATTTAAATTTAAATTTTTACCTAATCATATACATATTTTGATTTACGGTTAAATGTCGGTAAACTAGGTTTTTCATAAATTACTTACCGAAAAAATCTTTCAAGAACCACATCAATGGTTAAAAGCTCGCTGCTTGCAAAGCAAAAAATGGTTGGTCGTTGAATAATAATTTTAAAGTGACATTGATAGTACTTCATGGTTTACTTTAAAGTAAAATTGTGGAATCTGAATTACAAAGAACTTTTTTTTTTAATATTAACTTATCTTGCTATTGCCTAATCTCTGCTATACAATCACTATCTGCACTTTCAAGTTGATTCAGTACTCAATGTTTGCTTGCCAATATCTTCCCTGATGCCCTGATGCACGTTAAAATGAAGCTCTCATTTTTTAAATAGGTCCATTAGTAAACCATCAACATTCGCTTCATTTTGAAAGCGGATTGAAAGGATTAATTTTTTTGCATACAATTTTGTAAAAGCACAGTGCTCCCAGAAGTGAAAGTTGTTAGGTTTTATGAAACCCAATGCTGTGGAAAACCTCACTACCGTAGCTAGTTCATCAATACAATACATTAAGTTTTTGTCACGTTCTGATAAGTGCTATATATGATGAGCCGCTGACATTCCTATAATAACAATAATTTTAAACGTCGCCTCATGTGCTTTGTATTACATTGTTATCGACAAGATAGTCCTAAATACTATATAAATACATTCATCACCGATAGGTATCGTGAAATCGATACCAGCAGATATTATTACAATTTTTTATTGCCAAGCATTTATTAAAAACATATAATATTTAGATCGATTTGTGATTTGATAGCACGATACGATTGAAACTATTATTGCTTCAGTAAAAATAAAAAACAAAAATATTTCAATTTATAGGTGTTTGAAGTTGTGAGGGTTACTACACGTAAGCATATCAATGTACTATATATCGAACATGTAAGTCATATATAAATATCAGGTATTCTAAAGTGAAATATTTATTACAAAAATATTGATATAAAAATAATTTTTATTTTTATTAATATCTATCGATTATATAATTTTCAAAAATATTTTATTATATCCCATCGTGATATACTCGTACGTATGCACATATGTGTATTCCATACAAACATATTTACATAAGGGTTACATAGGTTAATTATAATTTGATTTTTCAATAATAAAATATTAAAATACCATTGTGCCTGTTTGTGAAGCACAAGAGATATTTCAAATTTGATAAAGTGGCATTAAAATAAAATTCAAAATTATGCGATTGGAATCGACATGAGACAAAATAAATGTCAAACACACGGGTGAAGCAATTATTTTATGTTTTAGCACGCACACCACACGCCGTTGTCTCATCGCACGATACAAAATGATAACAATACGGTGCACTTATCGCATTATACCATCTAACAAAATATAGTTTTTAAATTAATTATAAATAAGATATTCTAATGAAACAATTATTCAAATTGCATAATCTAATTAAAAACAAAAACATTTTTATTTTATTATTAATTGTAAAATATTTAAAACATGCAAATTATTTTAATTTGTGAAACATTACCAAAATAAATTTAGATAGACTTAAAAAATAAATTATAAATGCAAAAACTAGAGGTAATAGAAAAAATTATGAGATAGGTGTTATGAAATATATTTTTTAAATTGACTAATGTTTGTTTATATTAAAATTTTCGCCATTCGATTCAAAAGTATTAGGAGTACTTACAATTAGAAAGGTTTAGTTTAAATATCTTCAGCTTTAAATTGGAGATAACCTAAATTATGGACGTTTCAACCAAAAGCCGTAGAAATGCCAGCGGCAAAGAATGCCCTATTAATTGTGATTTTTATTAATGGTTTCAAAAATTTTAGCCTGAACAAATCACAAAAAATAGACGGAAAAGTTTAGTTCAATTTTGCTCAATTTCATCGCTATTTACATCACGATAACCTATTAGCAGAAACAACAATTAACTTTCAAGGGTCATAAGCATAACCATGAGCACACATCTCCACTTTGTTTAAAAAGCATGTCAAGCTTCTTCAGTTTAAACAATATATTCCTCCCCTCCAATATATTCCAACTTGCAAACAGCAAACGGGTCGAGGTTAAATGATGTGCAGTTTGATTGTAATGTGCTCTCTATTACCATGGAAAGTACTCCCAATTGCACTAAAACTACTCTAAAACACTCAGCCCAAACGGCGACATTATGAAACTATATTGCTAAAATATAAGTGTTGGGACTGAAACCATCGGTTTGAAATATTTAACGTTAATAAAAGTATAGCTTCACATTTAAACTGCAAAAGAAAATAAGTAAAAAATACTGGAAAAGTATGTATTGAGAATCACAGTGTCACAAGTACCGAGTGTGTGATTTAGTGTCCTCAACTTAGCATAGTATCCGAAATTTGTACAATTTACATATTGTGATTGGCGATATTTCCCGTGGAAACGTCTTTGGGGCCAAATTCACTTAGTCCTTTAGTAATCATTATTCATTGTTCCGATTATTTTTGGAATTGTTAAAGATGTTACGACACCGTGAGGGTCATAACATTATTATTTGTGCCATCTATCCCGCGGCAGGCTTTTTAAACCTTCATTAGTCATGGGCCGTAATATGCTGTTTTATGTCGGCGAGGGAATTTTGGAGCGAGACCATTGTGCATGTGAGGCGAACGACTAAGGTATAGATAAAGGTATATCTGTGTGTCACGCAAGTGACGCGCACAAAAAAAAATAGAAATTTTTTTTTTTTTCTATATTTTTTGGTGCGAGAATTTTTACTCTAGTTTCAGATTTTAAAATTTTAAGATTTTAAAAATATAAGTTGAGTCTCAAAATTAAAAAAAATAAAAGTCGAGTTTTAGTTATTTCAACCATTTTGGGTTTATTTGTGTAAAACTAAAAAGTTTTTGGCATCCATTGCGACCGTATTTTACTAATGGGAAACATATAAAATGTCAAAGATTGTGATTATTATAAAAATATACCATAATATCCAATTTAAGAAATATATATAAAAGTAAAAAATTGAACTGAGGCGATCTTTGTTTATTGGGGAGTTTCATCAAAACATTTACCGCCCGTAACAGTGAAAGCTAAATTTTGGATTTGGATTATATACGTTGTAGCCATTATAACAGACCAATTTTAAATCAAATCATCGGCGGGCGCATGTCATAACCACAAAATGGGTGATGTTAATAGCAAACGGCAAAGGTAGTGCCGCCACATTTTTACAGGTATAGCTTTTATATGGGGGCCATTTTATAACAACGGGTGTCTCAAGTATTTATGGTATCATGGTATTTTCGGGTGCTGCATTTCCAACGTAGATTTTTTTTTTTTTGATTACTTCTGGCAAAAGACGCCCAACGTTATTTTTGGTTGGAGGCTAGACGACGGCCGAGTTTTTTCAGGTGGCCAGTTGAGGCCACTTTATTATATAAAGTTTTGGCAAAACAACGCCCAACCGCCCAAGCCGCAAATTAAATTCCCATTTTTTTAATTTTTTATAATTTTCACCTGTTTTCAATTTTTATTAAATATAAGTGCCGAATAACGGTTGCTTGTCGCGCACTTGGATGCACATTGGGGTTCGCTCAAAATTACTACGTTCAGCGGCCTTATTAATGCTTTGATTCATTTATATTTTCGCTTTAGATGCGACAACACTTTTCCTTTCGAGTTATTTTTTTCTCTCGCTTCAAATTTCTTACGTTCGACCCTTCTGTCCGATTAATTTTTATTTTCCCGTTGGGTTAAAAACTTTTTTTCGATTATAATTGTATAATAAAATAAAACCATACGGCGTATAATTCTCTGCATTCGGCCTAATTTTATTTTCTTTTGGTTGTTTGATTTAAATTCTTTGTTGTTAAATGAATAGGATGCATTACTAAATTTTAGGGTCGGTATGGTGGAAGGAGTTTCTCATTCCTTGTCGCTTCCATAATTACAGGCTGGGCTTGTCACTCCTCGTCATATTCTTGACAAGACATCCACAGGGTCTGACTGGTGAATCCAGCATAAGTCTCTTCGGGTGAAGCTTTGTCTGTTGGGGAAACGTCTCTACCCTATTATGCTGCTTCGTTGTGGCCTGGTATCTGCCTCTAGGGGTCGATGGGTTGTTCGGGGGTTTCGTCAGCGGACATTTTAATTGTCACTCGTTAAGATTTGGTCGTTTTTGGGTGTGCGCACCAGGTTATTATTAAATGTATTACGTTCCTCACATTTCTGTCGACAGATTCTGTTGGCATTTAAATTAATTTCAGTTTTTAGTTTGTTTTTTGTTTTATTCTGTTCGGTTACACTGTGTAGGCCAGGACACGCAATCCTCAACTTCTCCACGAGCCTAAACGATAAGATCTAGTCACCGTAAAGAGAGGCCTCTGCGTGTTTAGATAAAATCTGCAGAATGGTGTTGAACCATTCCGTAACAAACAATTTAGTGGATTTGGCCCCAAAGGTGCTTCTACGTGTAGCGCCAAACCACTAAGTAAAAAATGCAAATGGTCTTGAAATTATTTGTATAGAAATTTGAGACGCCATGCTTAGTTGAGAACACTTAATCACTTATTATAAAATAATTTGTGTAGTCATACTGTGATTCTCAATATTTTTTTTTTTTATTATAATAATTTTAATTAACTTTAATGTGCGCGGCAAATAACAATTGCAGCTTTTTCCATTTTAAATTTAATTATTTTTACTTTGAAATTTATTTACGAATCTGAAACTTATGTTAAGCCTACATTGGACTTTCCTTTATCAGAATTTGCCTTTTATGGAAATCTTGTGGAAACAAAATAAGAAGAACATAAGTAGAAAATAAAGTCGAAAATATACAGGATATTTTTCATATTATTGTTGCTAATTCTTCTTATTTTGCTTCCACAAGATTTCGAAAAACACTTAATTCTGATAAAGGAAAGATCAATAAAGGCTAAACATAAGTTTCAGATTTGTACCTAAAGTCCAAAGTAAAAATATTTAAAATTAAAAACGAAAAAGGGGCAATTGTACCCTGCCGCGCACAAAAAGTTTGAATTCTAAATTTTTTTTATATTGAATTGCACCTACACTTTTTGATAGTTTGTATATCTACACTTTTTGGGTCTTGGCTTTTCGTTAAAATGTATAGCTACACTTTTTATTAACGTTAAGTCCTTCAGACAGGTGCTGAAACCTTACGATGTAATCAAAAATTTGAGCTGAAAATTGACAAACAATTCGATAAGATTGGTCGCAAAAAGAATAAGGAAAATTTGCCCCTAATATTTGAACATCATTGATTTTAAAAAAAAATCTTTTTGATCACCGGTAATTCAGACTATTTCGGACTACTTCGGACTTCGAACCTTCTTTCATGATCCACAATAGAGCGGAAAATATAAACTGTTACGATTTGATTGAAATTTGGTAGAAAAATATTAGAGAAAATTGTTCGAAGAATATAATTGTTTGCAGCAACCCGGAAAATGCAGGGTACACGAGAATGTTGATGACACTGGGTGGATGTATACGTAGTCTAATGACTTGACTTTAGATTTAAAGCCAATTTATGAATGATAGAATTTCGATACATTCGGTTCATAACAATTTTCCAAAATTTAAGCAAAAATTACGATTTTTGACAAAAACTCTTTTCAACAAAAAATCGGCCTCTGTAGGTCAAAGTAGTACAAATTAAAGTGGAACTTCATACATAAGTTTTTTTTACACATTGAAAGATATCTGTGGGTTTTTTTTTGCAATTATTCATTTACAAGAAAAACGATTATAACCTAAAATAATCTAAATTATTTTATTTTTCGATTGTATCGGTCCATTCAGTTTTCCTAAACTTAAGTGGAAATAAAGTTTTATAACAACAAAAGAATAATTACCAAAAATTTAGCCCAACAATTTTGGCTCAAACGGATTGATTGATCGGGATGAACTTCCAAACTTTAACTTTTTTTTATCAAATTCAGAGATCCCAGAGCTTTTTGGCTGAAATTTGCTGGAAGAGGCAACTTCTTTGCAATTGCGATATCGTGGAGTGTTTTTGACCGAAATCAGTCCGCCGGAAGTGGCGGCTTCCAAAGGAGCTTTTCAGATTTTGCAAATATTTTGAAAAATACGTACAAATATGGGGTGCTATATACAGCCATCGTAATTTAGCTTTTTTCATAAATCTAGAGAAATCAGTGACATTTGGCTAAAATCGGTTCACTCAAAGTGGCATCTTTGATAGGAGCTTTATGTTCGAAGATGTAAAACATTATATTTGACACTTCATTATTCGATGACAAAATTCCACATTTATTTGCTAACAATAATAAGGTAAATTTGGTGCAAAACCAGCGATTTACCGATGAAATAATTTTTAGAGAGCTATATTTTTAATCCTAGCTATAGAAATACTAATTTTTCAAGCAGTCCTTAATGGTAGATCGGTTTGTGTACAAGAGACGTGCTAAAGCGTTCTATCATTAACTACAAGAACAAAAGGACGATCTAGTCACTATGTCATTCAATTGACAAAAAACATGGTATTCCTGAAAGTGGCCGACCAGGCGGCATATTACAGCCATCAGCTAAACATATACAACTGTGGGGTCGTCGTTGGATCGTCTTAATCACATTTAACGACAAACAGCGTTTTTTTTATATTCCTGGACTGAAAATGAATACTCCAAAGGATCGTACCATATTGCATCGGTTGTGCATCATCGCCATCAAAATATCCATTTGCGTTACGAGAACCGAATTCGTCTAGTCACAGATGGTTTTGGAGGCCGGAACAAAAACACCATTATGCTTGGAATGTTCTCTTATTGACTCCTGAAAGGAACCCCGCTCAGCTCATAAGAAATCCTTTTTTTCAGTCGCCAGTCATACTTTTATTCCTCCAAGTTATTGTGTTTCCAAAAATTGCAATTTTCTGGTAAGAAACCGGCAATCAATTATAAAACCGGTAGAGTACTTAGCGAAATTTAAATGTCACGCAATCGTTATTTCCCTAGAAAGTAACGAGTGTCTTGTACAATATTAAAAGACAGATGCTAGCAAAATTATTCACTCTCCAGCTGAGTGGCATTTTCGGTTTAACGACTGCAAGCGATTTATATTGAGGAAGCCAAATAATGCATGGTGAAGCTACATACAAATTATTCCTTGGGGCTGGCAAATCCATTATGAATCGAGACAAAAGTATTTCGCAAATAAACCCGTCAACAATATCACCTGGTGTTCAAATATCCGAAGCAAAAATTAAAGTAAAAAATTGGCTGAAACACAACTTTGGTGACAACTGAGGCGGCATGTTGTACCGTCACTATTTTTGACTTTCGACTTAGTTTATGTCTCGTTTCTCACTAGTAAAATGGCAGCCTATTTTATGTCGCGTACATGACATCGGTAACAAATATTTCCATACTCGCTAACGAACTCAAAACCAATCAAATTATTTGAAATGCTTTGTGCCACGCCTACTAGTTCCGAACTCGAGTTGAAATTGTTTTATCTTTGTTGTTGTTTTAATACATTTTGTGTGTTTCCATAGAATTTTTTCCGAAGTAACTCACTATGTCATGAACGCACTATCACTTCGATAATCACGCATTTTCTTATGTATTCTCAACTTCTTCGAGTAAAACGTCACTATATTTCTTTTCTACGATTTCTTAGACTACTAGATTCATCATCAAATAATTTTTCGTGATACGTTTTTCGAAATGTACGAAATAAGACATAAACTAAGTCGAAATTCGAAAATAGTGATGGTACAACATGCCGCCCCAGCTGATCTGAAATGGAAGATCTTACTCTTAGGAGTAATGGCAGGTTTTGTGCGTTTTCTGACGAAAGATTTATAATGTAGTTAGTGAACCTTGCATAGCAGAAACCTGAATCATTTACGCGATCAGCAGATTCGGGTCAAAGGCTCTTTTTGGGTGATTAATTAAGTAATCACATGTTCTGGATGGTCTGGGCGCTACTCATCAAAAACAATTATGCGGCTACGTTTAAATTCGTTGAACTAGTGTTTCGTTTTTGTCATGTAGGAAGAAGGGTCATCGTAAACAATATCTTACTTCATTTTTATTTTTTTGCACGTTTTTCGATCCAAAAATATAAAGCAAATTACGGATCGATATTGTTATTTTTTCATTGTATTGAAAAACAACAAATACGCGTAGAACAAATTGCTGTCAAATCAAAACAAACCTATGCATCAATCTGAAATGTTGTGTATGGCTTCGTTTGATAGATGGCGGTAAACTATATGTTAGTACAAATGTCCCCACCTATATACACGGCTATTTAGTGACCTACTGTGGACTAAGAAATTTTCTAGTAATTCTAAAAGGGTTGAGAGGAGCATGACGCGTGGGTTCCACGGTAAAATAAATTTTTTCAGTAAAAAATACTGGGAAACTGAAAAGAGAAGACTATATACATATTTAAATTACGTTAGAGCGACAAAGAGAGCAACTTTTGTTTGTTTTTCTTATAGCAAAATTTATAGTCAAAATAGTGACTAATTTTGGGAAACATAACCTAATAAGTTTGAAAATAAACGATATCAACGAAACACAAAATTGTCAAAATTTTATTTTACCATACCTGCAATTAACCTGTTGAATGTAGCGGCACAGAAAAATAATCCCACGTTTCATTTTTCTCTTAGGATTTGACTATAATATTTTTTCAACCATAAAAATGTGGCAGTGTGCGAAAAATATTTCTCATCGCACTTACTCAATTATTTTGCTAGTAATTTTTACTGAAAATTTTTTTGTTTCGCTCTAACAAGTAAAGGATTTTTATTTTCTTTGTGTATTAATTTTACTGAAAAAAATTATTTCACTCATTATCGGTCTGTTGGAATTGGTGATTTTTTTTAAACTACTGGGATTGATAAGTACTCCCAGTAATAAAAAAATATTAATTTTTTTCTTCCGTGTAGGTTTCTTTCTTTTGAAACCCTCCAATTCTTTCGTGACGTTATGCTGACATTGGAATTGTCGTTAATGTTCACAGTGGATTTTTTTCCTTTATCCGTTTTTTACAATATTGCTTC
This sequence comes from Nephrotoma appendiculata, assembly GCA_947310385.1. Taxonomy (NCBI): domain Eukaryota; kingdom Metazoa; phylum Arthropoda; class Insecta; order Diptera; family Tipulidae; genus Nephrotoma; species Nephrotoma appendiculata. The sequence goes on from OX371224.1 coordinate 312,070,822, forward strand.
AGATAATTTCTCCGGACAATTGGAGACTCGTTACGGCACTGGTCTCTATGCAAATAAGCTTTCTAATGGATCGTTGTTTTGAAATGGCTGTGCTGCATACCTTGCTCTGTTGGCGGGCCTTAAATTCGGTAAGCCTTTCACTTACTTTTATGCAAAGTATACCCCTTGCATGGATACGGTCTGTATAAACTTATATTAGATCGACTTATTAGTTTACCTAACACGTTATGGCACTTCAAAAGTTCGTAAATGTTTAATAAAGTATGAGAGATTTTACTTGTTCCATGAATCGTGTTATTTCCATTTGCGCTTAGAATCTGTAAAGAATGTTTTAAATGTCTCCTGAATAACTATTAAGGAATGATTGAACTTAAGTTAATAATATGAGTGAGCAAAATTTGACCATAGATTTGACCAAAGCTGATGGTTTTGATTGCTAATTAGCTGCTGAAGAACGTTACTTACTGAAAAAATATGGTTAAAAGCACTTTCTATATTGTGTTCCTTTCAAATAAAACACTTGATTATTAGGATCACTTAAGGAGCGAGCAAACAAATTACGTTTCGTAACTTTAAAACTGTAATAAAAGAGGGCCTTTTTAACAGAAACTTCATATAGCCAATTGAGTTAATTCCTTTTTACAGCCAATCAGTCAAACGCCATCCATTTACGTACCAATATAACGACGGTGTACCATCTGTACTTTGTACCGTCAATGTCAGCTTGTATACACTGATAAGTAAGATTGGCCGGCGTTAAAATCATCGGATTGCAATCAATTGAAGAAAATTCACTTTTGCATTTTTTGTGATGTAACATGAACCAAGTTCCTTCAAATATGTACACGTTGTTACGACTTTTTGGTCATAACAGTCATCTCCCTCTGTACGTGCATTTTTGTTACTTAATTCTATGACGAGTATCGTATTTTGTGTGAATATAGTGCCACCGGTTCTCGAACCCGGGGTACTGTTTGTACTAATATTGGTTTTGCTGTTAATCCACCATTTCACACTTTGATTCTTTCGACGTGATTCTTTCTTCGTTTCCTTCCTCTTCACCAACAAGGTAACAACAGTTTGTCGGTGAAGGGGAAAGGAAAGAGGAAAGAATCACGACGAAAGAATCAAAGTGTGGAATAGCGGTATGAGCGTCTAATAAATGTGGAGGCGAGACCAATGTACACCGGGTGTGTGTGCGCAATCTACCATATGGAATGTTTTTTTTGGTTGTTTTTGTATACGGTCATTTTGATGCGCATAAGAGGGAGTGCATGAGTGCCGCATACACGAAAAAAACAAAAGATAACCGCAAAAAAAAGAAAAATATTCTAGAAGTTTGTTGTCGCGAGAATTTTTTTTTTGCGGGTCAGTCAGTCTGGTTTTGTTATTTGTTATAAATTAGTCTCGTTTTGGTGATAAGAAAAGAAACAAAAATTTAAGTCTTGTTTGACTTGCTAATAAAAGTAAAGTTTTTTTGATTGTATTACGTAGAGCCTATAGTTTACCATAAAGAGTTGAATTTTTTTTTTTGGAGTTTATTTTAGTTACAATAAATAAAAGTTTAAAAATGGTTGTATTTGATTTCGAGTTTTGATTGTAACAATTGACATGGTTCAAAGTAGAATTTTAAGTGTTGTTGGGAAGTGAGAATTATTTTTTTTTCGAATCATTTCAACACACTGATAGTTTCACGTTTGATTGAGTTTTATTTATTCTAGATCAAAATGATCCGTATTATTGAAATTTGTTATTGCTTATGAAGCCACCTATTGTTCAGGGGATACTTGCTGTGAATCGAGACAAGATAAAATCATCCGATAAAAATCACGGTTAACATCTAAAGTCATGTTTTTTTGAGTGGCATCTTCAACAACGGCTGTTTTATTTGGTGGTTGTTGTTTTGATTAATTGGAGACAGTCGTGCACCAACATTTTCTACGGTGCGGCGAGGCAAGCGCCCAACGATTATTATTGGGTGGCCAGTGGCCCTATTCTGGCTTTCCCTGGGAATAGGGAATTAAGAAAAATATTTACATAGCATTTTTATCTAAATTGTATTTTTCTGGCCTACTAAGGAAACATGTTTCGTGTTAATATTTTCGAAACAAAGTTAAATATTTTATTCGTATATTTTATTATTTTTTTTTTAATTTTCGCTGGCGGGTAGTGTTTTCCGTTTCCTCCACGTTAAATAAATAACAAAAAATGTAGTGCTAATTCTTCTTTCGGTTTTTTATGATGGGAGTGAGGGGGGGGGGGGTGACTCTCATTCTGTGCAAGTGTTCACCAATGCGGGCATAATTGAAGTGTTTGTTCCTCAAGTTTCGTCCGATGAATTTCGGCGGGATCTCCAGTTTTATTTATTTTTAAAATGCGTTTTTTTTTATTTTTTTTTTAACTTTCTGTAATCACGGTGTAGGCCAGGAGCCACGCAAGCCTCAAACCCCACAACCCATAGCATTTCACCCTTAGATCTAGCCGGCAAAATCACCGTGTGTGCTGAAACTTTACCCACTGCACCTCTTAAAAGATATTGTGTGTCATGTAATCAATAAAACATGAGCCATCTGTTATCCATCACAAGGGCGAATGAAGCGATCGTGACATATTACGACCAGTGCTACACTGCACGTGAACTTTATGATGATGACAAGTAAGATGCTATTGCTGCCGAAACTATTGCTCCAAATGAGTCGATCGATCTATTTGGAGTGACCATAATAGATTAAAAATTAACCTCACTAGTGACAATGTTTAGCCTAATATCGTAGATGCGTGCAAAGTAGCACAAACGAGATCGATAGATATATAAACATCATCAGGGAAAAATATAAATTCCACGAAGCTGCATGGAGACAAATCAATGAAAATAGGTAGCTTAAAACTGAACTGGTGCGAGGCCTACCAACAGTTGATAAACATCGTTTAATGGAGGAATACAAATACGCGGAACTAAAAGTTAAGAGGATAGAGAAAACAGATAGAGAAATTCCTTCAACTAAACTTGTGACGTGACTTACTAATCAGCCACCACAACACTTTGCGAGCTAGGTTCAAAACAAGAACAATTTGATCATCGGAGAGGATTCTTTTTGAATAACTCATACAGGACTAGGATGAATTTACTCCTTTATCGCTAAGATCGAAACAATTCCAGATGGGGTTTCTCTTGTCTGACTTTGTACTGAGGACATTGTATTACTATTAAACCGTTAAAAAACAACAAAGTATCCAGCTACTTCAACCGAGCAACGTTGTTTTTAAAATGCAGCTTCTCACTTGATCAGTTCGACCGCCAGTAGTACGCGAAGCGTGGTTTCCCCAGTCGATTTTAAACTTGAAAAAATACGTTTTTTGCTATTTATATGGCCCATCCCGTATATGATATCCTCAACTAATATTTTATTCAGACAATGTAATGAAAAGGGGACACAAATTACTATTAAATTATATTTTTTTTGTATTTTTTTAAGTTTAAAATCGACTGGGGTCAATTTGACCCCAATACACAAAGAGAAGGTTAAACTATGGTATTGAAGGTAACTGGAAAGACATTACGGTCATTACGATTATTCCTATTTATGTCGATTTCGAAAAAGCATTCGATATGACGGAAGATGCTATTTTGAGCACACTGGGAAATTTATCATACCCGTTCGAATATCAAAATGAACCTCTTTTGTGGACTTTACTTCCAGCAAAAGACAAAACACTAAGGACAGCTGTCAAAACTAAAACTGTTGAAAGCATTTCTAACTGCGACAAGCTCCCCATTTTTATTCACGCAGAGAGAAATCAGTTCACCTGTAATCCAGCAGGCCTTGAATAGTTTCGGAACAATTCTCTATGGAATTTCGGTATACCGATTTTGTTCAATAGCCGTGACTTGAGCGAGATGAAAATCAACGGCTCAATTCTGACGTACAAACAAAGACTTTTTTCAATCATAGCGAAACATTTTGTGTAAACTTCGTCTTATCTGTCAGTAGTCATAAAAAATTATGGTCAACATTATTCAAAGTGAAATACTACTTTATAATACATCCCTAGCAGTATATAAGTAAATTAGAGTTCTTTCACAATTTCGAATTTAAATTGCCGAAAATTTGGTATTGACAGCCCTACAAAAGTATTTGGAGAGTTTCTAATATATTATTTAAGACTGCTGCCTTCAGAGTTTCAATGTTGACTTTACTATTAAAACAAGTTTCACAATCGAAATGGAATGGCATAAATTTTAATAATAAATTATGTAATTGTTGATACATTAGTATTACGTTATTTCTATCACCTCTAGTTCTATAATAAAACAAATAATATAAATAGTAAAATAAAGTAAAAGTAGCAAGTAAAATAAAATTAGAAGGATAAAAAGGAAAAATTATTAATTAAAATTTACCCACCTTTTGAAGTTCGCCTATCAAAATTTGGCCTGAACATCATTGTGGATTTAGTTTTCGAAATTTTTCTCCTGCCTCAATAATTAAAATTATTCCAACCAACTTATCCGTGTATTGTTGATTATTAAAGTTTTCAAAGACATGTCATCATGTTTCATAGCAACAGAACTTCGCTGTTACCAAACCTTAAGGTAATAATTGTTTCTCTCTTGGTTACTAAGTTAAAAATACCACATTTAATTAAAAGGATTGAAGAAAAAATCTTAAATTAAATTAGAAAAATTAAAATTAAATATTATATATTTTTATAATACAAACACCAAAATTATAAACCAAATATAAATTCAGAATAAAACTAAAGAAACGAAACGACGAATAATCAAGAGCAAATGACTAAAAAGACTATTTGTATGCAAATGAAATGGATTTCCATAATATTATTTATTTTTTTGCGTTTGTCTCGTGCTCACATCACAACACATCACATCACACAAAATAATAGTATAAACGGAAAAATTCCGAAACGAACGATTTTTTATTGTATTCAGGGTGGTTTTCTATTATTTTTTAATCCTCCGTACATAATGTAATTCTGTACCACAAAAAAAAAAAAATATTTAATTTTGTCCGGTCATACACATAAAACTTTTTGGGATACGACAATGGTAGCCTAGAACAAAAATGTATCCCCAAAGAATCAACGACAAAAATGGAAGCAAATTAGGCGATTTTATATTTTTTGCTCGAAATGTATATACACACATTATTTCAACATGACGTTACATTCGACATTCGCATCGTCGTTGAATTGAATTTAGCTTATTGTCGCGACGTTATTATTTTAGATAAATAAGAAAATTATTCATGATCCAGTGATTTAGGGGGCGAATTGAAAAATGCCTGATAAAAGGAGAGACACAGTTTATTGCAGTAACGCGGCAATGTGTTATTATTTATTTATCATTTTTTGGTACTTGAGTACGTACATAAAAAATATTCTTAATGAATAATTTAAAGGAATAGTCTACAGTAGTTTTTATACAGGAGGTATAGGATATACCCTTTTGTTATAAATATGCTTATAACACTTTAAATATTTATACATATTCGTTAAATCGTTTTCAGAACTGTTTGATTAGGGGTTAATACAGCTGTCAGATAGTCAAATACCGATTTGATTTTATAATTAGTAATTTGGTATTTTCGAATTGTTACGGTTTACATCGCAAAAATTATTATTACTGTATTGCAAAAAATCCGCACTGACCTCCCAATAGTGGGCTGCCACTCCTTTGTAATTGTGTGTTAAGCTGCTGTGCCGAATGAATTGATGCCTTAATTTAGAAGTATGCAAAACTGAACTGTTTACCAATTCCAAAGAATAAAATTATTTTCCCACCAATAAATTTTCAGTTTTATATGGAATGGTCAATTTAAGTAACAACTTCAAAAGTAGTGTTCTTGATTTTTAACTTTTAAATTTTTCGAGAAAGAAAACGAAGATAAAAATTTATTTCAAAAAACCTATAACCAATATTTTTTTATTGCTATCGATATTCTTTTTCACTGATGTGACACGTTGGATTATTTACAGAACGTTCTTCGAAAACTGACATGTTGCAGCTAATTCAAAATTGTTTTCAATTTATGTAATTTTAGCAAAATCCGTTATACATTTCATAATTACAAAAAATAATTAATTTCCAGAAAAAATTCATGTAAGTGGTACCTTAATCATTCAAATTAAGATATTTTCTCTTCACTTACATAAGGGTTAACTAAATATTTATGAAAAAGTGAATGCAGAAAATCAAGAATTACAACGATAAAATTAAGGTACACATTTGTCAAATATAAATTAAAAATCTATAAATTTATAGGAATTATGGAAACTGCAAACCAACCGCTCAGTGTACAAAATGTACAACAATTCCTTAGATCGTCACTTCACTAAACAAAAGTAACCCCCAAGCAGTTAAATCCAAGTCCACTAAACTCATCGGCGGTGCCTAGAGGGTCATTTAATCGTTCTCGGCGTATATTTTATACGATAAAGTTCAGTATAACGAAATTCTGTTTTGTAAACGTCCTTTTCTGAATTCTGCATTAAAATTTTTTAGAATTCAGAATTCTGCATTCTAAAATTCCATAGTATGTTAATTTGTTCAAATAGGTGAAGTTATCCCAGTATTTCATCCCAGAAAAATAAAAAATGTTCATCAGGCAATACTAGGTATATCCCATCCCAGGATTTTTAAATTCATCCCAGAAAATTTTAAAATATCACAAAATATGATAATTGATGATTTAAAGTGTCCATTCTTCAAATATCTTTCATAAAATTATGAAAGCCAGCCGTATGTTGAGATTGGCGCGAAAGCCAATCTTTATTTAAATAATTATTCTGTACGTTAGCTGGAAATTGAACTCCTCGTAAACGGTTGGACCGATTTAAATGAAATTTTGTGTGTGTGTTTGGGTAGGTTCCAGGATGGTTTAGATTTACAATTGAACCTGATAAGTGGCACTGCAATCGGACTCTAAGATTTATTTTTTATTTTTTAACGAAAATTTTATTTCTAATTTTTTTAAGATTTCTTGCATATCAGAGCACCTAACCCAAAAATTTCATTACCCCCACCACCCCCAATTTTTATATATTTCATTTTTCTGTACGTTTGTTTGAAATTGAACTCCTCCTAAACGGGTGAACCGATTTTGATGAAATTGTATGTGTGTGTTTCGGACTTTCGGTAGGTTCCTGGATAGTTTAGTTTCACAATTGGACCCATTGGCACTGTAGGTGGCACTGTGATCGGGCACTAGGAAATTTATTTTTTATTTTTTAACGAATTTTTTATTTTTTTAAAAGATAAAAGATTTCTTGCGTATCAGAACATATAACCTCAGCATATGGTCCCAAGAAACCTAAAATGTCGTCATCGATCTCTTGTGATTTATATACAATATGATGACCTCTGTCTATAAAAAAAGTCCCAACACCAACCGTTTGTTGAGATTGGCACAATACGTCCATATGTGAATGGTCCATTCAGTTCATGTATGAATTATTGATTTAAATTTATGGTTCCCGGGAACCACGAGTGTCGGTACCGATCTCTTCTGATTTCAACACGGCATCATGTCCGGTATCCAATATAAAATTCACATGTTAATCCGTATGGTACTAATATCATCTAGTGCGGTGCCTAATCCATTTAGCGTTACCTAGGTAGCACCACGTTGAGGTATGAATTTAGGTCCTGGCTCCCCTCTGTTTGTGTTTTAGGTTTTTTTTTGTTTTTTTTATATTTTATTAGTTTTTAAATTTTTGTTTTTTTTTAATTTTTTATTGTGTAATTTTTTAGATTTTTTGGTTTTTTTTTATTATCGATAAGGATTTAGTTATTTGGACTATTAATAAATGGATTTTCAGTGCCTAAATTCATACCTCCACGTGGTGCTACATGTGTAACACTAAATGGATTAGGCAGCGCACGTCTACATGTGAATTTTATTTTAGATAGCGGACATGATGCTGTGTTGAAATCAGAAGAGATCGGTACCGACACTCGTGGTTCCCGGGAACCATACATTTAAATCAATAATTCATACATGAACTGAATGGGCCATTCACATATCGGCGTATTGTGAAAATCTCAACATACGGTTGGTGTTGGGATTTTTTTTATAGATACAGATCATCATGTTGTATTTAGATCACAAGAGATCGATGACGACATTTCAGGTTCTTGGGAACCATTAATTTAAATCTGAATTTTGTTCTTAAAAATGATTCGGCCATTTACACATATGACTCCATAGTGCCAATACTAACATACGGATGGTCTTGAACTTTTTTACGGAGGTAGTTAACATTATGTAAAAGCGAAATAAAGTAAAATCGGTTACGACACTTTAGGTTCCGGGGAACCATTCGTTTAAATCTAAAATGTATATTTTATTTAAAGCGGGCCATTCCAGGATGCTTTAGCGCCAATCTCAACATACGGCTGGCTTTCATAATTTTATGAAAGATATTTGAAGAATTGACACTTTAAATCATCAATTATCACATTTTGTGACATTTTTAAATTTTCTGGGAGGAATTTAAAAATCCTGGGATGGGATATACCTAGTTTTGCCTAATGAACATTTTTTATTTTTCTGGGATGAAATACTAGCATAACTTCACGCACTTATTTGTTCGTACAAATAATTCTTTATATTTTTTAAAATCTTAAAATCAAAAATACTAGAATTTAAAATAGTTCTCAAATAGTGACAGATTTTTGGAAACTCCTAGCCAATGATCTGTCAGAGTCCTCCATTCAAGCGTTATCTTAGAGATTATAGATTAGTGATACGGTTAAATTGATATATTAATTTTAATATATTTATTATTTAAATAAAAACATCTTAAATTACAAAGCCAAAAAATAAAGAAGTTTTTAATTTTTTTTTTATGTTCATACAATTTATTAATTTTTCAGTTGCCAAATTTATTACTAGATGGCCATATTAATAATACCCCTAGATTTTATGCAAAATTGTATTATTTTGGAAAATAATTTCAATGATTTTATCGCCGATGGCGATGAACATTGCGTATGTTGTCCCCATTTTCGGTTTACATTTTAAGGCTAAGTAGTACGCAACTAAACTAACCGCCCCGGTGGCAAAGTGGTTAGCAAGTTTGCTACAGCGACCGGAGGTCCCGGGTTGGATTTCCGGCGGTAACAAGGAAAACATTTCACGGCTGGCTTAGGATCAATGAATTAATAACTCATTATCCGAAATGAAAATATGATTATGAAACCTCATCTGAGGCGGCCAAATTTCTTGATGGGATATAGTGCCAGAGAGAGAGAGAGAGAGTTCGCAGCTAATATGAAATGAAATTTTTTCTGGTCTCCAAATTTAACCAGAAAAATTATTCCATGAAAAATTAGTTTGTCTATATTTTAATACGAAACATGCCAAATTTCACTAGCTAAACTGCGTACCGCAAAATAAAATTTAGCAGCGGAATTTTAATTTTCGTTTTTGCTTATGTCATTTTTTTATGAATATTTCGAATATTGTGAATTCGAATTAAGATGTTTAAACTTTAAATTTTTATTAATTTTATTTGAAAATAAAATAATTAAATATGTTTTTGTGTTTTCTTGAAACGGATAACACATAACGGCGATAATATTCAGGATGAATGGTTTATTGTGGCTCTCCTGCTTGAAATTAGTAGGCAGATCGCCGATTTGACTGTGTGGGTTCTCGATTTTGATGGGAAGGAGAATACTTATCTAGGTGAACTAATCCGACTATATGCGAGCAACGGGTTTATATAATAAAAGAGGGAAGACGTAATTCCGGAGGCTCTTTCGATGTTACGCAAGAATCCAGATAAATATACATAAGCGCTCGTCCGCTTTTCAAAATTTACAGTTTAGCTGACTAGGTAGGAGAATATCTGGAAAAAAAATTTCGGACCTCTCATAAAGAAACTGTTTATGATTGACAAGGGGTCGCTGTTTTACTTAAATATAAGCTGTCTTTAATCTTAGTCGCTTCTTAGTAACATTCGCTAAATGCCTGAGCTTAACGGCGCACTTGATGGAATTTACCACTATTAAATGCTCCAATATATAAAAGCCATTCTTTAGGAGTAAAAATCCTGGTATTGAAATTCTAGCCTCCTATTTGATATTGAACGAACAAAATCAACTAGACAAAGACAAACAGTAATTGAAATTTTGGACAGAATCAGTTATACATCACAAATAGTACATTGAATTTTAAATTTAAGCAAATCCCTCCCTACGCTATTGATGATTTTTTTAGTGATGAGCGCCCTAGACAATCACGGAAGCTGGATGAATTTTCTGCAGAAGGACTTGACGAAATATTAAAGCCTCGTTATGTTCGTTATCTCGTTAAAACAGTGACAATTTAGCAGCTCAACTTATTGAATTTTCAGACAAAAAATGACATATTTCGAATATGATGAAATCGAAACTAAATAAAAACTATATGGATCAAATGGATTTGAAATTGGTCAAAACTACAATTGGTCAAAGTTTTAAAATTATGAAATTTCAAATTCTGGCAAATGAATTCGATGATATCGAAAATTTCAAACCAGTCGATAATGGCATGAAGTGCTCTGATCGATGGGAATAGGATTCAAACTAGAAGTAAAAACAAATGAATTTTTTAGGTTTTTGGATTGTTACAGATTATGCGTCCTTAAAGCACAGTTATTTTCCTAGTTTTATTCGTTAAACTTGAAATTTTAAATTAAACATTCAACAATTTTTTTTACAATTACTCCTCGAATTCTTGATAATTTCTTAGAATTCTTCGTTTATAACGTCAAATTAAGAACCAACATATCGTTACATTAATTTTTGAACTATGAATGTTAAATGAAAAATCTTTTTTTTAATTGTAAATAATAAATTTAATAATTTAATTCAAATATAAATCTTTAAAAAGCATAAAGCATTTAGAGCCTGGTTAGATAATCGTCTTATTTTTTGGTTACGAATTCATTAGCCGTGGAAAAATTACATTCATTCTGGGTTGATGTTGGTTTGATTGTTAAAACGGAATTTAACAATAGCTGCATTGAGCCACTTCTTCCCGTGTTTTCAAAAATACTTATTTCCTTACTTAAATTTTTCATATTATCCTGACAATCCGGTTGAACTTCAATCACTATTGACATTTCCAAAATAAGACCAACTGCTCTTGCAATGACAACGTATGATTTTCAGAACAGTCCGGATTTACTAAACTTTCGGAGCCATTGATAAACTCTTCCTCTTCGTTCAGTTGAGTCAAATCCCTTGCTTATTTTAAAATTTCAGATTTAGAAGATGTACTGAAAAAACATCCTTCTCCCGAATTACAAATGATTGTGGATTATTCAGATACTTCAATAAAGATACTAATACTCCATTTCGACGGCAGCGAAGTATGTCCCAAAAAACAAAATTAAACCTATATTAGTATATACACTGTTAAAAAAATTCTTATAAGAATTTTGAGTGAAAACTAGAAAATAAACTCAAAACAATTATTTTACATTTTTCATAATACCCCGGAAAATCATTTCCATTTTTCTTCATTTGTAAAAAGTTTGCAGAAGATAATTTATTTCAATATATCTAAATGCCGGGTATAAAAACCGCAGTACTCTTCAAATTTCTCGATAACAGGATATCCAGACAGAGAAGACGATCAAGTGAGCTAAAGGACATTTGGAAAAAACAGGATATTTCTGAATTTTGTTATGGTAAATGGAGTCGTTTCGTTAGGTATGAGTAGTTTTAGTTAAAATATATTACTAAAATTGTGGAGTTTGTCGGAAAATGACTATAAGATATCACAATGAAATGAACCTAGTTTCCAAATATCCTTTTTAGTTTTGATAAATTTAGTCGATTTTATTAGCTTACGCTATTCTTGTTAAAATAAATTCTGGTTATCGTAAACTTTGTCGGAAAAATCACCTATGTAAAAATAAGAGACTTTGTTGACAAAAATAAATTAATTAGATTCAATTTCCAAACGAAACCGAGAATAAGTTATCATTTTTAGTTGTGGAAAATGAAGACGATTTTATTGGATTGTATAAAATTTGTATAGATAAATTCTGAATATCCTAGAGTTTGTCGGAAAATTTCATTATGTCCAAATCTTAGCTTCTGGTTGACACAATCAAATAAATCCAGAGCCATTTCCATATCTATGGGATAAGTGTAATTTTTCGCTCTCGAAAATCAAATCGATTTCGAGATAAATTCTAAATATCGTAGAGTTGGTCGAAAAATTTCATTACTTGGAAATGATAGCTTTAGGATAAAAGGCAACAGCCGAATCCAAATTGAAAACAGGATTTTCGATTCGAGTTCCTTTATTAAAATGATTTTATTGGTTTAAGCAGTTTTGTTTATATAACGAATGGGCATCTGAATGGTTGTCTCAACAGAGCATCGTTTGAGCCGGCCTCGTTAGCAGTTTGAGTTCCACCTTTTGTAAAATTGTTTTTGCTGTAACTTCATTGCTTTAAGAACAGACTATTGCAGATTTTGTAAACCTAACTATTGCAATTTGTAGTGATTCAATAGAGCTAAAATCATTTGCTAGGTTCTCGGTATTCAGTTATCCCACCGTTCTTCGATTGCCAGAGCCTCGTTGGTTGATGTGCAGGGAGAATCAATTGCAAGTAAGGTTGACATTTGGGCTAGAATATAAACCTTCAAGACCAACGCCTCTTACCCCCCCCCCCCCCCTCCAAAAAAAATGAAATAAAAGTTAATGAAGAAAACTATTGCAGCTAATGTATAGGAGTATATCGATTAGATAAAGTCGATAAGATTTGCGAGAGCGAAAAATGACACCTATCCTCTAGATATGGAAATGACTTTAGATTTAATTGATTGTGTCAACCTGAAGCTAGCATTTGGACATAATGAAATTTTCCGACAAACACTAGGATATTCAGAATTTATCTGAATTAAAACTACTCAAAGCTATAAAATCGATTAGACTTGCGAGAACCAAAAATGACACCTATCCCCTAGATATGGAAATGACTCTAGATTTATTTGGTTGTGTCAACCTGAAGCTAAAATTTGAACATAGTGAAATTTTCCAACAAACTCTAGGATATTCAGAATTTATCTAAATTAAAACTACTCAAACTAATAAAATCGATTGGATTTGCGAGAGTGAAAAATGACACCTATCTTCTAGATTAGCTATTGGGATTGAGAATTCCCGGATTGAGAAATCTCGGGAATTTTTTCAACTTTTGCATTCCTCATTTCTCGGGAAGTTGATTTATTTTTCTCGAGAAATTTTGAAAAAAATTCAAATTAACCCCAGTCGATTTTAAACTTGAAAAATACGTTTTTTTGCTATATATACACACCAAAAAATTTACATATAAAATGAATACACTTATAATATAAATATAATTCCGTACGATTTTTTTATAGATTTTATATTAGTTTAACTTATAACGGAATGTTATAAAACGTTGTATAAAATTTATATTAACTCCATATAATTATTTTAATAGGTCACTGGTATAAATTTGATACTCCGACGTATAAATATCTGTATATAGTGCAAAATATAAAGTTTATCCATTAAATGTTAATTTTTGTTTATAAGGGATTAGTATTAAATTTATATAAATTATTTATAGAAAATATCGATCTGGTTATCGAATAAAATTTAGTTGCTTTAGTATATAAAAATTGGAAATTCTATATGCTAGAATTGAACTCAGTTTTCAAAACTGATGAAATTGAATCATTTTTGCCAAATAAATAAAACAATTTTAGATTATTTTTTAAATTCGATATATTTATCAAAATCATATTATTTTTTTAAGTGTTATAATTATTTAATTTTACTTACAAAAGTGTACAATAGCTACGATTAAATTAATACATTATACAAATATTGATCATATTGCGAATTTCATCACTATTTCTCCAAATTTTTCAATATTTTTTTTTGGGTTGCCACTGTAGGTTTGGGGGTTTTATATACGTTGGACTTATTAGTAAGGCCCAACAATGCTCGATAAAATTTAATTTCGGAGAATTGCCAGGTCAATAGAGGATGCCAATATTTTGTTTAAGGAGGACATTCTCTATGATTTTTGCGCTATGGCAAGGAACTCCATCTTTGCATAAAAGTGTAAAAATATTGGCCTTGAGCTAGCAATCTCATGTGAGGAAATAAGACTTCTGTAAAGAACACCTTTTGATATTATTCATTCCTCATGGTTTCCTCCGGTCCATCTCCACTAATGCAGCTCCATATCATTACTGATGGCGGATGTATTATGCTCCTGACTACGCACTTCTTTCTAAATCTTTCTGCTGATCTCCTTCAGACGAACTAGGCCGATTCTGTAACGGCCTCTAGTCTGCATTCATCACTAAATATAACCTATAAATTTAAAAAAACTCTTTAATTTCAGATTTTTCTTTTTTATTTAATTTTTGAAAATATAAAATGAGTGTTAAAAATCCGACTTACCTCCTTCCAGTCGTCTATTCTCCAGTGTTTATGAAGTTTACTCCAAATAAGACGTTCTTCCGCATTTTTCCAGAGGATTTCAAATTATTTTCATATAGCCTTCGTTGCAATATCTTCACTGATATATTAATCCCTTCTTCACTAAAGTGCTTTTGTAGCTCGCTTGTCGTTGTTCTGCGCTTGTTTAAGGCCGATTGAGTAATTTTCCGGTCTCTTCAAGGCGGTATCTTCCTGTTCCTCTTATAGTTCCTTCTCTTGATCTCATAAAATGTACCCCAAATTGAAGAATCTTTGAAATGATGATAGTGTGTTTTATAATTACTAAACGATATATGTATTTAACGATTTATCAGATAAGAGTTGAAAATTTTTGTTGTTGGCGAATTGCTACGCTTCTGCAAACATTTTTAAAATCCATTGATTTTTATTTAAATTTTTAAAATATTCGTGAAATGACCCACACGTTTTTTTTATTCAAATTTTTTATATACATGATTAAGCACAGATTGTGTATACATAATACATTGATATATAATATACATACATTATATCTACAATTGAAATAGTTAATTATTCGATTTATTATTATGATATTCCATTATACAATTACCAAATTATATTAATTGACACTATTAACAACTTCACAAATTTACAATAAAACTTAAAAACACTTCACTCACTACACGATATCCACAGAATTGAACAAAATATCAAACGACTATACACAAGTATAAAAATCCCGTTTTTAACAAAAATATTCGTTTTTCTATTAATTTTATAAAACTAATCGTATAAAATAAAATTTGTATATAATAAATATATTAATTTCATACCAATCAAGGTATAAACAGTGAAATTTTATACAGTAGGTTATAAAAAGCATACAAATGGAAGTATAGAAATTGGATGTATACTATGAATTTGTATAAAATATATTACAGAATTATATAAATGAATTATATAGATTCAATATTTATAATTTTTATATAGAATTTCATATAAATATAAATTATCTGAACAAAAATATAAATAAATTTATAGAATATCCGAAAATTTTTTAGTGTGTATATATATATATATATATATATATATATATATATATATATATATATATATATATATATATATATATATACATATATATATATATATATATATATATATATATATATATATATATATATATATATATATATATATATATATATATATATATATATATATATATATATATATATATATATATATATATATATATATATATATATATATATATATATATATATATATATATATATATATATATATATATATATATATATATATATATATATATATATATATGGCCCATCCCGTATATGATATCCTTAACTAATATTTTATTCACACAATGTAATGAAAAATGGGCCCAAATTACTTTTAAATTCCATAATTACCATATTATGAAAAAATCCAAACACATTTCTGTGTACTAGGGTTAAAATGACCCCAGGTTATTTCCATGTATTATTTTCCAAAGAAATTAAAATATTATTCACTTTTTATGGTACTAGCTTTCCAAAATATCATCCCAGAAACGTTATCGTTGCTGAGAAAAACATAAAAAGCGCGGCAGTGTTATACAATGAATGGCAATACAATAAAACAACAGTATGTTTGGTATGATACAATTCGGCGGAAATATAGTATATGCTCTGACTGGAATTTTAATTTACGCTGGCACTCATAAAAATTGGGACGAGCGGTTAGATGAATTATACCACCTTGACAACCGTCCATTTTATCGAGCTGCGATGTCCTTGAACGAGTCCAGCAATTGTTAAGATTTTTGCGGTTTGATAACTATATCAAACAAGACAGGAGCGGCAAAAAACCGATAGATTTGCAGCATTCCGAGATGTATGGAATATGTTCTTAGCATACATTCGAGAACCTTATAAACCATCATCAAATTTAACCATTGATGTACAATTGCTTCTAACTCGAGGCAGATGTTCGACAGTTCGACAGTACATTCTATCGAAACCGGGGAAGTATGGCATTAAAATATTCTGGATATGCGACGCAAAGAATTCTTACTCATTGAACGCAGAAGGGTATGTTGGTAGACAACCCGGCGAGGCGCGCTCAGTTGATTACGCATATGGAATTTAGTCCATCGGATGTCCGCGCCGTACGTCAACAAGGGTAGATTTTTTAGGACAATTTTTTACTAGTTGTACTTTAGCAGAGCAACTGTTGCAAAAAAAAAACTACACTAATTGGAACAATTAGACAAAATAAACCTGATCTTCCCAAATAGTTTACTAGTAAGGTGGAACTAAAAACGAGAACTGCAATTTTCAAAATTTTGTTTTGATAACAACCTAAAACTTGTGAGATTTGTTCCTAAACTAATTAAAAAGGTTTGGTATTGTCTACTTTACACAACAGTAACGAAGTAGACCCAGAGTCTAGTCACGCCAACGTTTTGGAGCGAATCTTCAACCCTCGCAAGCTTAAAAAAAGAGTAATGACAGCAATAAACCTCATAGGGTATAAAATAATACCAGTTAGAGAAGAATCAACGGGCGAAAAAGTGATGGCTATGACGGTTAGCAAACGACCAAGATGTTATTTGGCGCCCCCGATCATCTGATGTGAAAACCAAAACAAGATGCAATGTTTGTGATCAGCCATTTTGTTCAAACCACACAAAAATTATATGCATAGAATGCATCAAAACCGAGGAAACTATTTCAGATGAAGAAGGATGTGGTTTCAGATGATGCATCTGATTAAAACTTATAGTTACTACTAATACTAATTAAAATGGAATTTTCAGCGATTCCTTTTTTTTAAATAAATATGTCTTGAATTTTGAAAGTTTTTATTTATTTTAATAAACTGTTTTGTTATAAAAATATAAATAATGTATTAAATAAGAAACTAAACAATTTTTATTAACATTTCCTTTAAAATTACATTAAGATATTTGTGTGGTCAGATTGACCCCTTGATTGATTAATCTTTAAAATTCGCTAAGGCATTATGATTATACTTCTAAGTTCAAAGTATGTTCAATATTTTTGTAGTTTGGTCACTGCAGTCGAATGAGACGACCGAATTTTTTAATATAAAGAATTAAATGTTTCATTAGTTCGAAACCAAGGTTCCAACGCCTTGGCAATCTCACCTTAATATATTAATAATATTAATACGACATGGTGATATTTGCCGTGTTTCTTGATGCTCATTGATCCGGGTTAGTTCAAATTTTATATAGAAAACATGTTCCAAATTTGTTTGAGATCACAAATTTTGATTTTATATCTGCCAAGCGTATTTGTGTTATTTCATGAAACATGAACTGAACTGGATCAGATCAAGCGTCAAGAAACACGTTTTTCTTTAATTTTGTAAATTTCTCGAGAATCCCGGGAACCGTTAAAAAAATTTCTCGATTTCTCGAGAAATAAACTTTATCGAGAAATCCCAATCGCTACTCTAGATATGGGAATGGCTTTAGATTTATTTGATTGTGTCAACCTGAAGCTAGCATTTGGACATAATGAAATTTTCCGACAAACTCTAGGATATTCAGAATTTATCTAAACTAAAACTACTCAAAGCTATAAAATCGATTAGATTTGCGAGAGCTTAATTTGTTTTATTTTTTCTCGATTATTTTTCAATCTTTCTTTCATCTTTGCAAAATACATAAATCGAATATAAAAAAATGTGGCGCCTATTTCCATCTCTTTCTATTATAATATACACGGGATTTTTTTGGGACAAACTTCACAACCGTCCATCTCGCCGTTTTGAAAGTTCAGTTTTTAATGAAAGCAGCTTACTAACTCAGTATTTTGTTTTTCAAGACTATTAAATATAAACTTAAGAGCCTCTTAAGGGCGAGAGGTTGCAAAATGCCTATTAATGTATTTGCGGTTTTGATCTGTTCTTCGTTTATCATTGCCTCCAACTTTAAATCACTAAACGCCTTCTTTATGGTTTCGTGGCAAATTGTTGAAGCGCATGGATTCTAACGAGTTCCATCTGGTTTTACAGTCCACAGTTAACTATATTTGTTTTTTTTTCGACTTCGACGACGTACGTTTTAAGGATATTGTCCCGTACTTTCCTAATTTGAGTGACGGTAGCTGCTATTGTTGGTCGTAATAAATTATTTGAAATTTCGACAGTTTGAGTTTGAGTCTAGTTCTAAGTTTGAACTACGCTGATGATTATGGTGTGTTAATGCCATATTCGTTTTTGTTACTATATATAAGACTTTAATAACTGCCAAATGAATATCAGGATTGTAACACAGTTGTCGGTGGGAAGGAGACAACCTACCAAATTTTTGCATCAGAGCAGCCCCATCCGACGTAACGCTAATATCATTTTTTGTTTCAATTCAAAATGATTTAAGTTTCTCGTTGACTAAATTTAAAATCAGCTCCGCCAAATAACTTCCATTTACAGGGATTACGCCCAAATTATCCGATACACTGATATTATAATATGAAGTATATGTTAACATCCATAAATCTTTTGTTGTTGACGCTAGTTCATTCATCTAGGCGTATGCTAAACTTTTTGTGTTTGTTTTTTAGTAAATTAATTTTATTTAGTAACTCAAGTTTTTCAGTTTCAAAAAATTATGTGACTACTAAACCTTTAGCCATCATACTTTGTCGAATTAAGCTACTTTTTGTAATTCTATGGAAAGAAAACCCATCAACAACAACTAATTGATCAATTACTTCACTCATCGAAATTTGACCCTTTTTTAAATGAAGGAAACATATTTTTACTTCTTCTTAAATTTATCGAGAAATAATTCTCGAGAAGAAATACCAGACCACAAAGGTTTTTTTTGAAATCTTAAAAGAGCCACGTTTTGAGTGCAGATTGATCATAAAAACTTAGTAGATTTCATAATTGATATTATTTTTAAAATATTTACTAACATCTAAAAGCTCCTCTGGAAGTTGTAACATCCGGTAGACCGATTTCGCTCAAATGTCACTGGAACCTGCTAATATATGGTAAACGCTGAAGTATGAAGTTTTATTTTTGTGAAAAATCGGCATTTTCGGTATATTTGGGAAAACTGGGGGTCGATATTGTTGCGTAATTAATTTAGCATCTTTCAGTTTTTAAGCCTTTTGCTTGTAATTTATGTACTTTTAAAAATATTTGCAAAAAAAACGAGAGGTGAGCCAACAATCATTGGGATTTCCCTATTTATGAGAAAAGTTTACGTACGATGATTCATTCAGATCAGTTAATCTGTCAATGCGTAGAGAAGCTACAGTCATTTAGTCGTCACGGAACCACCTCTATTTGAGATTAATTTTTTTATGTTTTGTATATTTTATTTTAGAACATAAGGAAAGTGAACGGTGCAATGGAGTTGCAAAGCGGCCTTTGAACCGAAACTTATCTTCATAGTTTTAAATAAAATTCATGTTGGTCGCAAATTTCCGATAATATTCGTTATAATTATAATGCAGTAGCTTAAAAATATTTCATAATTGGCATAGTTAAGATAATATCAGAATTTTTAATGCAGTAGCTTAAAAATATTTCATAATTGGCATAGTTAAGATAATATCAGAACTTTTTTTTATCGCAGTCGATTCTTTAAGTATATGTATTATGTTTAAGGTGCACGCAAGCACACCACTTAGTGTCATTATTACTATACCGAACGACCTTACCTCATTATACTGCCATAAAACAAGACATGATTAAAACTTCATAAAACAAAATAAACTTAAATTTATCCATAAAACCGAAACAAATTTTATACCAAATATGAATATACGAGAAAATTTTATATTTTCACAACACGAAAATTATTTTCCCCCCAAGACATTCGAACATAACGAAAAACGTAAAAAAAAATAAAAAATTCATCTATCATAATTTTTATAAAATTTATTCACACTTTTACGAATAAATTATATTTTTGAGCATTTTTATGTTTTCATGCTGCTAGAATTTTCCGTCGTTTTAACGTTTTTTTTTTTCGTTTTTTTTTATATTCATTTTGGGGACAAACGCTTTGAATTTTTGATGGCTTATTAACCAAACAGAAATAAACTTTTTCCTTTTAACTTTATTTCTTGTGATTTTTTGCTGTTCTTAGACTTTCTAAAATGTTCTGTTAAAAAGCAGTCTTTTGTTAATTTTAAACAATATTAATAGTATAAAATAACTATATATACAGCGAGGGTCTTACAAATTTACAGACAAAGAATCAGCTTTTTTTGTTGCTGTTCGTCTAATTTCGCCTTTAGCTTGTCTTTCATGATTATGAGTGGACATTTTTTTTTATTTCAAATTAAACTTTTTATTTTAAATAATTATTATGGAACTTTTTCTTGCTTCCTTTGAATGTTGTGCATAAAAGATGAGTTGACCTTTTATCCTTTTTTTATCGTTAACCACAATTGATTTTATTTTGCTGTTATATAAATAGACGAAAAGTACAACAACAATAAAAATGTGTATGTACATAGGGAGACTTTTATCGACTGTAATTTAAACTTAGTTGGAGATAACACAAAATGTTTCGTTATTTCTAATCAAATCCTTTTATACTTCATATAATGCTTTTAGGAAAAAGGAAAAAAAACGTGTACATAAAAAACTGGAATGCCATATACCAGTAGCATGTAGAGTAGCAAAAATTATTTCATTACCCAACAGGGAGTCTCTCAGTAAAGATTTTTATTTTATTTTTGGTCTGGAAAATCTGCTGGCAATTTCTCCATGAAACATTATTTTGTTAAAATTATTAAAGTGGCGCTCAAGATATTATTTTTTAAATATTGATCTTTGAGTGTGGTATTCTAAAATCAGTGGGTTCTAACCAAAAAGTGGCCGAGTCCCCTTTGCTCGTTCAAGGGGCGTAGTCAGGCATATACGTGCTGTTATACGAGTATGATGCTAAACCTACAACCTTTTGTTGATCACGTTTCGTCGGTTGAGTATAACTTCCAACAATTTGCAAAATAAATGTCGAACGTCACAAATTTATTTCTTGATTTCCTAAATCTTCTGAGCTCTCAAACGACGAAATGCGTGAGCAGTTGATATAAAATATTATATTTTATATCTAACATATGTAATTATAATTAGTATTTGGAAGAATTCGAGGAAACTGAAAGTATTAACTTGTGCGAAAATCTACACGGATCTAAAATGTGTCCGATGAACCATTCGCAAACAATATCGCGCATTTGGTGTTGTATTGGGTAATTATTGTCAGATTATTTTCGGGGATATTCTGAAAATTGTAACAATGAATACTCTTACTGGGCAACAGGAAACAAAGTTTCAAATCCACAAGCAAGGTTCATTCATTGCAAATGGATTACGAAACGGTCATGACTCATAATAATAGCAGGGGTGACATGTTATAATGTTTCTTTTTCCTAAACTGAAATGGACGACTGTTTCGTTTATGAATTATTTATTTTCTTTGGCTATCACAACCTTGTCTTTCTCTAATTTCCTTCAAGTATCGAAAACAAATTCTTTGGTGAATAAAACTGAGTAAAAATATAAAATTTTTTTAATCTAGCAGCCTGTCAAATCATATAAAACGCGAAAGAGTGTTATAATTTATTCTAAAGAAGTGGGACATAAACTACGATAAATTATCGAAAATGTAATGTTAATATGTTATTGTTGTCACCCCTGAGGTGGGTTATTGTAACATCATGTATGTCGATACTTATTGAAAATTGTGTTTTTTTTCTAAAACAAATTTGCTTACGGTTTCACTTTCCAATTTTCCTTTTATATTGCGATCGCAGTCTACTAGAATAATTTTGTTGCTTGTTTCTATTTTCTTTTTCGATAAAGTATCACTTAGAGCGTGTTTCAATTGGTTTAAATACCGCATAAAAAGTTAAAAAGTTAAAAATTGTGGTGAATAAAAATGTCAAACTTTTTATCCGCTTCAAGAGCTGATAAAAAAAATTTTGTATTGTGCTGAGTAGTAGGCTAAAGAAAATATTAAAATTTTGTATTTGAAAAAAAGTGTTTACAGTTTGTAATTTTTTCAAAAAATGGAAGTGCCACAAAAACGAAAACGCGTGGTAAATACTGCGTATACAAAATGTAAGTATTAAATGTAGGTATTAAATAATTGATACTTAATAATTAAAATTTCTTCATTTTAGGGACAGAAGCAGAAAAAACAAATTTGATAGACCAACGAATTAAATTCGACCATTTGTCAGGCAAAAATGCAAACCAACGAGATGGCTGGATGTGAGTTTTTTACATTTGAATTTAACTTATTCTATTATATTTTAATCAAATTGAATATTTCAGAACAGTAAGTAGAGAGCTACAGAAACCGACACAATTATGTCGTCATCGATGGCAATCCTTAATGCGAAAATACAAAGTAAGTTATATAAAATTTGTTGAGTTGAAATAATACATGTGTAATATCTTTTGGGTATTTTTCAGGCTATATGCGATTGTTAAAAACGAACAATTAAAAATGGATAACATGCATTAGTTAATCAATTCTCACCCGTGGCGAGCTGCAGCTATCGGGGGGGGTCACAGGTGGTGGATTGTGAACGGCCTATCGATAGGTAGGTTAGCGGTGAATTAAATAAGCCGTCCCCAACCGCAGCTCTGCTGGAAGGAGAGTCTCAGAGAACGGGGGAGTGGTTAACCTCTGTTCACTAAATTCTGAGTGCCTATGATACCCAGTAGGGAAAGGCGAATTGATGGCGCCATAAAACCATCGACCACAACCACGGTGAACTGAGCGTCTAGTCTCCCTGCGCTCTCGAGCCTCCAGGTAGTGAGTAGGGAACCCTATAAACGGTAATCCTCTGAATGAAATGGGTCCCATTTGTTTGGGATATCCATATAGATGGGTGAATGAGTGAGTGAATGTTGGGGGGGGGGGGGGGGGGGGGGGGTGCGGGGGCGTGGAAGGCGGGGTACTCGGTGAGCCAATGGGCTGGATTAAGGTGTTATGCGACCCGTGCTGATGATCGACTAGACTGGGGGCCCATTTAACAAAGCCCAGTCGTGAACGGAGCCCTCTGGATACCAGGCGACCTCCAGTTGTATTTAGCCTTACCTGCGTATACGGATCTCTGCGAAAAATAATAAAAACAAGGGGACCGGTACCCACCAAAAACCGGAAAGTACTATAGAGGGGAGTAACTCTAACCAGAAAGGTGGGGCTCCCTCAACTGAGGCAAGGGTAAGCAACACCATGACATCGAAGCCAGGTGGAAGCGGAACTGCCAAACAGAACAGTGGGGGACCGAGAGAGATCCCCCCAGCAAAACGACGGTACAGAGAAAGACGGTCGGCATTTAGAGTTCTGGAGAAACTGGCTGCGACCCCTGAGGGGCAGCTTACAGTTGCGCAGAAGGAATCTGTAGCATGGGCTAAGAAAACTGTCGGCTGCGATAACTCGGAGAGGGTCCTTGTGTCTAAAAGACAGAGGTCCCAGGATGAGCTTGAAGCAGAAGACAGTAAGCGGGCCAAAGTGCAAGCAGACATGACGTCGGGTGCTCCTAAGGAGCAGAAACTGAAATTATTCAGTGAAATCCTGAAGGAGCACGTGCTGGTGCTAGCCGTCATTGACAAAGGTCAGGAAGATGGGAGCATCACGTCGGAAAAGTGGAGGGTAGTGTATAATGCACTAAACTCCATTTTCTTGAGGATCCTTAGAGAAAATCCGGGATCCCCCCCCGTCCTGCAGAGATGCGGGATGGCACCAAGGGCGCGTTAAGCTAACTGCGTGCTCAGACCAGAGATCGGTCGATCTCTATAAAAGGGCAGTGACCGAGGTAGGCGAGGTGTGGCCAGGCGCGAGGCTGGAAGCAGTCAGCAGAGGGGAAATCCCGAGCACGCGTCTGGTTACCAACCGAGCCGGATAAGCCAGAGGAGATCATTGAGATTATCCGGGCCAGTAATCCCGATCTTCCAACGGAAGGATGGAAGATTGTGAAGCAGGAGGAGGCCAAGGGGGGCTTTAGATTGGCAATCATGCTGATCAATAAGGAATCCTTGGCTTCCCTTGCTAGATCTAAGGGAGTGATCAACTTCGGTTTCGGGTCGATCACTCTTAAAGTTTATAGGAAAGACGAGGTCGATAAGGGCGCGGAAGACCAGCCTGGGGGCGACGTAGAACGGACCCGGCAGGAAACGGTCAAGCGGGCTGAGGACGACCAGAGTAGCCGTTCCGATATTTCGGACGAAGTGAAGTTGATGATGGGAGGCAGCCTCCTCTCTCTGAAGTCCGATGGGGGCAACCCGTCGAACACACGACGAGAGGGGGTTGGCGACCAAACCAACGATCCATAAATGACACTATCCTGATGCAGGGAGTGCATGAAGTGGTGAGTAAGGTAGATTGCAATGGTTAGCATTGTACAAATAAACCTGCACCACACGAAGGCTGCCTCGGCAGCTCTCGTGCTCAGACTGACTAAGTCAGATGAGGACTTGGTGTTAATCCAAGAACCTTGGATTAATAATAACAGGATCTGTGGCCTCAGAATGAAAGGGTATAAATTATTATACTCAAACAACTCTGAAAAGATCAGATCGTGTATCTTAGCGAAAAATAATTTGAATATTTTTCTTCTTCCACAATTTAGTAGCGGGGACGTTACGGCGGTGAGCGCTGAGGTAGGCTGTGAAAAACTATGGCTAGCCTCAGCCTACATGGATCGCGAGAAGGAGGTTCCACCGGACAACCTGGGGGAACTGATCCGGGAAGCAGGTCAGAAAAAGGCGGGTGTGATACTTGGATGTGATGCAAACGCGCATCACACAATCTGGGGAAGCACAGACATTAATGAAAGGGGTGAGCTATTTTTTGATTACTTATTAAATACTAACCTTGTAGTTTGCAATATTGGGTGTGAACCAACATTCATTGTTACAAATCGACAGGAGGTTCTAGATGTAACCTGTGCGTCAGAAACAATTTTTGATATGATCAGTTCGTGGAGAGTGGCGAAAGAGCACTCATTCTCTGATCACCGATATATTACATATAACCTCAACATCAAACCTGTTGCCCGGAAAGCCTTCAGGAACCCCAGAAGGACAAACTGGAACAAATATGGGGAGGTGTTGAAGGAACTATTGCCGCTGGAGGTTCCTGGACTTCCGGCGACAGTAGAGGAATTAGATGGCATGGTTGATATTGTCACAACGGCATGCAATCTGTCATTTAATGCTGCGTGTCCTCTGATAAAACCTAGGGGCAGGCAGAAACCGACATGGTGGACCACGGAGTTGGGAACCTATCGGAGAGCGTGTAGGACAGCCTTTAATAAGGCTAAAAACACCAGGGAAAATCGAGATTGGGATTCCTATAAGGAAGACCTGAGAAAATACAAAAAAGAGTTGAGGAGGGCACAAGGGAGGTCTTGGAGACTCTTCTGTTGTAGAATGGAGGAGGTCTCCGAGACTTCTCGCCTAAGGAAAATTCTATCTACTAACCCAACCAGTCCTAGTTACTTAATTAGGCCGGACGGGTTATGGACAGCTTCGAGTACGGAATCATTGGAGCTTCTCATTGAGACCCATTTTCCGGGAAGCATTGATGCCTCGATGGAGCCTGGAGCTCATCGAGGAACACCCTTAACAGATGTGGATGGCATCGTGGACAGAAAACGAATCCTATGGGCACTGAACGGTTTTAAGCCTTATAAATCGGCGGGCCCAGATCGGATTATACCAGCAGAGATCCAAAGGAACTCTGCGGTCATCCTCCCCTGGCTGGAGGTTATCTTCAGGGGATGCCTGCAATTGGTCTATATTCCCAGGAATTGGATGGAGGTCAGAGTGGTTTTTATCCCGAAATCGGGAAAAAGCTCACAGGCTTATCCAAAGGACCTGATGCCTATAACTCTATCATCCTTTCTGTTGAAAACCTTGGAAAGATTGATAGACGTACTTATTCGAACAAAAGTTGATCCGAGGAATTGGGCAATGTCTCAGCATGCGTACTGTAAGGGAAAGTCGGTGGACACAGCTCTGCACGATCTAGTACGCATGATTGAGAAGTCAATTTACTCGCAAGAGTATTGTATGGTAGCATTTCTCGACATTGAGGGTGCCTTTAATAATGTAAAAACAGAGGCGATCATGGAAGGATTGTCATTTTTGAAGGTGGATTATCCTATAAGTAGGTTGATAAATCAGATGCTGGTAGGCAGGATTATTATCTAGGAACTGGGAGAGTCCACCATTAAAAGGCGGGTGGTTAGGGGAATCCCGCAGGGAGGAGTAATGTCCCCCTTTCTTTGGAGTGCAGTGGTGAATGGATTGCTGTTGGAATTGGAGAAAGAGGGGATGGGGGTTGTAGCGTATGCTGATGATGTAGCGATAGCTGTCTCAGGCAAATATCTGCATACGATTAGAGATGTTATGCAGAATGCACTCCTGATCGTTACGAAATGGGCCGGCAAATGCGGATTAGGGATCAACTCGTCCAAGACAGAGCTGGTACTATTTACTAAGAAATATAAAATTCCGGTAGTTAGCCCTCCTACTGTGAACGGCATTAGACTGGCTTTTGCTGACAGAGCGAGATTTTTGGGCATAAACTTGGATAGTAAGCTCAGCTGGAAGCCTAACATTGTAGAACGGGTGAATAAAGGCTAATGTAGCCATTTACTCTTGTAGAAACGCAATAGGGAAGAAATGGGGTTTGAAACCAGAGCTGGTACACTGGCTCTATACCGCAGTGGTAAGGCCTGTGCTGATGTACGGGGTGGGCGTGTGGTGGCCAGCTCTGGAAAAGGTAACGTACATAAGGATGTTGGAGAAGGTGCAAAGAACGGCCTGTATGCTTATAAGCGGGGCGCTTAGGACAACACCTACACGCGCTTTAGAGGTTATGTTCCACCTTATTCCAATCGAATTTTTTGGTAAGCAAATGGCAGCCAATGTGGCTACAAGGCTCTCGGCTGTCTCTCAGTGGAAGTGTCTTCAGGTGGGACACTCGACGATAGTTAGATCACTAAGGGAAGAACTGGAGAATCTAGATTATATTAAACCAACGTTGTGCTTCGATATAGGTTTCCGGATCATCTGTCCTTCTAGGGAATCCTGGAGGAACGGATCAATACGGGAAAAGGAGGCACTGACATTTTTCACGGACGGCTCTAAGCTAGACGGCAAAGTAGGAGCTGGAGTCTTCTGTGAGACGCTCAATGTTAATATTTCTGTTCGTCTCCCTGACTACTGCAGCGTGTACCAGGCTGAAGTGGTGGCGATAGGGGAAGTCGTGACATGGTTGAAGCATAACGTGGTATCTGTTAGGGATATCGCGATTTATGTGGACAGTCAAGCGGCACTCAGGTCACTAGAGGCGGTTTCTCTGAAGTCACGGGTGGCGCTGGATTGCCGATCATCTCTTAATGAGATGAGCGAGTATTTCAGCATCCAGATGATCTGGGTCCCTGGTCACTCGGACGTCACGGGAAACTGCAGGGCAGACGAACTAGCTAGGTACGGTACGACTCTCCAGATGCAACCGGAAAGGGCAGGTCTGGGGAGGCCTATAGCAGTGCTCAAATTGACGCTCAGTAAAAAGGCAATCGCCTTAACAGATGAGAGGTGGACCAACACTCTCACGTGCAGGGTAGCAAAACAGGTTTGGCCCAAACTGGACCTGCGGCGCTCCAAGGCACTTGTATCCCTGGGAAAACGAGAATTAGGATTGGTCGTAGGGATACTAACAGGACACTGCCTTTTTGGTGAACATGCGAGAAGGCTGGGTCTAGAGACGAATGACTTTTGTAGAAGTTGTATGGACGAAGAGGAGGAAGAGACGCTAGTTCACTTCCTATGCTCATGTCCGGCACTATCATACAAAAGACGTAAGTACTTGGGCGTATACAACATGGACAACCTTTCTGAACTCGCGTACTGTAGGGTGCGAGATATTTTACGCTACATCAGTAGCTCTGGTTGGTTTCAGCGGGAGTAAGGGGAGATTGGATCCTGTGGTATCACACTGGGCCATTATTGGCCTAAGTGTGCGATAGCAGCCACTCTAACCTAACCTAACCTAACCTAATCAATACTCAATTTTGTTTTATATAAATTCAATCTTACCTTGTCTTAGATATAATTGGTTAGCTCCTAAGTTTAAAGTATCACTTTTTATAATCAAAACAAACACCAAGAAGACAAATTTTGACATTTCCATTTGTATTCAAATCCATGGCATAAGAACTAAGCGTAATAGATTTGAATACAGCAATTAGTACACAAAAGAAAAACGTAATACACTTGATACGGCGATTAATACAAGGCGATTAATAAATGTACTAATTTGCTGTAAATCGTAATGGATTTGAATGCGGCAATGCATTTTTTGCCTTTTTGTGTTTTTTGTCATTGTCATATGGTAACGATAAGAAAAAAAAATTGACATTGATAAGTAGTAACTAGAAAATTGCAATTCATTCTGTTCTTTTGGCGAGTGCGAGAAAATTAAATACATTTTTTTTTGTTAAATTTTAATAATAATTGTGCGAGTACGCGAAAACTACAAAACACACTTTTTTCATGGTCCTTCGAGCCGGATAGCTAAGCATCCGTGAACCATCAAATAAAAAAAGTTAAGAAAGGCGAAAAACATTTAAAATAAACTATAATCAGTGTTACCGTTTATACATAAAATCGTAATGGCAACTGCACGAGCTCTACAAAGAAAGGTGAATCGCATTGTGGAAATCGAAAATTTCGCTAAGGGCAATCTTCAAAATGAATCCATTGAGCGTATTAAAGTGAATATCAAACTGCTCAAAGAAGAATGGGAAGATTACAAGGCAAAGGAAGATTTATATGGAGACCTACCGGATACTGTCGCTCTACAAGAAAACTTTGAAGCAAAACATTTTTCAATCAAGCGAAAATTAGAGCAAGCGGAGTTAGAAATGGACAAGCCTTCGCAACACGTGGTATTGGACCACAGTTTACACGAACTCATGACCAATCAGAAATCCTTTCTGCATCAAATATCGAATATTGCAAGCAAAGGAGGTGACAACGATGTCCGATTACCCCGTATTGATGTGCCGTACTTTTCGGGTGTTTATTCAGAATTTGCATCGTTTCGCGATTTGTTCGAAGCTACGATAATCAAGAATCCGAAGCTTTCTAAAGTCCATAAGTTACAATATTTGAAAGGTTTATTGCGAGGAGAAGCCACTGCTTTGGTAAGGCATATTGCAATTACAGAGGCTATTTATAACGAGGCATGGGAAATAATTGTAAAACGTTACGATAAAAGGAAATACGTGATAAACCAGCTTCTAAAAAAATATATGGAGCAACCAGCGATAATGCAGCCCTCCGCCAAAACACTCCATCATATGCGTGACACATCAGATGAAGTATTGAGAGGCATCAAGGTTCTGGGTGATCAAGCACAATCCCGCGATCCGTGGTTGATACACATATTAGTGAACAAACTTGATCCAATCACGAAGCAAGCATGGGCTCGACACAGCTACGAAGTTGAGTTCCCAACCATCGAGCAATTTTTTGATTTTCTGGATAGACAGAGTGACACACTAGAAAATTGTGAAACTATGAAACGACAACCTCATCGTTAGGCGCCTAACGTGGTTATGAGAGCAATGCAAACAAATCTCGAAGATATTTGTTGTATAAAATGCGATCAACATCATTATCTTCGAAATTGTGATAAGTTCTTAGAGCTCTCCATACATGAAAAAAGAGGTTTCGTGGCCGAAAACAAATTGTGTTTCGTTTGTTTACTAAAAAACCATCAGTCGCATAATTGTCTTTCCCGTTATAGATGCAGCATATGTAAAGCGAAGCATCACACAACACTGCATCAAGATGATCATCGACGTGCCATAAGATCTACAAACACTTCAACTGAAATTTCGCTTAGCACCTCAACAACCAATCCCAATAGCGATCCAATAAATGTTTCACATGCAATTAGCGCTAAACAATTCACTGCCATTTTACCAACAGCTGAGATAAGAGTGTTGGATTCAGCAAATCAGCTCCAAACGTGTCGCGTTTTGTTAGACTCAGGAGCACAAGCGTCGTTTATTTCCGAAACGTGTGCGCAGCGACTTGCGTTACCCCGAAAACATGCGAAATTCATTATTAAGGGGTTAACAGCTGGAACCGAGACCACCAGAGGCAAATTGTTAATTAAAGCCTTTTCCTTATATTCGAAGAACGAGCATATTGATATTGAGGTTTTAATATTAAATAAATTGACGAATTCTCTTCCTTCATATGACATTGATATTGCAAACGTCACCAAAATCCAACGTCTCCAACTGGCTGATCCTCACTTCAACAAACCGCAGAGTATAGATATCATCATAGGAGCCGAGCGTTTCTTCAATATACTACGAGAGGGTCGCCTCAACGATTTGGGCGAGAACAATTTGGTTGCCCAAAATTCGCTGTTCGGTTGGATTTTATCAGGCGAAACAAACAATCCAGCGGAGACATCCAATGCAGCAAAATTAAGCTATCACGTCGAGCTCAACGTCGACGACACTTTAAGACGGTTCTGGGAAATAGAGGAATTCAACAGCATTAGTCCATTTACACCTGAAGAAAACGAATGCGAGGAGTATTTCAAAGCAAATGTTAGGCGACACGTTAATGGTAAATACATTGTGAAGTTGCCTTTCAAAAATACGCGAGTCAGATTTGGCAATTCCATTAACGTAGCGAGAAAAAGATACTTAACTTTGGAGCAAAAATTCGGTCGTGATTCCGAATTAAAGAGGGATTACACTAAAGTGATAAACGATTACCTCAGTTTAGGTCATATGCGCGAAGTTCGGATTCATAATGACCAAGAGGAGTCAAAAATATACTACCTGCCACATCACGCCGTCACTAAAAATGAGAGCGAAACGACAAAGTTACGGGTGGTGTTCGATGGATCCAGTAAGACCACCAACGGCCAATCTATTAACGATCAACTCATGGTGGGTCCCACTATACAACCTACACTATGGACTATCCTGCTTCAGTTCCGTAATAAGAAAATCGCATTTACAGCCGACATAGAGAAGATGTACAGGCAAGTTTTAATTGCAGAAGAACACCAACCGTTCCAACGAATTTTGTGGCGCGAAAACAGAAATGAGGAACTCAAGCACTACCAGCTCACCACCGTCACATTTGGAATGGCAAGCTCAGCCTTTTTGGCGATTCGATGCTTACAACAAACAGCCGCCGATATGGAAGGGGAACATCCACTTATTGCTGGGGAAATTCTAAATAAGTTTTATGTGGACGACTATTTATCAGGAGCGAATACGATAGAAGAAGCGCAATATTTGAAAACACACCTAAAATCCATTCTAGCTCGTAGAGGATTCCATCTAAGAAAGTGGAGGTCAAACGAAGCGAAATTATTAGACGAGCATGGCGAGAGAATATATTCCATGCGGTAACGATCGAAGAGGCGAATCCCACTATAAAAATATTGGGCCTTCAATGGAACTCCCAAGAGGATCAACTGTCTTTTAAAGTCAATTTACCATTAGTAACAACATCTACCAAGCGAACATTAATATATGATGCTTCTAAAATTTTTGATCCGCTCGGTCTAGTCTCTCCATCAATAATTATAGCGAAAATTCTTTTTCAAAAGCTATGTTTAAAGAAATTAGATTGGGATGACGAGCTGCCT
Organism: Nephrotoma appendiculata; assembly: GCA_947310385.1. NCBI lineage: Eukaryota > Metazoa > Arthropoda > Insecta > Diptera > Tipulidae > Nephrotoma > Nephrotoma appendiculata. The sequence goes on from OX371224.1 coordinate 312,103,000, forward strand.
GATGACATCGCACTAGTGTGGAATCAACTAAAAATAGAGCTTCCACAGTTAGAAAAGCTGAAAATAAACCGATTCATAGGAATGCATGACATAGAGCTGCACGGATTTAGTGATGCAAGCGAAAGAGCATATGCAGCAGTCATATATGCGAGATTTGCCAACGGGAGTGGCGACGTCCAGACAGAGATTCTTGCTGCAAAAACTAAAGTTGCACCAATAGCGCAGGTATCTCTACCACGATTGGAATTATGCGGAGCACATCTTCTCGCCAAATTGATAACAGCAGTGAAAAGAACTATTGGACAAGAGGTGCCTATCTATGCTTGGACTGACTCCAACATAGTATTGTCATGGTTATCCGATCACCCTTTTACCTGGAAAACATTTGTTGCGAACCGAGTTTCAGAAATCCAAAGACTAACACCGCGAAATCATTGGCAGCATGTTAAATCGGAAAGCAATCCAGCTGACTATACGCATCGAGAGGGGTTTTACCATCCAAGCTTGTAACATTGGAACAATGGTGGCATGGACCAACGTGGCTTTCTAAACCTAAACAATTATGGCCAACGAGCAAACACACGGTATTTTATGATGATACCATCTGCGAACGAAAACAAAAACAATTTGCATTACCTGTATTTCATACTCATCATCATAATGAAAAGAGCGAAACATTTGAAGATATACTTGATAAAACCTTTTCTTTCAGTAAGGCCATCAGAGTTCTATGTTTTGTATCCAGGTTCATCGAGAATACACGCAATCCGAAGGAAAAACGGCAAGGGTCAATTACTTTGGAAGAATTACAAGCCGCAACCGACAAAATCATTAAATGGGTACAATACGCGGCATTTAATCGAGAGATCCAAACCTTGGCCAGAAATCTACAATTAAACAACAACAACAAGCTGGCTACACTCACTCCATACCTAGATTCAAAGGGATTACTACGCGTCGGCGGCAGATTAAATAATTCCAAGTGTACCGATGAGAGCAAACATCCAATAATTTTACCTAAGTCATATATTCTCAGTAAAATGATAATTTCTCACTTCCACATAAAATATCTTCATCCCGGTCCTACTTTGACGTCACACCTTATCCGTCAAACATATTGGATAGTAAGCGGCAGAGCACTTGTGCGAGACGTGATAAGAAGGTGCATACAATGTTTTAAGAATAGAGCGATGACGTCGAAGCAACTCATGGGAAGTTTACCGTCCGTACGCGTTACACCAGCTAGACCATTCTCCAATTGTGGTATTGATTACGCTGGTCCAATAATATTAGCGAGCAAAAAGGGTCGTGGTGCGAAGATGATAAACGGCTACATTGCAGTATTCGTATGTATGGTAACCAAGGCTATACATTTAGAACCCGTCACGGAATAAACATCAGAGGCTTTCATAGCAGCTCTAAAACGTTTTTCGGCGAGGCGAAATGTACCGAGTCACATATACTCAGATAGTGGGACAAATTTTGTTGGCGCGAATCGAAGGCTCAAAGAGGTATATAAGTTCAATAATTCAAAAAATAATCAATCCGTCATTTCAGAATATTGTACCGAGAATCAAATCCATTGGCATCATATTCCTCCTTCAGCACCACACTTTGGTGGATTGTGGGAATCAGGGGTAAAGTCAGTGAAAACACATCTCAATAAAGTTTCCGGAAATTGCCATCTCACATTCGAGGAAATGGCCACTTTATTATGCCAAATTGAGGCTATCCTGAATTCCCGACCGTTATATCCAATCTCAGAGGATGATACTTCATTTGATGCTCTCACACCGGCGCATTTCCTGATGGGTTCATCTGTTGCTTCCATTCCTGAATATAATTTGGAAGACACTGCGATATCCAGGCTATCCCGATGGCAACAAGTTGAGCAGCGAGCTCAAAGTTTTTGGAAACGCTTCCATAAAGAGTATCTCAATAACCTGCAACAAAGATACAAATGGAAATTAAAAGAAGAAAATATTAAAATTGGCGATTTGGTCTTAATAAAAGAGGACAACTTACCATGTTGCAAATGGGAGATGGGAAGAATTGTAGACAATCATCCAGACGACAGTGGATTAACTCGCGTCGTCACCATCAAAACAGCCGCAAATACTCTCAGGCGACCGATAACGAAAATATGCAAGCTTCCGTTGGAGTAGTCCGTTTGTTGACGATACTAGAAGTATACTCGTCAACGGCGTGGAGTATGTTAAAAACGAACAATTAAAAATGGATAACATGCATTAGTTAATCAATACTCAATTTTGTTTTATATGAATTCAATCTTACCTTGTCTTAGATATAATTGGTTAGCTCCTAAGTTTAAAGTATCACTTTTTATAATCAAAACAAACACCAAGAAGACAAATTTTGACATTTCCATTTGTATTCAAATCCATGGCATAAGAACTAAGCGTAATAGATTTGAATACAGCAATTAGTACACAAAAGAAAAACGTAATACACTTGATACGGCGATTAATACACGGCGATTAATAAATGTACTAATTTGTTGTAAATCGTAATGGATTTGAATGCGGCAATGCATTTCTTGCCTTTTTGTGTTTTTTGTCATTGTCATATGGTAACGATAAGAAAAAAAAATTGACATTGATAAGTAGTAACTAGAAAATTGCAATTCATTCTGTTCTTTTGGCGAGTGCGAGAAAATTAAATACATTTTTTTTTTGTTAAATTTTAATAATAATTGTGCGAGTACGCGAAAACTACAAAACACATTTTTTTCAGCGATTGTTACTCTGGCGATGGTGCAAATGACGATGGTCCTTCTCATGACCCCAGTTCGTGACCATTCTATGAAACAATTCATCGTTATGCTGCACATAAACATAATTGCCACCCGGAAATCCGTTTGAGTAATTTGGAGGATCCATTCAGGAAGTTACTTTAGCTGACAGTACTCCATCGTTCGTGACCAACATAATACAAAATAGACCTAGTACATCCAGGTCATCATCTAGATCAAGTTCCTCATACAACCAGGAAGATATTAGTTTTTTCGAGACTCAAATTCGAAAACAAAATAAAAAATTAACGAAAAAAGTAGGCTCGATGATGTCCATGTTAGGCCAAATGGTGAAACACGCTACTCATTAATCGACGTGTCCCAACTTCTAGTCGAGTCCGATTCATCGGATGATTAAATTGAATTAAATTGAATTTAAAAGATGTATATCATTAAAAGATGTATATAATGAAGTGAATTTACATATATTTAAATAAAAAACAATTATTTATTTGATTTATTCTATATTTTCATTTATTAGTCGTTGAAATACACAATCTCGAAAAAAAATTCCATCGCTGCTATCCAAATATCTGTTGCGGTTATTTCCACTATGTTCTTCGTCTTCACAATCGAAAATAATGTTTTCATTGTAATCCTCGACCATTATACAAATATTATGCAAAATACATGCGACTGCAAAAATTTTAATGCTGTTGTCTATATTTTGTTCGAGTTCTTTGAAAAAAATATTGCGCCACCGATTTTTCATTATGCCAAATGCGCACTCTACAACATTTCTCGCTTTACTATGAGCTGTATTAAACTACCGTTGGATAGCATTCGGATTTTTATATGGAGTGATGATAGCACAAGGATTTAATCTACAAGCATAACCACCGTCGCCAAGTAAATAATACGTTTGCGGTGGATATGCTCCTCGTTTATAAATTGGGCTATTATGTAATACTCTGGTGTCATGTACGGAGCCCGGGTAACCAACAAAAATATCAATAAACCTCCCGCTACTATCAACTACAGCTTGTAAAATTATAGAATAAAATTTGTTATAATTTATGTATTCGTCATGTCTATTGATGGGACATTTAATCCTTACATGGCATCCATCAATTGCACCCACAGCATTTTTAAAAATGGGACCTTTTGCCCGTAAATAAAATTTAGCGCCAACATCTTCCACCTCATTTAGTGTTGGAGTATGGATCAAATGCAACATTTCGGTGCAAAAAAAATTTAGCAGTTTAACTACTATATTCCGAATAGAGTGCAACCTGCAGCCATCCAATACAAAAATATTATTACCTCGTATTCAGTGGACCAACCAAAACGTGTACGAGGCATTAATTGTAAAAAAGATTTATAAGTTGTGTGGCTCACACGCAATTTTTTTTTTCGCAAATTCCATCGCTTCCATTCAATATATTTTCTATTTTATTCGATACGACTCGCAGTTGTAGATATTTAGGTCTCTAAAATGAAGCAGATTAAAATAACAAATAAACATAACCATTTTATCTTACTAAATAAAAGTGTTAGGTTAGAAACGAAATACTAACCTGAATAGAATTTTGCCTTAATTTTTTTCTCCCAGCGCATAGTTTATTGTTCGCAATAATTTTTTTACATAACAGTGCTATGTTATTTATAATAAACAAATACAATTTTAATTTTTCAGTTTCCATTTTTCAGACGAAACAATCGACCATGACGTATTGACAATCGAATAGAAGTATCAAATTTTTAACCAGTTGAAACAGATAAAAAGTTAAAAAATATTTACCACGAATAAATTTTTAACTTTTTAACTTTTTATGCGGTGTTTAAACCAATTGTAACACGACCTTATGAAACAAATAGATAATAGAAACAGAGTAGAGAGGCATAATGTTCTATTCGAGCTTGCTGTACAATTTGCTACACCGAAAAAAAAACGGAGTTCTCCTGACTCCGAATCGGTGTCAAATAATATCCCACCGATCGGATACAAGTTTCTTTTATCCAAGCGGAGTTTTTATTTTGATCGTGATTTACTTTTTTCGGATGAAATTATTATTAATACTTTTCACTAAGTCAATCACTAAGTACTATTACTTTTACACCAAACGGTGTAAAAAGTATATTGCTTAATCCTATCGAATGTTTTAAAAATAGTACCCTTCCTTGCGGAGTTAATTTAACGTAATTAGATAGAATGTAAAGTATTTTTTCGGATTAAATTCCATTTATGAAAATGGGACCATTCGTAAATGCCAGATCTATAATGTCATTTGTTATAATTAATTTTGTGTACAAAAATCACCAAATCTATGGCCAAGAAACTATCAATAAATTCGAAATATGTAACAGTAATGTGTGTACAAAATTATCACTCAACAACGACGCAAAAAATCACTTTTGATTAACATTTTTTTTTTGTTGAACACATAAAATCAATAATTTATGTTAATGTACAATAATATTATATCCATCCATGTCATTTGCAATTGAGAAATAAATTAAATAATAACGTATAAAACAAAAACAACATTATTTGATGAAATTATATTAAAAGCTCCGTAAAAAATCAATAAATTTCCTATCGATATATAAATTACATGGATTCAATCCCATTCAATTAATTTCTCATCCACCCTTTCGTTGTATTTTTATTATTTTTTTTTTCCTATTTTGTGTTTAGTAGCTCCTCCTGTACACCCCTCCGCACAATATCATTTAGAAACATCAGTAAAGCTAATAAAATCCGATTATCACCATATAAAAGCACATAAGACGAAATCATAAAATGTTCGGATTCAGATAAATTAGAGTTATCGCGTTTCAATTGTGCAAAATATAAATTATTTTTTATTGAATTTATTTTATCAAGGCGCATCTCTTTTAATTAATAATTTCATCAAAATAAAAACATAAAATTATGAACTTTTGTGTAAAGTTTTATACTTACTGTTTATTTTTAACGACAACTTAACAAAAAGTTTGCTTTTGTTATTTTTATACAAATTTTAAAATCATTTTCGTCACAAAATTTATTATCAACATTTCTTCCACAAAACAAATTGAAGTAAAAGAAAATTTTCTATTAATTTTTTTTATGTCATAGTTTATACAAATACTTTTAAACTTTTTTATTTAAAAAAAAAAAAATAAATATATATAAAAATATTAATATTTATGAAATAAAATATTTAGTAGAAAAAAATTTTTAAATTAAAAATATAAATATTTATTTATAGAAAAAATTTTAAATTTATATTTTTATATAAAATATTATAATTTTTGTAAATATTTTCAAAATAAATAGAATTTTAATTAGAATTGAAAAAATGAAAATAAAATACAAAACAATTTGGAAAAAAGTTTTAAATAATTTGAAAAAGCATTAAGAAAAATAAAATTTATTAATGTTATTATATTAAAAATATTATATTAAAGAAAATTGATTTATACGAGTAAAAAAGGAAAAAATTATTTTTATAAATATCTATAAAAAAAAATATTATTATTGTTGAGTTTCAAAACAAAAAGATTACTTACGTGCTAAATAAAAATTAACATTAAAAATTATTATGATTTAAAGTGTTGAGTGAATAAGTTATCGTGGTCCATCACACGTACCTGAAAAGAAATTAAAATGAAAATTGTTAGACATAATGCTATTTTTTAATATTAAATATTTTTAAAATGATTAGGAACATTCATTTTAATTGATTTTTGTCAAATATTGACTGTTAAATTAAAAAAAAACCGTTCACAAAAACTACATTTAATGCACTTCCTTAATTAATGGAAAAATGATGTATAAGTCAACCCGAAATAGCCTCTCCACCCGATTTCAAATTGTTTCTTTGCTAAATATAAAAGAATCTTAATTATCATCCCGAGTTTTTCTATTACGGAAAATTTTTGTTGCATTTAAAGTAAATTTAATGTATACCGACCAATAGGCACAACGGTTAAAGCTTTGGCCTTTGGATCGGGAGGTACCGGGTTTGAAACTCGATAGAGGCAGGATGCAAAATGGATATTTTTCATTAACAAGTTACGATCTGTGTAGAAATGGAACACAAGTATAACCCCCTGTCGTAGTGCAAAAGTCATGGGCTAACCCATCTACCTTACCAGTAGCTATGCAATATGCAGATGGTGATAAAATCAGATCTATAGTTGTACGTCCTCGACTTGGCAGGCGACTGAGTATAGAAAAAATGTGTAAAGTGCGAAAGAGTTGGTAGTGATTCTCGGTCCCAGACCGTATTGCAAATATTTAAAAAAGAAATATAAGACGAATCCATCCCGAGAAATTGCAAATCAGAAATAATAATAAAACCGAAAAATAACTGGGAAATTTATTATTTTTATTGGTACATACAAACTCGTATACCAAATTTGTGTCTTTGTTACTAGATGGTTCCAGAACCATTCCGCATATTCTTCTAAACATGCAGAGGCCTAACTCACGGTGATTTTGCCGACTAGATCTCAGGGTTTTGTTTCATGGGAAAGTTGAGACTTGCATGCTCCTTGACTACACCGTAAAACGGAAAACATAAAAATGTATTGAATAAAGAACTAAATTGAATCCGCACCAGATCGGTCGGCCGAAACTTGAGAAACAATGAGATAAATAGAATAATAACCGGGTGTGTCCACTCCAAACGGCCGGATCTTCCCGAATGACAAGTACAAGAACTGAAGTTTGAAAACCCTGGTTTCATTGATGTAGTTATCAATATATTGTGTGCGTGGAAAAATAATTAAATTATTTTGTAAGCGGCAATTTTAATTGCTAAAATTTATAAAATATACATAAGAACTAAAGATGAATGTGTTGTAATGTAAGATTTGTGAAAGTTTGAGAATTAAGTGAATAAAATAGTAAATTAAAATAGAAAACATTTGACACTAGTGCAAAAATTAAATTTTTATTTTTATTTTTATGTTTGTGTGGATTGGAACTTTGAAAAGTTTGTAAAGTTATTTAAATAATGTCCATATGCAAGATTCGTTTGTCTTGAGTGCCAAGGTTATGAAGAAGATACGTTGTACGAAGAGTCCCACAAAATTAATCTTTTTATCATGGAAATGAAGCAATTTATTAACGGCATTTAACGGCAAACCATTTAAAGATAGGACACCAGCACCTCGATTCTGGTTTTTCCTATAGGAAAAGGAATTAGGAAAAATATTTTCATAGTATTTTTGTCAAAACTACCAATTTCTGGCCTACTGAGAAATCATGTTTGATCTAAAATTTTATAATTTAGGAAATATTTTTTCCGTATCGAAAATGGATTGGAATAACATTCCTAATTTAATTTTGTTTTTGAAAAAATTTACACTAACTGTTTACCATAGTATGCCAGAAAAAAAATTATTAAACCACTTATTGCAGAAGAAACTTGTAAAAAAATTGATACAATCATTGAAGTAGGCTCCGTAGATTTTACAAAAATCTTACAAGCTGAGAAGTTAAGTATACATTTTGATAGATTGTCGTAGAGTCAGTAGGGATCTCAAGATGGTTTAACTGTAATGCGGTTATGGCCATCATAGCAAAAGGTGTAATGGCAAACTTTATTGTCCAAGATGTAGCGAGAATCATATGGTAAGTGAATGTAAAAGTCAAGAAGTAAAGTGTAGCAATTCAAAGCTCAATTTAAATATTGCTATTAACCACACGACTTGGGACACCTCTTGTGCAGTATACCAACGAAAGATGAAAACATTGAAAAACCAAATAAGTTATAGCAGTTCAAAACAAAAGACCTTCTATACACTAATATTCGCAGCTTACCCTCTAATTTCTTAGAGTTATCACAAATAATTATTCAATATACAACAGAAGACATGTACGACTCGGAATTTTTTATTGAAAATTATAAATGTGTACGGTGCGAAGTGCTCTAAACCTGCACCGACCAAATTAGCCCGCCTCAATGAAACCTGTACGATAATTTGTTACACATTTATTACAATTTATTACAACAACTACCGATTTTATTACAGTTACCGTTTTCGAGGAACGAGTGGTCGATTTAGCTTGTAATTAAACCTACACCGCCAAAATTGTAACTTTTAACGTAGGTGTGATATCGAGATGGTTCTTGCACCAGAATTTATAACAAATTAATTATATTGCATACATAGTAGAAGATCAACCCTAAATCTTGATTAAGGGTAAGTTTCACCCCAAACAATTATTTATGACAAAAACAAAGATTTTACCAATATTAATAAATTACTACAACAGATTGCCACAAGATATTGTGTCAAATAGACATTGTGGAAGGAAGATCAACCTTATACAGGTGTGTAATAAATTATCTTTGTATCAGGTTACGCGGAAATGGCTCCAAATGGTAAAGGGTTCAAACGACTAATTTAAAGTTCGATATTATCACCTTCAACAATTTATTACACCAGACCGCCACCAGATATTGAGTCAAATGTTACTCCTTGGACCTTGTGGAGGACAAATCAACCTTATACAGGTATGTAATAAATTATCTTTGTATCAGTTTACGTGGAAATGACTCCAAATGGTAAAGGGTTCAAACGACTAATTTAAAGTTCTAATTTTATCACCTTCAACAATTTATTAGACCAGACTGCCACCACATATTGAGTCAAATGTTACTCCTTGGACCTTGTGGAGGACAAATCAACCTTATGCAGGTGTGCAATAAATTATCTATTTATCAGGTTAAGCAGTAGACAAATCAAGCCTCAGCTTTGATTTATTGAAATGGTTATTTAGTCAGATTACTTGCGAATGAGGTCTGAATAAATGATTAATGCTTGGAATAGTTTTTGCTACTGTTCTATTTTATTTGAAAAATTGTCTTTTTATATATGATTTTTGCATCCATTGCAGTAAAAGGTTCTAAGAAATACATATTTTTTTTATACAAGAAAAAATAATGAATGTATGCATTATTTTTTCTTGTATAAAAAAAATATACAATAAAATGTTATGCATTACAATTACGTTGATTTTTTAATATATAAGATTAAGAACACTGTGCTAGTTGAAAAACGTAACAAGCTGGGCACCCGGGGGGTAAACTTAATTCGACTATGCTGAATTCATTGGTGCTAGTCCCATTTCAAAGTTTGTCCCCATTTTTGAGATATCGCTTTCGACATATTTTGCCTCTGAGACAAATATTTGTCAAAATATACACTCATATTCACGTTGATAGCTCCTGAACCATTAAGATTTTCGTTACGCTTTCTTCAGCAAAGTTGTTGCGCAAGCCAAGACCAATTTATTTTTTGAAACGCAAAAAAATAAAATAACACAAAAATGTGATTGTAGATGTCGTTTTTCGGTCTTGATGTGTTCAGCAAAGTTGTTGGTCTTGGCTTGCGCAACAACTTTGCTGAAGAAAGCATAACGAAAATCTTAATGGTTCAGGAGCTATCAACGTGAATATGAGTGTATATTTTGACAAATATTTGTCTCAGAGGCAAAATATGTCGAAAGCGATATCTCAAAAATGGGGACTAACTTTGAAATGGGACTAGCACCAATGAATTCAGCATAGACGAATTAGGTTTACCACCCGGGTGGGTGCCCAGCTTATCACGCAAAAAAAGTTTGAAATTCAAGCACAGTGGAATCAGCAAATTAGATAAAATTATAGTTTTATAATTGTTATTATGTTCTGATGTTATATTATATTATTACATATACATGTTGAGCTGGTGTTAACATATTTCCGGGTCAGCTTTAGTTGCCCTGGTAAATGCGCATTACACTGCACTCATACTCCGCCTTGGTAATGGTGTGGGTTGTTAGTGATTGTCAACCGTTCTTCTGCGTAAGGCGTCATCTATATTATCCATATTATTCCGATTATCAATATGCCCCAGAATAGTATATGAGTCATACTGTAGTGATGAATATGATGGACACCATTATCTGAAGGCAGGAATTCATTGCTCTTGAGAGTTTCTAGCTGATTCTCCAAGTTGGCCGTATTTAAAGTTGCCAATAGACCTTCGGTGTTACTGTATTTTATTCTGTTTTCGATATAAGCAGTAATTTTTTTTTTATATTTTTAGCACCCTTTATAATATTGGTTGCTTTGCGACCAGGATTGCTAATGTTGTAGGGCATTGCTCCTTTGTCAATTATATGAACTCCGAAATCCTTTAGCACGCATTCCGCATCTATACGGGCAATACCAGAATCTTGAAGATTGTAGCCCTGCACCTTATCCCCATAAATGACGTCGACTGTTGTTTCATTGGGTAATACATATATCCACTTGTTCGGAGAGTGGAGCTTGATCCAATGATTAGCTGGTTTAAAGGTTCGTATTTTGCATGCCTTATCCAGCACGTTTTGGCATTGTAAAATGGCTATCTCACATTGGCTCTGATTGCTAGTGGCGCCAATGATTGGTGAAACTTCGCATAGAAATTGCATAGGCTGGAAAATTTGGCACCTCCTGACATACTCTTCGGATAGTAACGCGAAATGTTCACGTTGATGGTCCATTGCAATATAGTCGGTTGATATGACTATCTGGGATTGTGAACTGCTGTGATTAATGTTCGGGACGGGGATAACGGCCAACAAGTCCCAACGTAGTCCCATGCAAACGACAATGGAAGGGTGACGTCTATTATTATGTTGTTATGAGTAACCCACCCCCGTATAGTCATGCTTTGGTATAGATGCTGAAGATCGTGAATGTTATGTCCTGGAATCGTTACGGAGGCTGCCACATGTGAGCGAATTAGTAGTAATTCTTCTTCTAACTGACTAGGCGTCAATATGGATGTGTGCAGGTATTTTTGATTAGCCTGATAAACTATGTCGATTAGGTTTGTTGTGTATCTTCGAGCCCCTTCAATATAAGCGTTATTTCGAGTATGCTTATTAATACTGCTCGCATTCGGTCTTCATAGGTGCGATATTCCTGTAGTTGATCCATGTCTAAACGAAGACGTTGTTGTTCCTTCATTAAATTATTTATTGCTGTAGCTGTGAGCTCGGAATTATGTTTCACCAATTTGATGGTGTGTTATCGATTACTGTCGTTTGGTTTTTAATGAGCGCTAAGAGGTAGTTTTCGTTGTTGCTGATTTTTTCAAATTGTGCTTCGTACTCTTCAGCCTCGCGCTTGCTGAGAACGAAAAACATATCTCCCAAGACCAATCCCACCGTGTCTCCAAAACCACGTTTAACTCTCCTTCGCTCTTTGTTTCCTTCAAATAGCAATTTACTGTCCGACATTAAGTTGTTGTACTGCCATGAATGTTGTTTCACAATAGGTGTTTCACAGTATCTTGGTCAAATCACAAATTTGATAGTTGAAATTACTTAAAATGTGTATTGCTTGATGTTGGTCAGCTACTATACTAATTGGTATGTATATAACACACTCACACACATTTGAATTTTTTATTTCATTGAATGTTTTTTGGAGGCATTGTTCAGCAAACGGAATAGTAATTTACGTGTTATTGACACGAGGAAATTAAAAATTTGCTTATTGAGCTTCGATTACCAAAAGTTCAAAATTACCAAATTAAATACAACTCTCGCGTAATACGTTTTTCTAAAATATGTCTTGCTTTCTTTCTCTTTTATTTCTTGAAATTCTCATAATTTTTTAACTGAATTTATATTTTATCTGCTTAATTTTATAGTCAACATATTGAATAACCGAAGTACATATCACGATGTTTAAACGACGAATCAAATAAAGGGTTCAACATTTTTGACAGCTTTCAGCATTCATTGATCCCCTATATTTATCAACTGGTAATTGTGTTAGGAAACAGGAAAGCAACTCAAAAAATAAAGGACCCAACATGTTACTGAATGTAAGTTTTAAAATTCTAAATTTAATAAATTACAACAATTATATAAATTATTTTTGTTTAGATGATCGGTGTTGTGCTATTTTCCATTACTTCGTAGTGTATTGGTTCCAACTTCCAGTGTTGTAGAAGGAGTAAACAAAAATGATCAGAACTAAATGTTCAATTAGTAGTTTCGGAGGAAGTTCGTTGATTTTGGGGCAACTATATACTGTTATTCAACCACTGATTTTAATTACCAGAACTACGTTAGCTCAACAGAGTTTATTGTTTATTTCAATGGTGTAAAATATATTTTAAACTTAATTATTGAATGTGTAAATATTTGTTTTAAAATATTAAATATTCTTAACTTATAATATCGATTACCATCCTGCTTAGTGGAAAGGATTATTCAAAACTAGTTTTTCAACATTAGAACAAAATACTATAACCATAATATGCAGGTAAAATGCCTGATATCAGTATTAAAATAATTTTTATTTTATTAATTATTACAATGGAGTTTTACAATTGAGTTTAGCAATAAAGATACAATTTCATTGAATTGACAAATATTTTATTCAAATTGACGATAGTTTTATTCGATTCAACGATGCTTTCATTAAATTCAATGAATTAATATGATAAAAATGTATTCAAATCAACGAAGTTTTTATTTAAACCAGTAGTAGGACATTCTTTAATTTGACAACATTTTATTCATTTCGATAGCTAGATCTTAATTAAATTGAATAAATTTAATCAATTTATCATTTGCATTTCTTCAACAAATTTATTCAGTTCGAAGAAATTTCGTCAAATTAAAAAAAATACTGATTAATTTTTAATTTGAATAAAAAGTAATCAAATTGATAACCCCCCTTCGTTGACGCTATATTGAACGCTATTTCTTCAATTTGACTGACGATTTATTCAGATTAACCACTTTATTTTTTTGGGTGCAAGCTCGTTGAACATCGTCGATATATTTGTACTGGAACCCATGTTTTGCGCTCTTTCTTCAATGATCCAGCCAAATATGGTATTGTGGGCTATTGGTTGTACATTTCCATTTGAAACCCTTCCATCGACAACCATATGGAAAATATGATCGGCTCCTATTAGGACATCGATTGGATTTGGTGCATAAAACGATGGGTCTGCCAACTTTAAGCTTTTTATGTGGTCGTATCTGTTAATGGGTATCTTCGTACTTGGTATCAAACTGGTGTTTTGTGGAACGATTAGTGCATTAATCTTCATCTTTCGTTGTTACGTGCTTATGACACGGTGAGTGCTATGCAGCCCTTGGAGGACCCGACATTAGTTTTGCCCAAACCGTTGATTTTAAGGCTTATATTTTTCAACGGTATTCTAAGTTTTTTGGCCCATTCTTCTGTAATGAAGGACATCTAAGAGCCGGAATCCAATAACGCGCGACATTGATGAAAATTTCCGAACACGTCCGTTAATGTAATAAGAGCGGTGGGCAATACTGATTGCTCAACGTTTTCAGTTGCGTATGGCTTACTAGCAAAGTTGGATTGTATAACAGCCGAAGTTATGCTATTGATGGGTTGTGATTTCCCTGGTGTTGCTTCGGTGGTAGTCATATGATGCGTTCCGGCTTGTAGGTTTGTGTAACCATCAGTAATAATGTTGTGCAATAATGAATGATGTTTGCGGTGGCATTGCATGCATCTTTTTCTTGACTTGCATTCATATACCACATGGGTGTCATTCAAGCAGTTGAAACATCTGTTCTTGTCTTTTACAAACGCACTTCGATTACTCAACGGCATTCTCGTGAACTTTGAACACTCGTAGAGGAAATGCTCGCTATTTACACACACTGGACATGTATTTTTTCGGTAGATAACATGCTTCTTACTGGTGTTCGCGGTTCGGTCCTTCTCTTCATAACGCTTTTGTTCACTTCCAAGGTATCCGTCCTCTTTAATAAAAATTTCATAAATTGGTCGATCGTTGGAAACTCTTTTTCTACTGATGCTTCTGCCCACCTTGTCCTGGTATCATCATCGTATTTGTGAAGCAGCAAATAAATAAGCAACGGGTCTCTACTTTCAGCTTGTCCCCCTAGTGCCTTTAGACCTCTCATTGTTTCGTTGGTTTGATCGTAAAGCTTCCGAATGTTTGCGACATTTTCAACCGTGAATAATGGCGATTTCGCCATATTATCAATGAACTCGTTGACAATCAACCGTTTACGATCGTATTTTGCGAAAAGTTTTTGAAATTCCTCGATGTAATTGGCATCGGTAGGTTTCATGTATTAAATAGTACTTAATAAAAAAAACCTTTCAATTCGATCTCGTTGTCTATCTCTGGATATTGTTGCATTATGCTGTCCAATCTCATTAGACGTGCTTTCATAATTGCTCAATATTCGTTTTGCCGTTTATCGTTTTAATATACGCTGTCAATTGCGTCATTGATCCTTTTAATGCTGCCAATTTTCGTCGTAATGATGCGTTAGACATTTGCTGATATGAATGATCCCACGCCTTGTCTTGAAACCACGTTCTCTTACCAATTTTTGTTTATGCACGGCTTCGTGGTAAAAATGTCGAGAAATATTGTTATATCTATCCATACACAACCAAAATACAACTAATTAAATTGCAAAAATCTCACCAAAACAAGACGAAATACTGTTTTAATCTATTTTATTATAATTTTATTGTTGTCCGGGCCGTACAATTTTATCGAATGAATTCTACCACAAATTATTTTTCTCCTGTCTTGGTAAAACATATAAAACTAGAAACTATACTGAAAATATTCACAGTGTATATTTGCAAGAAGGCAACATAAAAACCAACAAACAAATTCCACATGCACAGCTGTACCAATGCAATAATATCTATCGTACACCATAACAATATTACCGCCCATGCCCCATTATTACGTCTATAACATCTAAGGATAAATCAGATAAGTCTAAATAATATTTTATAACTACAAAATTGAAAATGATTCTTTGTTAAATCCTTCCTTGTCACTCTCAGGTTATCCGCTGGTCATCTTTGGTGGATTCGTTAACACGCGGGAGTAACGTCGTTTCTCTAATAGACAAAGCTTCTCTTCACCCGCAGAAACCTCTAGAGAGTCTCCCAGAATTTACATTCCGACAGCTTGAAAACGCCGGAGTGCCACGGTCAGTCCATGTAGATTTTATGGTCGTCCCTAAATGAACAATATATATGCTGGATTCGCCACTTCGACCATGTGGATATACTGCCAAGGGGATATATGGGAGTGACAAGCCCAGCCTGCAAATATGGAACCGACACGAAATCAGATTTCCTTTCCCATCATACCAACCCGAAAAAAATTTAGTAGTTCATTTTATGAGAAAAAAAAACAAGGATGAGTGCAAAACAAGAATAATCACGGAAAAACAACTCTAAGCCGATGAATGAGGAAAGCAAATAAAATCGAATGCCAGGAATTAAGCAGTGATGTTTTTTAATTTAAATAAAAAAATTTACAACAAAACAAAAAAAATTCAGAGGCGGCAGATGGAGGTGTATGAAGGGAGTCAATCAAAAGTTTCATTCATTTACAAGCTGTCTTTCTGTGTGCATACATTTTAAGAGATTGATGTCGATAAGCAACATTATAAATGTTCATTGCAATTAATTCTATATTCAAATGACAAAAAAATGCTGCTTAAGCTATGGAATTGATTAATTCGACTTTGAGTGAACTTTCCGTGAGTCATTCAACACCAAAAAATTCGGTTGCAAGATTAGGTGGTGGCGGTTTTAGTCCTGAGGACTATCCATGTCCAGGTGCAGTAAAACAATTTAAAGACAAACAACTAAAAGTTTTACAGGATGAAAATCCGTGACAAACTCCAAGCGAGCTTGCAGAATAGTTAGGGAGTTACTCACCAAGCTATACCACTTCGATCGCACGCAATGGAAAAAATATAGAAGGAATGCAAATAGATTCTACATGTTTCGTTGTCTCGCCCTTAATAGTTTAGGTAGATTTTACAGCCATTGCTTCTATATCGTTACAAAACTTCATGTACAGAAATTTTACTTAAATAATTTTTTTAAGAGCTTTGAAAACCCAAAAGGAAAGTACTTCAACCTGTGTTTCTTTGAAAAAAAAAAAAAATTTAACTTCGTCATAATTAAAATTTAGTAAAATGTTTGATACAATATAATGCTGTCGTGTTTAAATTTTGTATATTCCCTAACGCTTTTTATTTTATATTGGTGACAAGTACCTGAAACATTTCGTTACATAATTTTATATACGGCATATCGTGTGCTTTGCTTTGAAATATAACTATGTATTACAATGTGGTTTTACATAATTATTTTAAAAATTTTGTGGTATGATGAATCGACTTTTCCAGATGGATTTACTCTCTGGATGGATAAAGTAAAATTTAATTTTCATTTATGAGTTATTTTTATTTTCAAACGATGGTGAACATTCTACATAGTTTATAATTAAATTACAGTAGGTACTTTACCAAGCCAAAGTAATTTGTCGCTTTATTTAGGTCGAAATAAGAGTTTGTATATAACGTAGGTTCGAGTTATATATAATATACTCTATGCTATTGAAAAATATAAATTTACTTTTTATTATATGGAGAAATATTACCTTTTACACAAATTATTGGAAAACAATTAATTTTCTTGAAAACGATTTAAGCCAATTTTTAGTTTTAAGCTTTTCCTAGCAAAGAGTAAAAAACTTCAAAGATTCGTAAGTAAAGAGTTTAAGTAATAAAATATTTTTGAATATCAAATTAAAGTTGTTCACAAATCATTGAAGCAAAAATTTTAATCCTTCATACATCCATTTACATAATTTGGTTTTACTTTCAAATTATTCTCGGTGTAGAGAATTTCAAATAAACCTCATTCCTTTAGCAATCTGTGCCATTGAAAGTTCAATAAACTTTTTTATTAAGAACAAAATGATTTAGTGTAAATCCTTACATTACTTGTATTAACTTATTTCCGAAATGGTCAATTTTAAAATACCATATTTTCCCATTTGGTCAATTTGCAAATTTGGACGATTTCCAAAAACCAAATATATATTTTATATTTATTGAATTTAAGTACTTTTCCATGGTTCTGGCATCGAAATATATTATTCATTATATTGAAAAAAAATTTATGTGATAACACAACAAATTGCTGTTTATTTAAAAAAAAATAAAAAATTAGAATAACAATTTTCCTGATAGTTACATAATTTTAAATTGATATCACAAACCACCAAAACTAACCAGTAACGTAACACCTATGTAACGATAGAATAGATACTTTTAAAATATTAGAAACTTCTACAATTATTACAGATATATATGCGAGTGTCTAAAATTAACTTTTTAAAAGAAATATAGGTTTTAGACAGATATTTGAACACGTGTACATTTCTAAAAAAAATTAAATTTGTTTGTATAAAAGATCAAATTTTGGGATTTCATATTAATGATTATAGGTAATGTATATAAAACATGTTTAGCCCGAAACTACCGGTGGGATGCGTACAGAAAGTGCGGTTATTGCAAGTTTCAAATTTTAAAATTCGGCCACATTTGTAATCGAACTTGGATTGCAGACAAATGAGGCGACATATTGCAGCAAATTTAACGTTGATCTACTCGGACTTACATTAATAACCCAAAATGTACGAAAAATTTGGAATCGGTGAATATAAATTTTATCCGTTCAAAATAAGTAAGGCTAACCATCAGGCATTTTCGCAAAAAATTGAAAACTTTTTATTGTTGAATTTCCGGTTCAAAATGATTATAAGTAATGTATATAACATGTTAAGCCCGAAACTACCGGTGAGATGCGTACAGAAAGTGCGGTTATTGCAAGTTTCAAATTTTGAAATTCGGCCACATTTGTAATCAAACTAGGATTGCAGGCAAATAAGGCGACATATTGCAGCAAATTTAACGTTGATCTACTCATACTTACATTAATAACCCAAAATGTACGAAAAATTTGGAATCGGTGACTGTAAATTTTAGCCATTCAAAATATGTAAGGCTAGCCATCAGGCATTTTCGCAAAAAATTGAAAACTTTTTATTGTTGAATTTCCGGTTCAAAATGGTTATAGGTAATGTATATAACATGTTAAGCCCGAAACTACCGGTGGGATGCGTACAGAAAGTGCGGTTATTGCAAGTTTCAAATTTTGAAATTCGGCCACATTTGTAATCGAACTTGAATTTCAGACTAATGAGGCGACATATTGCAGCAAATTTAACGTTGATCTTACTCATACTTAAATTAGTAACCCAAAATGTACGAAAAATTTGGAATCGGTGACAATAAATTTTAGCCGTTCAAAATAAGTAAGGCTCATCAGGCATTTTCGCAAAAAATTGAAAACTTTTTATTGTTGAATTTCCGGTTCAAAATGATTATAGGTAATGTATATAACATGTTAAGCCCGAAACTACCGGTGGGATGCGTACAGAAAGTGCGGTTATTGCAAGTTTCAAATTTTGAAATTCGGCCACATTTGTAATCGAACTTGAATTGCAGACTAATGAGGCGACATATTGCAGCAAATTTAACGTTGATCTTACTCATACTTTAATTAGTAACCCAAACTGTACGAAAAATTTGGAATCGGTGACAATAAATTTTAGCCGTTCAAAATAAGTAAGGCTCATCAGGCATTTTCGCAAAAAATTGAAAACTTTTTATTGTTGAATTTCCGGTTCAAAATGATTATAGGTAATGTATATAACATGTTAAGCCCGAAACTACCGGTGAGATGCGTACAGAAAGTGCGGTTATTGCAAGTTTCAAATTTTGAAATTCGGCCACATTTGTAATCGAACTTGAATTGCAGACTAATGAGGCGACATATTGCAGCAAATTTAACGTTGATCTACTCATACTTAAATTAGTAACCCAAAATGTACGAAAAATTTGGAATCGGTGACAATAAATTTTAGTCGTTCAAAATAAGTAAGGCTCATCAGGCATTCTCGCAAAAAATTGAAAACTTTTTATTGCTGAATTTCCGGTTCAAAATGATTATAGGTAATGTATATAACATGTTTAGCCCGAAACTACCGGTGAGTAGCGTACAGAAAGTGCGTTTATTGCAAGTTTCAAATTTTGAAATTCGGCCACATTTGTAATCGAACTAGGATTGCAGGCAAATAAGGCGACATATTGCAGCAAATTTAACGTTGATCTACTCATACTTACATTAATAACCCAAAATGTACGAAAAATTTGGAATCGGTGACTGTAAATTTTATCCGTTCAAAATAAGTAAGGCTAACCATCAGGCATTTTCGCAAAAAATTGAAAACTTTTTATTGTTGAATTTCCGGTTCAAAATGGTTATAGGTAATGTATATAACATGTTAAGCCCAAAACTACCGGTGAGATGCGTACAGAAAGTGCGGTTATTGCAAGTTTCAAATTTTGAAATTCGGCCACATTTGTAATAGAACTTGAATTGCAGACTAATGAGGCGACATATTGCAGCAAATTTAACGTTGATCTACTCATACTTACATTTGTATGTTTCTTAGGGATGCGTACAGAAAGTGCGGTTATTGCAAGTTTCAAATTTTGAAATTCGGCCACATTTGTAATCAAACTAGGATTGCAGGCAAATAAGGCGACATATTGCAGCAAATTTAACGTTGATCTACTCATACTTACATTAATAACCCAAAATAACCGAAACATTCGGAATCGGTGACAATAATTTTTTGCCGTTCAAAATAAGTAAGGCTAACCATCAGGCATTTTCGCAAAAAATTGAAAACTTTTTATTGTTGAATTTCAGGTTCAAAATGATTATAGGTAATTTATATAACATGTTTAGCCCGAAACTACCGGTGGGATGCGTACAGAAAGTGCGGTTATTGCAAGTTTCAAAGTTTGAAATTCGGCCACATTTGTAATCGAACTTGAATTGCAGGCTAATGAGGCGACATATTGCAGCAAATTTAACGTTGATCTACTCATACTTAAATTAGTAACCCAAAATGTACGAAAAATTTGGAATCGGTGACAATAAATTTTAGTCGTTCAAAATAAGTAAGGCTCATCAGGCATTCTCGCAAAAAATTGAAAACTTTTTATTGCTGAATTTCCGGTTCAAAATGATTATAGGTAATGTATATAACATGTTTAGCCCGAAACTACCGGTGAGTAGCGTACAGAAAGTGCGTTTATTGCAAGTTTCAAATTTTGAAATTCGGCCACATTTGTAATCGAACTAGGATTGCAGGCAAATAAGGCGACATATTGCAGCAAATTTAACGTTGATCTACTCATACTTACATTAATAACCCAAAATGTACGAAAAATTTGGAATCGGTGACTGTAAATTTTATCCGTTCAAAATAAGTAAGGCTAACCATCAGGCATTTTCGCAAAAAATTGAAAACTTTTTATTGTTGAATTTCCGGTTCAAAATGGTTATAGGTAATGTATATAACATGTTAAGCCCAAAACTACCGGTGAGATGCGTACAGAAAGTGCGGTTATTGCAAGTTTCAAATTTTGAAATTCGGCCACATTTGTAATAGAACTTGAATTGCAGACTAATGAGGCGACATATTGCAGCAAATTTAACGTTGATCTACTCATACTTACATTTGTATGTTTCTTAGGGATGCGTACAGAAAGTGCGGTTATTGCAAGTTTCAAATTTTGAAATTCGGCCACATTTGTAATCAAACTAGGATTGCAGGCAAATAAGGCGACATATTGCAGCAAATTTAACGTTGATCTACTCATACTTACATTAATAACCCAAAATAACCGAAACATTCGGAATCGGTGACAATAATTTTTTGCCGTTCAAAATAAGTAAGGCTAGCCATCAGGCATTTTCGCAAAAAATTGAAAACTTTTTATTGTTGAATTTCAGGTTCAAAATGATTATTGGTAATTTATATAACATGTTAAGCCCGAAACTACCGGTGAGATGCGTACAGAAAGTGCGGTTATTGCAAGTTTCAAAGTTTGAAATTCGGCCACATTTGTAATCGAACTTGAATTGCAGGCTAATGAGGCGACATATTGCAGCAAATTTAACGTTGATCTACTCATACTTACATTAGTAACCCAAAATGTACGAAAAATTTGGAATCGGTGACAATAAATTTTAGCCGTTCAAAATAAGTAAGGCTAACCATCAGGCATTTTCGAAAAAAATTTAAAACTTTTTATTGTTGAAATTTCATTCCAACATATAATTATCTATAACGCACAAAGGGTGCATTCTTTTGCCTTGACTATTATGGTCTGTTTTGTGGCGCTCGGGACATCGAGCCGCTTCAAACCACATTCGAAATTAATATTATTCCGATTTTGACTCCCCATAGATATAATTAAGATATAATTTTTTCGAAATTAAATCTATTTTGGAAACAACCAATTCCTATACCAAACCCGGTAGAATATAATCCGATTCACATTCGATTTGGCAATCTTAAGTAGAAAACCATTAGTTCCCTGTTGCCTATCTATGAACATATTCGCATATTTTGCTCCAACTATTGTTTGTGATTATGTTCTGCAATTTGATAAAAAACAAAATTAAAATACAATTTTTTTTGTGCTAAATGAGAATTTATTCGTTTATAATGGTTAGATTAAAATACAAACATTAACATAAAAATATCATTATTTTGTCATTTACATAATTCATGGTATTTTGTTGTTGTTGTTGTTTTTGGAACATCGGTTTAATAAATATGTATACGTTCATACACCCACCCGGTATAATAATAAATTGAGGATGCATCCGCAGTACCTTTAAAAAAAACTATTATGCTGATGAAAACATTTTTATGTTTTTATTAATTTCTGTGCAATCATAAAATATTAACCAAACAAAACAAACAAAAAAATTATGATGTACTCGTTTACGTATGTCACCGCGCAAAAAAAATCCATTTTGATTTGTACATGCGAGAAACATAAACTAAAAGTTATGTTGTGAAATGAATATTCTAATTAAAATTTTATAACGAGACTGGTAAATGAGTTTTTTTTCTATGAATATTTTAAGATGATATTCATTCCGTTCCCCATTCTGGCAATATCAAAAAGTTTAACGACACGATTTTTGTACGGTTGTTGTTGTTGTTGCTGTATTCATTAGCAAAGTTAAATAGAAATGTTTATAAAAATTTTATCCCTAAGCAATGCAGAAAAAAATGATAAAAGCTCATCTTTGTGTGTAAAGTATATACATACGTAGAGTAAAAGTAGGGTGAACGATTCAAAAGATTCAACCTAGACCTGCGAGTGTATATATAGTAGAAAACCCACATTTTAATTTATTCAGTCTAAAGAATATTTTGTTGTTGTACTATATATAGTGTTACCTTTTTAAAAACATTGTTTTGCCCCTCAGTTCACATTTTTCATTTTCCGCCGCGCCAGCGTCAGAGATAATTTTTTCGTATCCTTCGTATTTGTTTTGTCCCGATACTTTCTTTTATTATTGCCATTAATTTAATTTTCGCTAAAAATAATTTTCCATTTTCCTTTTGCGTTAGGTTGGTTACTTTTGTATTCATAAAACATTTAATGGATTTGATAATTGGTGAAATTGAATTACCTATACACATTTAATGTTTTCTAATCACTTGGTTCCAATCGAAATGGCAAAATAAAGCCAAAATACTGAAAATTGAATAACAACAATAGTGAACACCAATAAAAAATTATCATCCACTGGGAATTGTAAAATCATGTAATAAATTTCGTATATATTTTATTAAGTTTTGCTGTTATCTTATATTTAATTAGAGACATAAATATAATAAAGACACAAAAAAAGTTTTATTAACTTTTTATTGTTTTATTGTTATTCTTATTTTATATTTTAATTTGTCAGAATTTTAATTTTCTGCTTATTCTTTAACTGTGTGATATTTACTTGTCACAAGAGAATAATTACGGCAAAATAATGTAATCGGTTTATTAAATTTTATTCTTCCCATTTCTTATCTACGCCGAATGATTAGAATTTGTTTCTTCTTGATTTAATTTAATATTTGTGTGTAATAAAAAAGGTAATGAACACCTACACCATTCCAAAACTTGGCATTTAAAAGGAATAAGGAAGTGGTTTACTTGGTGTAGAGGGCGAAATTTAAAAGCACTCGTAAGCTGTATGTACGAATCTTTATAATTGAACAAACATAAAACTAATACAACTCAACAAACCAAAGTATCCTGCGCTCTATCAGTTAACTTAGCGACTGAGGTTGACTTTACAGAACTCATGACATCTATCTAGGACTATGAATGTATCTGGATTGTGATGTCTTAATTAGCCAGAGGCATACAGAGGTATTTAGTCAGCTTGTTGGTAGAAGCAGTATTTTATATTTGTCGATGGAATCGTAGCGTAATGACCTAGTTAAAGTTAGCCGAAAGTGAAAAATCAATAAAGCAGATAGTGTCTTGACTACTTCAGCCGAAAGTTAAGCAAATTATATATTAAATGCAAATATACTAACCGAAAGTAACAAAATCCGGCTGATATCGATTTTCGATAGCCCATGACCATAGGTAGATTCTGAATATAGGTTAGAGGTTCTGAATATAGGTTCGTCATTCGAGATTTTGGCATACAGACACCAATCTGACTATTCCGATGCGATAGTCCATGACCATATGTAGATTATGAGTATAGGTTAGGGGAGGGTCTGATAGGGTTATAGGGTTATAGAGTTAAAATGGCATATCTGTTTCATACAACCGAAAGTAGTCGACAAAGAAGATTTAAAATGATCAAGCCTCGTCAAGAACCTGTTGTCATTCAAGATTTTGGCATATACATACCAACCGGACAATGACGATTCGATAGCCCATGACTATGGGTATATTCTGAGCATAGGACTCAGGTGGGTCTGATGGGTTTAAATGGGTGAAATTTTAATTTTCCCCATTTTTATCGATTAAATCGTTCGTCATTCGAGATTTTGGCACTTCAGGCGGATTCAGTGTTCTTTCCTTCCTTCTGAATTTTTTTTAAAACAATTTCATTGGTTACAAATGAGGTTTTTTTCTTGTGAATTTTTTTCAGCAACTCAGATTGATTTATAAAAAATTTCAGAAGGAAGGAACGAACGAACGAACGCAACACTGAATCTGAATTTAGACACCAATCTGACCATGCCGATTTGATAGCCCAAAACCATATATAGATTTTATTTGTAGCTTAGGGGTTGGTCTAATGGGGTTATAGAGGTGGGATTTTGATTTTCTACATTTTTCTTCGATAAAATCGTTCGTCATTCGTGATTTTGGCGGGTTACCATCGTATTCCCGAATATTTTATTACCAAAATGATGTTTTTGACTAGATCAAAAACGTATTAGTAGGCAGTTTCTCAAATAATAATAATTTTTTGATTTGTCGGACGAAAAATTTTATCTAAAAAAAAAATAGAAATTTGCATTTAATTTTATATTTATTTAAGACTATTAAATGAAAATATAAACATGATATGGGCTGCGCTCGAAACGCGATATTTCAAAACTTGATATAGTACAAAATGCGATATGGTACAGAATGTGCATTGAGAAGCGACGGGAGCGCAGCGACCTGCCCAATATAACCCGATCCTATACTCCCGCTCCTATCGATTTTCAAATTAAAAATATCGCGTTTTGTACCGTATCTCGTTTTAATAATTCGCGCTTTAAAATATCGCGTTTCAAATGGGACCCAAATAAAATATAAGTCTGCAATCTGCATAATAGTAATATATATTTTATATTTTAAAATAATACTTTAAGAAAAATTATCTAATGATTTCTTTTTTCAAATCTTTCGAAAATAGAACCAAATCAGTCGGAATCTGCGCGCGCAGTTTTCTACTAATTTGGTTTTGTTTTCGGTAAATTTTAGGATTTTTAATTCGATAGCATGAATATTTTTCTCCTGCTCGCGAGCAATAGTATAAGTGACATAAGCATTTGATAAATGCTAGTCATATTTCATATTTCATTTACCTATGTTAGGTTATAATATTCACTTTTAATATGTGTACCGTCATATTCTATCATTGTGTATGTGTATATTCTCATGAACTTTCGCCAAAATGTTGATTCAGTTTTATAAATGTGCACTAATCGGTTGAAAAAAAAATAGTTCATGAGAATTTTTCGACTGCTCGCGAGCAGTGGAATAAATGCAGGGGTATATCCTCTATCGGTCGCAAATTATTTAATTGCGAGGTGAAATATGGTTACTAGATTTAATTTGCCATGCCAAATTATAATATGGCACATGTTGCCATGCCAACATGCCACATGACCCATTTTTTTTTTAATTTAAATTTGTTTTGCGAATGTAGTGTGTAAATGTACGAAAAGACTGCTACGCATTTTCCGAAGTCGCAGTATTTTTATGTACTTCTACTTAACAATCGCAAAAAAAATTTTTATTTAAAATGATGTGAGAATTGGCATGGCAAAATAAATCTAGTAACCACGAAAGATGATAAGAAAATAGTTGCGATCGAATTTTTTTTTGTTTGTGTATTTTCATTTATATTATATAAAGCTTAAATAAAATAAATTGTATTAATGTTTTTTAATAAATTTAATATTCCTCAGTTTAATTATACATTTATGGATCTATAATTTGTATGTGTTATTTATGGAAATAATTATGAAATAGATTCCGCTTTTAAAGCGGAACCAGTCAGGAATAAGAAAATAAAAAAATAATAGAATAACAATGCGATAAATGGCATTTCAATGTTATTACCCAGTCAAACTTAATGTTCATGTAAGAAGCCGAATTTCCCCTTCGTAAAATTTTAGGTGTCACTTATTAAAATAATAGTGCGCGCTATTTCTCGCTCGAAAATAAGAAATACTTAAAAATACGATTTGTTGTTGTGTTTTATACACAGCAAAAGAAGATACATTTGTGATGCGGGGAGTGGAAGCCATATTTATTTTGTGTACATTTGTTTGTTTACTATATTATTTATTAAATAAAATTAATTTAATATTTTTTCATATTATGTGATTATTTTTAAATGTGCGATGAAGTAAAAATGGTGTTTTAGTGAATTTTGTTAAAAATTAATTTGTTAATGGTATGATATTATAGTCGTAGTGTAAACGCTATATTACTACTATAATATTTTAATTTTGTTTAGTTTATTTCCTTTTTTCATTGTGATGTAAAAGCATCTCGTGTATGTGTATATTTTCAAATACGAAATTTATATATAAAAATATATAACAACATGAACAAATATGAAATTTCTCTAAAAGACATTTCACAATATAAAACAGCTGTTTGTAAACCAACAGCTGTTACTTAAAATTACTATTTTTGGCTGGTTCGAATGTCAAAAAAAAAGAAAAACAATTGGTTAAAATTCGTTAAAATTCGTATTTTTTATTTTCTTATTCCTCACTAGTTGAGGAAAGTGGGAACTATAGATAGAATAAAAAATTAAAAAAATTAACGTAAGAGAGCGAGAGATAGGATTTATGTATTCGACCATACTCAGAATAAGAAAAATTAAAACTATAAGAGAAATTGCGTTTTATTTTGCTGTCACTTAAAAAGAATAGCAGAGCGAAAATTTTCGTCCAAGAATAAAAAACTTAACAAATACAACAACAAAACTCAAACAAGTTTTAGTGCGTTGAATGTGATAGGCCCATGCCACACGTAAAAAAAAATGCGGCATTTTTCTTCGTTTCTTTCCCCGTTTACCTATGATACAAGTTTTAATTGCGACTTAACAAATTTTCTGTTCTACCACACAACTCAAACAAAAATGAAATAAAAAATATTTCAAGGACATTTTTGACTCATTTTAGTTAAAATTTTATTTAAGAGAGAGCAGAACAAAACATTGGTAGAAAAAAAATGCCAAAATACTAAAAATGCTCGTCTGGCATGGGACATATGCATGTTTATTATTTTATATATGGAAATTTGGAATTGTTCGTGTGTATTATCTTCTATATTTATAAAACAATCATGTACACATATACAAATATGAATATAAAATCACAAATAATTTTCACTACACTGTAGAATTGCATTTTTCTAAACCTAACCTAAAAAAATAATTTATCGATTTGCGGTAATTTAAACCGCATATATAAATATTTTTTATAATTTTAAACACATATATTTGTTGATATGTAATACGTTTATACTCAAAACTATTGTAGTTTCACTCAAGATTTACTCAAGGAAATACATCAAAAAAATACTACATGAAAAATATGAATGAACTTAATATTTTAAGTAATCTATAGCCGAAAAGTCAAATTGGAATAATAATTTTTTGTCTTCGTTTCTTACGTTATTTCTGTTATTTTTTTTATTCCGTCTATAGTTGGCCCATTAAATACTTTAATGGGCGCTCACAGAACATGTGTGTAATAGCCGGAACAACAGACATGCTACTATTAAAGTGTTAACTGAGGAAATACAAAGAGTATACATAATAAGAAAATTCAAGCGCGAGCATTATAAAACTGGAAAAGCGCCATGCGGCCAATAATGAAATTACACATTGAGCGACACAGAACGACATATTTTTTTATATTTACGAAAAAATAACCAGACTCAAAAACACACATTTATTTTTTTCGCTGTACACACACAAAAATAAAATGTGTATTTTGTTTTATGTTTTTCGTAATTTTAGTTTTGCATTGCATTTGTTTGCGCGAAGTTGTGTACTATCATCTACCATGTGCGTGCAGATAAGAGAAATGTAAATACATAGAAAAAATTGTATTACAAGATGATAAAATATGTATGCATTTTTTTTAGTCATATGTAGGAGACCGGGGCAGGTTGAAACAATTATTACTTAGATGCTCATATAAATATATATTTAAGAGATATGTAACTCAAACATATAAAATTTAAAGATTTAGTATTTTCGCTTCTATTCTTTGAATAGTATTTCTTACTTTTTACAGGGTTATCCAATTCGAGGTTGATAAAGTAAACTTAAAAAAAACACACAAAATATTCGGAATGTATTGTAATTTTTATTTTATTTTACAGATTAATCCTTGCCATTTTTAGTTAAACAAGATATCATTCAAATGTCTTCCACGGGACTTCTTACAGGCCTTGATTCTTTTGAGGTAATTTTCAATGACTTTTCGGCACATTTCGGGCAGTATCTCGGCCATTACCTTACGAATATTAGTTTTCAATTCGTCAAGAGTTTGAGGATTGTTTGCGTAAACACGATCTTTCGCGTAGCCCCACAAAAAGAAATCCAAAGGCGTTAAATCACAGGATCTTGGAGGCCAATTGACATCAGCCAATCGCGAAATCAAACGTCCAGGAAATTTCTCTTGCAAAAGATCTCGATTTGCTCGTGTTACGTGACTGGTTGCTCCATCCTGCTGGAACCACATATCGTCAAGATCATAATCTTCGATTTTCGTAGAAAAATAATCGGTTAACATGCGGCCATAGCGCTCAGAATTAACGGTAACGGTTCGTCCATGGTTGTTCTCAAAAAAATACGGCCCAACCACACCACCAGACCACAATGCGCACCAAACAGTGACTTTTTCCGGGTGTAATGGCTTCTCTACAATCAATTGTGGATTTTCTGAGCCCCAAATTCTACAGTTTTGCTTATTAACGTATCCACCAAGCGAAAAATGAGCTTCATCACTGAAGAAAATTTTGTTCGAAAAATCAGCATCAGCAGATTTAATAATTTTAACGCGTTGGTCGATTGTTAAATGCTCCATATTCTTAAATGGCAGAATGTCAACTAAATAAATGACAGCGTACTTGACGTTTATCTTTGACAGATGTCGGTATACAGATTTCTACTTTATCAACCTCGAATTGGATAACCCTTTATTTAAGTTTTCTATCAATTTAGCAAAGCAAAAAAGAGTTTTAGTGTTACAAACTGCCCCGTATAAGAGGTAAGTTGAAACATAGTATGGGGTAACTTGTACCATATGATATCTAATAAATTAATATGAGCAATTAACAATAAACAAATTCAATATTTATTAAATAAAAAAGCATTTATACATAAAGTTCACAGATAAATAAAAAAATAAATAATTCAAATTCAACAATTCAATAAAAAAATACTATTTTGCACATTCGTGACAACGATAAATATCATTTATACCTTCTAACTCTGTGCATGCCTCATGGGACCAAAATTTGCACGATACACACATAACCCAAGACTCTCCTGCTTTACTGCACGAATAAGCCTCGCTACAAACTAAACAAAACCAATCGTTTGTTTCTTGTAGGACTTTACGCTTAACCTTTTGTCGTTTATCCAAAAGGGGTTTTGCTGGCTTAGGCTTTACTTTAAGCAGTCTAGTCGCTTCCTCTTTCTCTAATGCATTCTTTTCTGGTGTATCAGTGAGTATTGCACTTTTCCTCTTTTTCCGTCCACAGCGGTTTTCTTTCCTTGGAGCTGCTTTTGGGAAAGGACGAACCAAATTTGGAGCGAAAATTGTATTCATTTTATTTGTTGTTTGTGGAATAGAAGATGTTGAATTAACTTGCGATGGTCCAGGTTGGTTTATGTTCAAATGATTTGCTTCGTTGGATTGGTTTAATGTCATTCCTAAATAATCTCCTATATTATTATAAATTTGAAATTGAATATGTATAGTATATTGATTATAAGATGAACATATAATGTCCTTACCATTAGCGATTTGCAAAAACTGTTCTTCGGTAGCATATATAATTGGTAACGACTGAATATCGATTTCTTCAATAATTGTATTGCCAGGTTTATGAATCTCATGGCATGTAATATCATCATTTGGAATGGAATCAGATGTTTGGTCAATAGTCACATTAGGATTAATTAAATGAGCCTGGATTGGTGCACTCTCATTAAATGATCGATGGAAAACGGAATCGCTGGTAATATTTGCAACTGGTAAAGACTGAATATCAATTTGTTCAATAATTGTATTGATAGCTTTTGGAATATCGCAACTGGTAACATCATTATTAGGAATGCAAGCTGATGTTTGGCCAATAGTCACATTATGTGATGTTACACGATAATGAGTTGTTGCACATTCTGAATAAGGTCGGTCAGTTACAGTTGATGGAAGGAAATCTACACTGAAAAAACTAATAGGCTGAAGTCTACAAGAAATATAAGTAAATTTAACTTAAAATCGCTGTTAAAATTGAGCCTAAGTTGCGCAAAGTAAACTTCACAAATTTTGAAATGTGAAATTAACTTTTTGCTATGTAAGAATATTTTATAAAAAAAATTATGTCGTTACATGTAATGTTTACTTCACATTTTGTTGATTCAACTTATTGGATGAAATAAAATGAAAATATAAAATACGTAAAATGAAAATATGTGTACATACATATGTTGAATTAACTTTAATTTAAGTAAAATTTACATTTTGCTTGGTCTAAAAAGTAAAATCGTGGTTCTTTTGTACGATAACAAAATATTTTTTTTTTTTAGTCCATGCCATCTGTTTTGGGGCCGAAGCACTCCCTGCTCTTTCGCGGTTTATTTTTCCGTGTTACTTTACGCATCATTTGCCAAATCGAAGACGTACGGCTATAGGTCCGATTTGCTCCATGCCAGCCTATACTACCACATTGCAAGCTCCATGCCAGCCTATACTTATCACATCCGAGATGAGGTCTCACCTACACCTTTTCAAAACCAATGAGATAAAAATTTTGAATCTTTTAGTTAAAAGATTCGATATACTCATTTTCAGATTAGATTATGTAGTTATCAAACTACGAAAATGATGTGTCACACTTCATGTATTTAAAAAAAATAAACATCAACTGACTTAGCGAATTATGTTAAAAATGCAATAATAATTATTAAATATCGCCGATGTAAATTTAGCACACCAATTTGCAATCTCACCTTGCAAGTATAAATTTTGGTTAAAAAATGTATTTTACATTGTCTAAGTAAATTTTACTTGTTAACAATAAGAATAAGAATATAATGACGATTTTTTAATTTCCACAATTTTTACTTATGGTAAAGTTCTTTTATCTATTTAATAGTTTCATTTCGACAAATTGTTTTTACATTTCCAAAATTGTTATTTTAACTTAGGCATGAGTAAATAATGTAAAATATTATGTTACTTTTACAATTTTAAATTTACTAAGCAGGTTATGTAAAAATCGCATCGATTATTTTTTGAGTGTAAATCTCCAAAAATATTTATGTCAAATGGTTCTATTCCAGATACTCTAAAGCCTTTTGTAATCGACTCTGGTATGAAGGCTCGTGGAAAAGCTTGGGCCACTAAACCAGAAATATCATAAATCGTCATACACTTGCCGGGGTTATTTCTCAACCAAGCATCTTGAGCAACCGACATAAATTTTTTGAAAGGGCCGTATACTGATCTATCTAAAGGCTGGAGTCGATGAGAACAATGCGGTGGGAACGATAATAACACAACTCCGGTAGCCTTAGCAAGGTTTATGGTTTTAATAGCTAAATGAGATTCGTGGTTGTCTAATGTTAATAAAACAGGGCTTGTAATTGATGGACGTACGTGCGAAATAAAATGTTCCATCCATGAAAAAAACTCAGTTCCAGTCATCCATCCTGAACCATTTCCTGTTCCAATACTGCGAATGGGTCCATCTCTAATAAAATGTGGCTGATATCTTTTTCTGGGGAAAATAAACATAGGAGGGATAAAGTTTCCGCCAGCACTTACAGCACAACAAATCGTCACAAGCACTCCTCTTTCACTTGATGTAAGCCCTCCCACTTGCTTGGCTCCTTTTTCAGCAACAACTTTGTTCAGCTTTTGCACCGTAGTTACCCCTGTTTCATCTACGTTCCATATATTGGCGGCTGTAAAATTATATCTATCACGGACTTTAGCTAATTTTTGAAAAAACATAGCCACATTTGTTTTATTAAAGCTAGTTGCTCTAGCCAGGCTGGTAGCTTCCGGAGTTCTAATGGAAAGTACTGGATTTTTCTTTAGAAAAATTGTGAGCCATTCTGAGCCTGCCATTTTATTTGTGTGCCAGGACAATGGTACGTCTACCCCAAAAGCTACAGCACATTCAAAGGCTAATTTTCTAGTTTCTGTCGGCGATAAGCCGAAATAAATTTGTGATGCGTGTTTAAGGTAGTTTACTAGTTCAGCTGTTTGCGTAGGATTGAAAATTTGGCGACTTGGTTGGTACCCAACTCTAATTAACCCTCCTTGTTCAAATTTTTTTACATACCGAGAAAGAGTTGCATACGAAA
This sequence comes from Nephrotoma appendiculata, assembly GCA_947310385.1. Classification (NCBI taxonomy): domain Eukaryota; kingdom Metazoa; phylum Arthropoda; class Insecta; order Diptera; family Tipulidae; genus Nephrotoma; species Nephrotoma appendiculata. The sequence continues at coordinate 312,135,892 of OX371224.1, forward strand.
AATGATAATCTTTTGAAACTGAACGTAAAGACTCCCCGCTTTTAACCCGTTCGACTGCTTCGGTAATTTCAGCAAGTTAGATGAGTTACCTCGTTCGGTTTTCTTTTTATATGTTCTCATGTTACCTGGAGGAAATACATTTTAATTTTTATAAGAAAATATATTAAAAAAGTTAAATTTATAAAAATTGCTATTTCAGAAACGGTGGGGCAAGTTGTAACATGTTTCAATTTACCCCGCGTGATTTGTTACAATTTGCCCCACACGTTGGATATGCATTATTTTATTAATTCTACAATTATTGCATATTTATTATCACTAAAATATGTTGTTTTAATATTTACAAACCTTCAAAGTTTATAATATCATTTACATTGAATGAGACTTTAGGTAAACACACTATTAATTTAATATTTCATAACTAAACACAATACTTACTTCACATTCCCGAAAACACAAAAATTGAGAAATAAACAATATGACACGTTCGTACTTCTCGAAAATTGGAAGAGAACTAAAAAATGAGAAGAGCTATCGTTTGTCGTTCTCAAAACTAAAAAAAAAAATATTTTTACTAGCGAAATTACGTAAATTTCAACTTGCCCCGTGTTTCAACTAGCCCCGGTCTCCTCTACCTACTATTTATTACTGTAAAAGTAGTGTCTCATTGATGATTTGTTGGAAAAAAGTTTTCGTCATTTTAGTTGACTAATTTTCTCACATAAACATTTTCAACTAAAATTATTTTGGATTTAAAATCTTTATACATACGTACATATTTGTTTACATTCATAAAATCTCTAAACGATACGATTTAACATATACAAATTAAAAAAAGATCAATGCGCGATACTATTTTTCAACAATCAGCATTCAGATTAGTCCCAAATTGCATATTTTAAAATTGTGACGTGTTGGGCTTGCACCTGCAGAAATTAGAAACTATGCACAAAATGGTTAGCATTTATGATTACAAATTGGTTAGTTGGAATAAAATTTAAAAAATTTATTATTGCGTATGTGGCATTGTTTAGTAAAACTTATAGTAGGAAGATCAGGTATCTTGAGGTAGTATCGTATACCTGTTGTTCACATTTTACAACGTCTTTCTATGTTACTAATAAAATTTAAAAAAAAAATAATTTCGAACTATGGTAAATCGAAAAAACTAGAAACAAACAGCTTTTATGAGGGAGAAGAGAATTACGGGCAAATACCGCAATGTCCAAGTGGATAAGAGATAAGATCTTGGATCGTAACATAAGAAATCGGTGTAACTTTTTATGCAACTAGGACAATAATAAATCATGTTTCGTAACAAATCCAAATAACATCGGGTAGAGTTAATTTAATTTAAGGATCAAATTGCGGTAAACTTTGGAAATTACAAATTCTGATATGAATGAATAGTTTGAGAACAAAAATATGAATAACTATTCTCGAGAATAGTTGAAGTTGACAAAAATAAAATAAATTATCACGCAAAGAAAAGAACAAACTCTCATTTATTTAAAATAAAATAGACAGTCCCAAGTGTCTGCCCAAGTGCCTGTCGGAAGTTGTCTTAAATGGAAGAGACGTAAATGACCTGAATAGCACCTGATATCTAATTTCCAAAAAAAAAGATTTCACAAAATGTAAAAAAACTGGTGACAAACCAAGGGCTCTTAGTTTAAAAAAGATAATCCTATGATCTACTTGAATAAATTCCATACTGAAATCGGTGGCAATGACATCAACCTCAATTGTGGACTGCATGGTATTCAAAGTACTCGATTTAAATTGTGTAAGATTGGTAGTCGTGGATTGTCCTCTAAGAAAACCACGCTGATTGTCAGAGAACAATGGTTTGTTATGAAAGTAAAGTGATGACTGCCTCTCGATTGACACAATGCATAAAATGGTGAGCCTATAGTGCCTTATGACGAATACTGCATCAGCGTCAGTTCTTCATGTTAAGCAGCGGGAACGAGGAACTATTTGTACAACAGGCTACCAATCCGTGAAACTGGATTAAAGGAGCACACTGATCTATTCCTCCAAAGAACAATTTTTTCACGCTTATTGTTTCGGTACCGCTGTTCGATATTGTTTTATGCCGTGCGACGCCGTTACAATACAATAGCTTTTGTTATTCCAGTATTTCCCTCCGCATAAAATGCCAATATAAAAACAAATTTTTAATCAGTATTTCAGAAATATTCGATCCAGCAACATCGACGCGTAATAAAATAATTATCGCTTAATAAAACTACAACCACTATAGCTGTACTCGAACATGTGATTGTTTGTAACCACCCAAATCAAGAGTTATTTTGTTATTTAGTTCAATTCGTCACGTTATAGATAGTTACATTAATCGAGTTTCCCAATCCCCTTTTGTCGACGAAAAACATAATGAATTGAAAAATGTTGAAAAGGAAATGATCATGGTCTTGCCAATTGCCGAGTTCTCAATTACGCATTCAACCTCGTTACTTACGTGTACGTCAATTACGCGTTCAACATCGTTTAAGATACTTTTAAATTAAAAAAAAAATAAAAATTAAAACTGAAAGCAAGATTCGAAAAACTTTGTAAGTGATTGAGCTAACTGCTAAAGCATTTTTTCAAGATAATTGAAGGCAAATCTTCAGAGTAGGATGAAAAACCATCCTTAAGTTATCTACCATGGTATCAATAATTGATATGATGGGAAATCAAATATGTCTGAGCACTGTTATTCATATACTTAAACTAGTCTTCGTCGTGTCCGGAAAAATTATTCAAAAACAATCGACTTCTGGAAGGTCATAGCCGTCACATTTTTTATTTGAATTGGTTAAATGCTAAAGCCGCCTATAGTGTAATTGATTATATCGTGTGGCATACTCGTAAGCAAGATGTCGCTATTTTGAATTTCATGGTACTTGTTTGACGCTGTCTTGAAAATGTTTTTTTCTGATGTATAGTTCCAAACCCTTATCTTAAATGTTGGTAATTGATCCTCAAACAGGAAATGTCAATCGAATAAATGCGATCTAAAGAGAGTAAGACGGATATAAGATAAGCTCTGTATACTAATTGTTTGGATGGACAATCTTATTATGCAACGTATCCCAAAATTAGATCATTTTCCCGATAGACCTGTGGCTGAAAACCATTAGTGTCTTATTTGACGTTTGTATCGAGTTACCGCTTGTATTTTCAACGGTGGGTTTGCAACCCCGATGGATGTTCATTGGTTTAGACCAAACTGATATTTCCAAAATGTAGAAATAGTTTGGTTAGGGACACATTGGTCCAATTAAAAAAGTAAAACGGTATAATTTTATAGCAATTTTCATTGGTCGTTTGTCTCTAGGGTCTTGAAGACCTTGAACTAAATTTTCTTAAACTTCTGAAATACGAGAATATTGGCCTTTTTGATTGTATTTATCATTTTAATTTAAGTTAAACAATTTAATTATAAAATGATTTACTTGCATGTTTTTTATAATTTAATTTACCGTGCGATTCTGATGTTAAGATTATTAAGAGGCTAACAGTAAAGAGGTTTTTCGTTAATAAGTTTTTTTAAAAAGAATCTCTTAATTGGTATTCTGTTAGTAATACTCTTAAAATTTATATTAAAAACTCTCCATATATTTTTGGAGACCTGTCAAATGTGATTTTTATTTATGCGAGCCATTGAAATTGTATTTTATTGTTAAATAAACGATAAAATACGACATATTTTTGTGAAAACTTATGTTTTACAGTTCATATTTTTGTAATAAATTAGAGAATGTATTGTAGAAAATTTGTAATAAATTGCCGAAAATAAACAACAACAAAATATTTACTTCTGCTGGAAATGACAATGTCGGAATAATTTTTCTTCTAAAAATATTACATCTAAATCCTTTTTGTGAATTGTAAAATATAATTTAATAAATTATTTATTTACACAATCGTCATTTTTTATTAGTTTTAGTGCAACATAATAAAAATTCTAGCATTTATGATGTTTAAGACCACCTAGTTGGATGTCTGTGAAGTTAGCCCAGGATTTCATCCCAGAAAAATAAAAAATGACATCAGGCAACACTAAAACTGCATTATTATCCCAGCCCAGGATTTGTTTATAATTTCTGTTAAATATTATTAAAAATGTAGTGCATCGCAAAAAAAATAATATAATGTGAATACTTATCCCAGAAAACAGAAAAATTACAGAATATTGTACATTAAAATAATAATAAAAAATTTTAATATACGTGCTTTACTTTATAATATTCGTACTGTTATAACGCCAATCTCAACATACGGATCGACTTGTGATTTTAACTGTGAATAGTGGTCATCATTACGAGTCGATACGGCTTGCTTCAGTTCCCGGAACTCGTGGTTCCTGGGAACCATAAATTAAATTCCGTCATCCTTGGGCCATACAGATAAGAGCTTATTGCGCCAATCTCAACATGCAAATCAACTCAGGATTTTTAGGGTAGGCAACAGTCATTATGACAAGCCGATACGAACTAATTCGATTTCCGGAACTCGTGGTTCCTGGGAACCATTAATAAAAAACTGGTTCTCATATACTGGGCCATACACATATGGGCCTATTGCGCCAATCTCAACATACGGATCGACTTGGGATTTTTATTATGAATAGTGGTCATCATTACGAGTCGATACGGCTTGCTTCAGTTTCTGGAACTTTTGGTTCCTGGGAACCATAAATTAAATTCTGTCATCCTTGGGCCATACAGATAAGAACCTATTGCGCCAATCTCAACATGCAAATCAACTCAGAATTTTTAGGGTAGGCAACAGTCATTATGACAAGCCGATATGAACTGATTCGATTTCCGGAACTCGTGGTTCCTGGGAACCATTAATAAAAAACTGGTTCTCATATACTGGGCCATACATATGGGCCTATTGCGCCAACCTCAACATACGGACCGACTTGGGATTTTTATTATGAATAGTGGTCATCATTACGAGTCGATACGGTATGCTTCAATTTCCGGAACTCGTGGTTCCTGGGAACCATAAATTAAATTCTGTTATCCTTGGGCCATACAGATAAGAGCCTATTGCGCCAATCTCAACATGCAAATCAACTCAGGATTTTTAGGGTAGGCAACAGTCATTATGCCAAGCCGATATGAACTGATTCGATTTCCGGAACTCGTGGTTCCTGGGAACCATTAATAAAAAACTGGTTCTCATATACTGGGCCATACACATATGGGCCTATTGCGCCAATCTCAACATACGGATCGACTTGGGATTTTTATTATGAATAGTGGTCATCATTACGAGTCGATACGGCTTGCTTCAGTTTCTGGAACTTTTGGTTCCTGGGAACCATAAATTAAATTCTGTCATCCTTGGGCCATACAGATAAGAGCCTATTGCGCCAATCTCAACATGCAAATCAACTCAGAATTTTTAGGGTAGGCAACAGTCATTATGACAAGCCGATATGAACTGATTCGATTTCCGGAACTCGTGGTTCCTGGGAACCATTAATAAAAAACTGGTTCTCATATACTGGGCCATACATATGGGCCTATTGCGCCAATCTCAACATACGGACCGACTTGGGATTTTTATTATGAATAGTGGTCATCATTACGAGTCGATACGGTTTGCTTCAATTTCTGGAACTCGTGGTTCCGGGGAACCATAAATTAAATTCTGTTATCCTTGGGCCATACAGATAAGAGCCTATTGCGCCAATCTCAACATGCAAATCAACTCAGGATTTTTAGGGTAGGCAACAGTCATTATGCCAAGCCGATATGAACTGATTCGATTTCCGGAACTCGTGGTTCCTGGGAACCATTAATAAAAAACTGGTTCTCATATACTGGGCCATACACATATGGGCCTATTGCGCCAATCTCAACATACGGATCGACTTGGGATTTTTATTATGAATAGTGGTCATCATTACGAGTCGATACGGCTTGCTTCAGTTTCTGGAACTTTTGGTTCCTGGGAACCATAAATTAAATTCTGTCATCCTTGGGCCATACAGATAAGAGCCTATTGCGCCAATCTCAACATGCAAATCAACTCAGAATTTTTAGGGTAGGCAACAGTCATTATGACAAGCCGATATGAACTGATTCGATTTCCGGAACTCGTGGTTCCTGGGAACCATTAATAAAAAACTGGTTCTCATATACTGGGCCATACATATGGGCCTATTGCGCCAATCTCAACATACGGACCGACTTGGGATTTTTATTATGAATAGTGGTCATCATTACGAGTCGATACGGTTTGCTTCAATTTCTGGAACTCGTGGTTCCGGGGAACCATAAATTAAATTCTGTTATCCTTGGGCCATACAGATAAGAGCCTATTGCGCCAATCTCAACATGCAAATCAACTCAGGATTTTTAGGGTAGGCAACAGTCATTATGACAAGCCGATATGAACTAATTCGATTTCCGGAACTCGTGGTTCCTGGGAACCATTAATAAAAAACTGGTTCTCATAAACTGGGCCATACACATAAGGGCCTATTGCGCCAATCTCAACATACGGATCGACTTGGGATTTTTATTATGAATAGTGGTCATCATTACGAGTCGATACGGCTTGCTTCAGTTTCTGGAACTTTTGGTTCCTGGGAACCATAAATTAAATTCTGTCATCCTTGGGCCATACAGATAAGAACCTATTGCGCCAATCTCAACATGCAAATCAACTCAGAATTTTTAGGGTAGGCAACAGTCATTATGACAAGCCGATATGAACTGATTCGATTTCCGGAACTCGTGGTTCCTGGGAACCATTAATAAAAAACTGGTTCTCATATACTGGGCCATACATATGGGCCTATTGCGCCAACCTCAACATTCGGACCGACTTGGGATTTTTATTATGAATAGTGGTCATCATTACGAGTCGATACGGTAAGCTTCAATTTCCGGAACTCGTGGTTCCTGGGAACCATAAATTATATTCTGTTATCCTTGGGCCATACAGGTAAGAGCCTATTGCGCCAATCTCAACATGCAAATCAACTCAGGATTTTTAGGGTAGGCAACAGTCATTATGCCAAGCCGATATGAACTGATTCGATTTCCGGAACTCGTGGTTCCTGGGAACCATTAATAAAAAACTGGTTCTCATATACTGGGCCATACACATATGGGCCTATTGCGCCAATCTCAACATACGGACCGACTTGGGATTTTTATTATGAATAGTGGTCATCATTACGAGTCGATACGGTTTGCTTCAATTTCCGGAACTCGTGGTTCCTGGGAACCATAAATTAAATTCTGTCATCCTTGGGCCATACAGATAAGAGCTTATTGCGCCAATCTCAACATGCAAATCAACTCAGGATTTTTAGGGTAGGCAACAGTCATTATGACAAGCCGATATGAACTAATTCGATTTCCGGAACTCGTGGTTCCTGGGAACCATTAATAAAAAACTGGTTCTCATAAACTGGGCCATACACATAAGGGCCTATTGCGCCAATCTCAACATACGGATCGACTTGGGATTTTTATTATGAATAGTGGTCATCATTACGAGTCGATACGGCTTACTTCAGTATCCGGAACTCGTGGTTCCTGGGAACCATAAATTAAATTCTGTCATCCTTGGGCCATACAGATAAGAGCCTATTGCGCCAATCTCAACATGCAAATCAACTCAGAATTTTTAGGGTAGGCAACAGTCATTATGACAAGCCGATATGAACTGATTCGATTTCCGGAACTCGTGGTTCCTGGGAACCATTAATAAAAAACTGGTTCTCATATACTGGGCCATACATATGGGCCTATTGCGCCAATCTCAACATACGGACCGACTTGGGATTTTTATTATGAATAGTGGTCATCATTACTAGTCGATACGGTTTGCTTCAATTTCCGGAACTCGTGGTTCCTGGGAACCATAAATTAAATTCTGTTATCCTTGGGCCATACAGATAAGAGCCTATTGCGCCAATCTCAACATGCAAATCAACTCAGGATTTTTAGGGTAGGCAACAGTCATTATGACAAGCCGATATGAACTGATTCGATTTCCGGAACTCATGGTTCCTGGGAACCATTAATAAAAAACTGGTTCTCATATACTGGGCCATACACATATGGGCCTATTGCGCCAATCTCAACATACGGATCGACTTGGGATTTTTATTATGAATAGTGGTCATCATTACGAGTCGATACGGCTTGCTTCAGTTTCCGGAACTCGTGGTTCCTGGGAACCATACATTAAATTCTGTTATCCTTGGGCCATACAGATAAGAGCCTATTGCGCCAATCTCAACATGCAAATCAACTCAGGATTTTTAGGGTAGGCAACAGTCATTATGACAAGCCGATATGAACTGATTCGATTTCCGGAACTCGTGGTTCCTGGGAACCATTAATAAAAAACTGGTTCTCATATACTGGGCCATACACATATGGGCCTATTGCGCCAATCTCAACATACGGATTGACTTGGGATTTTTATTATGCATAGTGGTCATCATTACGAGTCGATACGGCTTGCTTTAGTTTCCGGAACTCGTGGTTCCTGGGAACCATAAATTAAATTCTGTTATCCTTGGGCCATACAGATAAGAGCCTATTGCGCCAATCTCAACATGCAAATCAACTCAGGATTTTTAGGGTAGGCAACAATCATTATGACAAGCCGATATGAACTGATTCGATTTCCGGAACTCGTGGTTCCTGGGAACCATTAATAAAAAACTGGTTCTCATATACTGGGCCATACACATATGGGCCTATTGCGCCAATCTCAACATACGGATCGATTTGGGATTTTTATTATGAATAGTGGTCATCATTACGAGTCGATACGGCTTGCTTCAGTTTCTGGAACTCGTGGTTCCTGGGAACCATAAATTAAATTCTGTCATCCTTGGGCCATACAGATAAGAGCCTATTGCGCCAATCTCAACATGCAAATCAACTCAGGATTTTAAAGGTAGGCAACAGTCATTATGACAAGCCGATATGAACTGATTCGATTTCCGGAACTCGTGGTTCCTGGGAACCATTAATAAAAAACTGGTTCTCATATACTGGGCCATACACATATGGGCCTATTGCGCCAATATCAACATACGGATCGACTTGGGATTTTTATTATGAATAGTGGTCATCATTACGAGTCGATACGGCTTGCTTCAGTTTCTGGAACTTTTGGTTCCTGGGAACCATAAATTAAATTCTGTCATCCTTGGGCCATACAGATAAGAGCCTATTGCGCCAATCTCAACATGCAAATCAACTCAGAATTTTTAGGGTAGGCAACAGTCATTATGACAAGCCGATATGAACTGATTCGATTTCCGGAACTCGTGGTTCCTGGGAACCATTAATAAAAAACTGGTTCTCATATACTGGGCCATACATATGCGCCTATTGCGCCAATCTCAACATACGGATCGACTTGGGATTTTTATTATGAATAGTGGTCATCATTACGAGTCGATACGGCTTGCTTCAGTTTCTGGAACTTTTGGTTCCTGGGAACCATAAATTAAATTCTGTCATCCTTGGGCCATACAGATAAGAGCCTATTGCGCCAATCTCAACATGCAAATCAACTCAGGATTTTTAGGGTAGGCAACAGTCATTATGACAAGCCGATATGAACTGATTCGATTTCCGGAACTCATGGTTCAAGATAGACTCCCAGCAAAATGTACCGAGCATTAGTAAAATCTCATTGAATTTATTTGTCGCGATAAATTTAATTGAAGATTCTCAAAAGCCAACAGTTTCGTCAAACGACTACCATATGATCGCACGTTTACAACGCGGATAGTCGAGTTCAAGATAGACGCCAGCAAAATGTACCGAGCGTTAGTAAAATCTCATTGAATTTATTTGTCGCGATAAATTCAATTGAAGATTCTCAAAAGCCAACAGTTTCGTCAAACGACTACCATATGATCGCACGTTTACAACGCGGATAGTCGAGGTCAAGATAGACGCCAGCAAAATGTACCGAGCGTTAGTAAAATCTCATTGAATTTATTTGTCGCGATAAATTCAATTGAAGATTCTCAAAAGCCAACAGTTTCGTCAAACGACTACCATATGATCGCACGTTTACAACGCGGATAGTCGAGTTCAAGATAGACGCCAGCAAAATGTATCTAGCGTTAGTAAAATCTCATTGAATTTATTTGTCGCGATAAATTCAATTGAAGATTCTCAAAAGCCAACAGTTTCGTCAAACGACTACCATATGATCGCACGTTTACAACGCGGATAGTCGAGTTCAAGATAGACGCCAGCAAAATGTATCTAGCGTTAGTAAAATCTCATTGAATTTATTTGTCGCGATAAATTCAATTGAAGATTCTCAAAAGCCAACAGTTTCGTCAAACGATGACCATCTGATCGCACGTTTACAACACGGATAGTCGAGTTCAAGATAGACGCCAGCAAAATGTACCGAGCGTTAGTAAAATCTCATTGAATTTATTTGTCGCGATAAATTCAATTGAAGATTCTCAAAAGCCAACAGTTTCGTCAAACGACTACCATATGATCGCACGTTTACAACGCGGATAGTTGAGTTCAAGATAGACGTCAGCAAAATGTATCTAGCGTTAGTAAAATCTCATTGAATTTATTTGTCGCGATAAATTCAATTGAAGATTCTCAAAAGCCAACAGTTTCGTCAAACGACTACCATGTGATCGCACGTTTACAACGCGGATAGTCGAGTTCAAGATAGACGCCAGCAAAATGTACTGAGCGTTAGTAAAATCTCATTGAATTTATTTGTCGCGATAAATTCAATTGAAGATTCTCAAAAGCCAACAGTTTCGTCAAACGATGACCATCTGATCGCACGTTTACAACACGGATAGTCGAGTTCAAGATAGACGCCAGCAAAATGTACCGAGCGTTAGTAAAATTTCATTGAATTTATTTGTCGCGATAAATTCAATTGAAGATTCTCAAAAGCCAACAGTTTCGTCAAACGACTACCATATGATCGCACGTTTACAACGCGGATAGTCGAGTTCAAGATAGGCGCCAGCAAAATGTACCGAGCGTTAGTAAAATCTCATTGAATTTATTTGTCGCGATAAATTCAATTGAAGATTCTCAAAAGCCAACAGTTTCATCAAGCGATGATCATCTGATCGCACGTTTACAACACGGATAGTCGAGTTCAAGATAGACGCCAGCAAAATGTACCTAGCGTTAGTAAAATCTCATTGAATTTATTTGTCGCGATAAATTCAATTGAAGATTCTCAAAAGCCAACAGTTTCGTCAAACGACTACCATATGATCGCACGTTTACAACACGGATAGTCGAGTTCAAGATAGACGTCAGCAAAATGTACCGAGCGTTAGTAAAATCTCATTGAATTTATTTGTCGCGATAAATTCAATTGAAGATTCTCAAAAGCCAACAGTTTCGTCAAACGACTACCATATGATCGCACGTTTACAACGCGGATAGTCGAGTTCAAGATAGACGCCAGCAAAATGTACCGAGCGTTAGTAAAATCTCATTGAATTTATTTGTCGCGATAAAATCAATTGAACATTCTCAAAAGCCAACAGTTTCGTCAAACGACTACCATCTGATCGCACGTTTACAACACGGATAGTCGAGTTCAAGATAGACGCCAGCAAAACGTACCGAGCGTTAATAAAATCTCATTGAATTTGTTTGTCGCGATAAATTCAATTGAAGATTCTCAAAACCCAACAGTTTCGTCAAACGACTACCATCTGATCGGATGTTTTTATTAATGGTTTCCAGGAATCACGAGTTATGGAAATCGAACCAGTTCATATCGGCTTGTCATAATGACTGTTGCCTACCCTAAAAATCCTGAGTTGATTTGCATGTTGAGATTGGCGCAATAGGCTCTTATCTGTATGGCCCAAGGATGACAGAATTTAATTTATGGTTCCCAGGAACCACGAGTTCCGGAAACTGAAGCAAGCCGTATCGACTCGTAATGATGACCACTATTCATAATAAAAATATCAAGTCGATCCGTATGTTGATATTGGCGCAATAGGCCCATATGTGTATGGCCCAGTATATGAGAACCAGATTTTTATTAATGGTTCCCAGGAACCACGAGTTCCGGAAATCGAATCAGTTCATATCGGCTTGTCATAATGACTGTTGCCTACCCTAAAAATTCTGAGTTGATTTGCATGTTGAGATTGGCGCAATAGGCTCTTATCTGTATGGCCCAAGGATAACAGAATTTAATTTATGGTTCCCAGGAACCACGAGTTCCGGAAATTGAAGCAAACCGTATCGACTCGTAATGATGACCACTATTCATAATAAAAATCCCAAGTCGGTCCGTATGTTGAGATTGGCGCAATAGGCCCATATGTGTATGGCCCAGTATATGAGAACCAGTTTTTTATTAATGGTTCCCAGGAACCATGAGTTCCGGAAATCGAATCAGTTCATATCGGCTTGTCATAATGACTGTTGCCTACACTAAAAATCCTGAGTTGATTTGCATGTTGAGATTGGCGCAATAGGCTCTTATCTGTATGGCCCAAGGATAACAGAATTTAATTTATGGTTCCCAGGAACCACGAGTTCCGGAAACTGAAGCAAGCCGTATCGACTCGTAATGATGACCACTATTCATAATAAAAATCCCAAGTCGATCCGTATGTTGATATTGGCGCAATAGGCCCATATGTGTATGGCCCAGTATATGAGAACCAGATTTTTATTAATGGTTCCCAGGAACCACGAGTTCCGGAAATCGAATCAGTTTTATCGGCTTGTCATAATGACTGTTGCCTACCCTAAAAATTCTGAGTTGATTTGCATGTTGAGATTGGCGCAATAGGCTCTTATCTGTATGGCCCAAGGATGACAGAATTTAATTTATGGTTCCCAGGAACCACGAGTTCCGGCAACTTAAGCAAGCCGTATCGACTCGTAATGATGACCACTATTCATAATAAAAATATCAAGTCGATCCGTATGTTGATATTGGCGCAATAGGCCCATATGTGTATGGCCCAGTATATGAGAACCAGATTTTTATTAATGGTTCCCAGGAACCACGAGTTCCGGAAATCGAATCAGTTCATATCGGCTTGTCATAATGACTGTTGCCTACCCTAAAAATTCTGAGTTGATTTGCATGTTGAGATTGGCGCAATAGGCTCTTATCTGTATGGCCCAAGGATAACAGAATTTAATTTATGGTTCCCAGGAACCACGAGTTCCGGAAATTGAAGCAAACCGTATCGACTCGTAATGATGACCACTATTCATAATAAAAATCCCAAGTCGGTCCGTATGTTGAGATTGGCGCAATAGGCCCATATGTGTATGGCCCAGTATATGAGAACCAGTTTTTTATTAATGGTTCCCAGGAACCATGAGTTCCGGAAATCGAATCAGTTCATATCGGCTTGTCATAATGACTGTTGCCTACACTAAAAATCCTGAGTTGATTTGCATGTTGAGATTGGCGCAATAGGCTCTTATCTGTATGGCCCAAGGATGACAGAATTTAATTTATGGTTCCCAGGAACCACGAGTTCCGGAAACTAAAGCAAGCCGTATCGACTCGTAATGATGATCACTATTCATAATAAAAATCCCAAGTCGATCCGTATGTTGAGATTGGCGCAATAGGCCCATATGTGTATGGCCCAGTATATGAGAACCAGTTTTTTATTAATGGTTCCCAGGAACCACGAGTTCCGGAAATCGAATCAGTTCATATCGGCTTGTCATAATGACTGTTGCCTACCCTAAAAATCCTGAGTTGATTTGCATGTTGAGATTGGCGCAATAGGCTCTTATCTGTATGGCCCAAGGATAACAGAATTTAATTTATGGTTCCCAGGAACCACGAGTTCCGGAAACTGAAGCAAGCCGTATCGACTCGTAATGATGACTACTATTCATAATAAAAATCCCAAGTCGATCCGTATGTTGAGATTGGTGCAATAGGCCCATATGTGTATGGCCCAGTATATGAGAACCAGTTTTTTATTAATGGTTCCCAGGAACCACAAGTTCCGGAAATCGAATCAGTTCATATCGGCTTGTCATAATGACTGTTGCCTACACTAAAAATCCTGAGTTGATTTGCATGTTGAGATTGGCGCAATAGGCTCTTATCTGTATGGCCCAAGGATAACAGAATTTAATTTATGGTTCCCAGGAACCACGAGTTCCGGAAACTGAAGCAAGCCGTATCGACTCGTAATGATGACCACTATTCATAATAAAAATCCCAAGTCAATCCGTATGTTGAGATTGGCGCAATAGGCCCATATGTGTATGGCCCAGTATATGAGAACCAGTTTTTTATTAATGGTTCCCAGGAACCACGAGTTCCGGAAATCGAATCAGTTCATATCGACTTGTCATAATTACTGTTGCCTACCCTTAAAATCCTGAGTTGATTCGCATGTTGAGATTGGCGCAATAGGCTCTTATCTGTATGGCCCAAGGATGACAGAATTTAATTTATGGTTCCCAGGAACCACGAGTTCCGGAAACTGAAGCAAGCCGTATCGACTCGTAATGATGACCACTATTCACAGTTAAAATCACAAGTCGATCCGTATGTTGAGATTGGCGTTATAACAGTACGAATATTATAAAGTTAAACACGTATATTAACATTTTTTATTATTATTTTAATGTACAATATTCTGTAATTTTTCTGTTTTCTGGGATAATTATTCACATTATATTATTTTTTTTTGCAATGCACTACGTTTTTAATAATATTTAACAGAAATTATAAACAAATCCTGGGCTGGGATGATAATGCAGTTTTAGTGTTGCCTGATGACATTTTTTATTTTTCTGGGATGAAATCCTGGGCTAACTTCACAGACATCCTAGTTGGTAGGTATTAGGCTAAGAGGTTTTTAAGAGAACCTCTTAACTGATCAGTATGTGCAGAACCGCAAAATAGTCTTAAGTACGAGAAATCTCTTAGTTATGAGAAATATTGTAGTTAAGACCTCTGTGACTATACTCCAGAATCGCAGGGTTAATTTTATTAGAATGAAAGGAAGGGCGGGTAACTATAATGCTATCGTTTTGTTTCTGGCTGCTATATACTTAGGCCTCTAGACAAGTTTTTTGTTTATGAATCGCGCAAATTTTTTCGGTTAAATTAATTGAAGCTTAAACTTTCGATGAAATTTTGTAACAGATTGTAACAGAAAACTCGTAGTATTCTCGTAATATCTTCGCTTCAATCAAAATCGATTCGGTGGACAATTTGTTGAAAACTCGTGGTATTCTTCAAACTAAATAAAATAACCAACAACTAAACAGCCAAAATAAAATATTTAATCTGCTACAACTTTTAGATATAAGCTTTTAATTGTTTTACACATGCTAATGATGAACCCAACGTTATACCAATTCCGAGGATAGCTTTTAACATAATTTTAAAGATCACTAACCATATACAATACATTTCCTGTTCAACTTTATTTATTTTACCATGTATACAAAGTTGAAAATGTGAAATTTTATCTTTTAGTGTAATGAACCTGAAATAATAACGCCAACCAAGTGCAATTTATAAGCGGAAGCGTAGTAAATAATCCTTCCATACACAGATAATATGTAGTGGAAACAAATATTAGTGTAGTTAACACGAACAACACAACAACAAAAACCAAACTCATATGAGTGGAACATATTTCCAAGGCTAGTATATGTAACAATGTACACATCTGTATATATATGTACTATGTATATAATGTACTCATGTACGAATATATAAATTGGTTATTTCTATTTTGAATATAACCCAAATTTTCAATTACACTCTTCAAACCCATACACAAGTGTTCTTAAGACAGAAAATAGAAAACAAAGAACAACAACACTGGAAAAATTTACTAGAGGATAAATTTTCACATTCAAGTTTATTATTATGTGTGGTTTTTAGTGATAAAAAATGAACTGGAAAAATAATATCACTTTGAACTTACGTAATATATATTATGTATATACATATATGTATACACAAAAAAGCATGAAAATGTCTTAAATTTATTAAAAAATAAAATCATATCTTATTGTGTTGTGCATGAACGTATACGAGCATATATAGTATGTGAAAGCTCCAAGCCTAATACACAAAAATATGTATACGAGTATTTTCTTCTTTCCCATAAAACTTTTATGTAATTGTTCTTTCAAATAATAAATTTCATATACATAAATATGTGTATGTCGAGGTTAAACATATCCGTATATCATATGTATATAAATTTATTGTTACCGTATATTTTCAGTTTTGTAACCGTAAAAATTTTCTGTACATTTTTTATGGCCATTGTTTTCATATTTTCACGTTATGTGAAGTAGATTAGTTCGATTACAACTATGCATATTTTCGCGAATGATTTTAAAAGTTATTAAAATTTTGAGAGTACATGTAAATTTTATTTCCCATCATGCCTGGAAAACACTTGTAATTATATTTTTTAGTAAAGTGTAGCGTGCACTTATATTCTAAACGGTCTATCACATTTAAATGCGCGCACTTGCGAAACTTTTTTGAACCCAAAATAGTGTTGTGTGTAAATTTTATGGTATACTCGCGTATATTTCAAACATACCCACAAAAAAAACGTTTGTATATTGTTTCTAGTTCAGTAAATTTTAATTATTTATGATTTTCATGAAACTGTTACACAGCACAAAAAGTTATGTAGAAGCAATACCACCTACCATAAATCATTTTCGAACAAAATAAACATAAATCTGGCAAACAAAATATACTAATAATAATAATTTTGTTGTGTTTTTTAATTGTGTTCATAAAGCATTAATGTCAAAAAATACATGCGAATACATAAAAAAAGCTAACGGAAAATATTAAGTTTCGGAATTTTTATGCTTTTTGCTTGGAAATGATATTGTATGAAAGTTCACATAAATTATTTTTTACACAATCACATCAATTATCTATGGGTGTGGGTGCAGCTGCAGCTGAGAATCTTTAGAATTTATTAATGATCGTATTAATGACTTTATTCAATTTTCTCTCCAGATTTTCCGCTATGTCATTTCAACAAAAATTGCAAAAGTTTTGGATCCATTGCGACGTTATTAGTAAAAAAAACTTAATTTATTATACGACTAAAGTTTGTCCTAAATTTGTCCTAAATTTGTCCTAAATTACTAAAATAAAAAATAGGACAATTTAGAATTAAACTCGAAATTAGTAAATGTTCAAACAATTTATTTCGGTTTGAGGTTACCGAGATATTTGTTGACGTTTCCCTACATCCTCATAGCTTCATGTATCCCCCATCAGAGAGCTAAGCATCATTGAGGGGAGCAATAAGCTCCTGCGAGTGCGTGAACGTTAGATCACTCGCCTCGACTATTAAAAATGGCTTTGCGCTATACCTTCAAAAGTAGTTCGTAGGATAAAGAGTGAATCATTTCGCGAATATACAGGGTGTTTTGCAGGCGGACCGACAACGTTTTATGGCAGATTGAAGGAGTCATTTGGAAGCTTTCATCCCATGGAGCCGATGTTCTAAGTCTCACGGTTACTGAGATATGATATTTTTAAGTTTTTTTTTAAATTATCCAAAATCTCACTTTTAAATGGTCATAACTTTTTTGTTTGTAGACGTAAAGACACGAAATAATTTTTATTGTATTCTGCATTGTGATTTTATTCTAAATAAATCATTATTTAATACAATCGGTTTAAGAAAAATGAGTTATGGGCTTCCAAATCTTAGAAAATGTGTAAAAGTATAAAAAATGTCTACATTCTATATGCATTTAAAAAAAACTAGCGATTGTTTTGAAATAACTTTTGTTTTAAAAACTTTTCTATTTTATGCCCTTTCCAACGATATGCTACATGTCGTAGGAATCACTCATTTTGTGGACGAAATAAGTGATAATATTTGGTCAGGATTATTTGTGTCAGGATTAAGAAAATACCTTTTGAGTTATTGATAAAATATTAATCAACTTCATTTATTACGTTTTGTTCAAAATGACCTCCACCACTCTGTATACATGCACGGCATCGTTTTTTTATCTCCACGGTTGTTGTGTGGAGTTTCATTTCATTCCTCATTTGTTCAAATGCAGCACTTATCTTTTCTTTTAAAACTTCTTTTGTGGGTACCTCTGTTGCATACACCAATTCCTTAGCACGTCCTCAGACGTAGAAATCCAGGGATGTGAGATCTGGGGACCGTGCGGGCCAAGAAATAGGACCACTTCTACCAATCCATGAGTTTGGGAACGAATCATCCAAGTATTCCATTACCGTTCGTTGGTAATGTGCCGGACAGCCGTCATTTTGAAAAATAATCGGCACATCTTCTTCTAGAACTGGTAAAATCAACTCAGGTAGCTCATTTTGTAGAAATTCGAGATATATTTCTCCGGAAAGGCGTTCTGGCAAAAAATATGAGCCGATAAGGTTTCGACCAATAACACCAGCCCAAACATTTACACTGAATTTCTTTTGGAAAGAAACCTGCCTTTTCTTGTGAGGATTTAGGCCTTTTCTGCTCCAGTGATGCAGATTGTGTATATTCACAACTCCCTCACGACTAAAGTTAGACTCATCTGTCCACAAAATCCTTTTCAAGAACATATTATCCTCAACATTCGTATGCAATATAAACCTACAAAACTCCAACCGTCTAGGATTATCACCCTCTTCGAGACCTGGAACAATTAATTAAATTCGTGAGTTTGTGACAATTGCTCAAATATGATACGTTTCTGTAAACCGAGAGAAGTAAAAATTAGGTGTAATTACCATGAACTGGAGTGTAATGGAATGCATGCTTTCCTTCTACCCGTAGAACCGACCACACTTTCCAGACTGATAAGTTGAATCTGGCAGCGACAACTCGAATGCTTGTAGTAGGATCCTCGTTAAAAGCTTCTAAAATTCTTTCATCAACTGCAACATTATGTTGCCTCACATTCACTGGCGGCTCGTGAAAATGTAAGTTGCCGGTCTCCTTCAGACGTCAATAGGTTTTTGAGAAGGTTTCATGGTGCGGTAAACGTCGAACAGGATATCGAGCCTCATAAATTCTTCTCGCTTCATGTCCATTGCAATTAGCACTGCCATACGCCAACAACATGTCAGCATACTCTTCGTTACTAAATATGGGCATCGTATCATCAAGTAAGCCTAGTAGACGGTCGTGTTTGTTTTTTTCTTGTTTAAAATCAAAATATTTGATTTTTTGGAATTAATTTTAATTTTGCGGCTTTTCTCTGGATTTTGGCTTTTAGGATTTATTTAATTGATAAGTATCGCTCCTCTTATATAGTTTTCTGTTACTTTTATTATTTGGCTTCTTTATATTTGTTTGTTTTTAGATTTTCACACGAAGTTCTGTGATCTTGGTTCTTCTTTTAAAGAAGATAGTATTTATGTATATGAAATTTTGTATGCATGTAAGTATTGTTATTGAAGTGCGCCACGACTCGCAATGCCCACCGAGAGCATTTATTTGCCCTCGGTTCTCTTAAAATGTATGCTTCGGACTAGGTCCAACATGTTTAACGTGGTTAGTTTGAATGTTCAAAGCCTTAATTTGAATATTGACGAGCTTCGTCAAACTTTTAATGGGGTCCCAATTGATGTTATTTGTTTATCGGAAACATTTTTGACATCTAATATTTCTAATTCTGCGTTGGCCATTAGTGGCTTTAATTTGTTCAGGCGGGATAGGGTTACTCCACCGGTTAATTATGGTGGGGTATGCATATATGTTAACGAGCATATTAAATGTAGTGTTGTATCGGTACCCCCCTCAATTTCTCAAAGGCTCGTTTCTGACTTTGAGTTTCTCTTTTTAAATGTCTTCGTGAATAAGCGGACATTTCTTTTAGGTGTAGTTTATAATCCTCCTAAAACGAACAAGAGGTCTTATGCTCGATTCAAAAAATCCCTTTTAGACATTGAGTGTCTTTTTAGTTATTTTTCCTGTCGGTATGATGAGGTTTTTATTTCGGGTGATTTTAATTTTGATATTTCTCAAGAGTCTTTATTTTCTCGTAGCTATTTGAATATCTTAAATAGCATTAACCTTTCGGTTTATAATACTGTAGAGCCTACTTACTCTTGCACTACTGCAAGTGGTGGTTCTTTTTCGCTCATTGATCACGTCGTTGCTTCTGCTGATAATTCCATTTGTTTTTTCAATCAATTGTCTCTTGGTATTGGTTCTCAACATGATCTTCTTGTTTTTTCTGTTAATTATTACTCTCGACCTAGACCTAAAAGTTTCAGCTTTAGGGATTTTTCTAAAATTGATGAATCTCACCTTTCATCAACTTGTGGCTCTATTTGTTGGGATAATATTTTTTCTCTCTCTACTTCTACTGACCAAATTGACTATTTTAATTCCTCTATTAACTATGTATTTTATAATTGCGTTCCTCTCACTACTATTTATTTTAGACCTAGATCCCCCCTTTGGATGACTCAAGAGATTTTGAGTGCTATTTCTGTTCGTTTTTCCAAATATCGTCTTTGGAAAATTAGCCGTATTCGTATCCCTAAGCAAAATTTTTTCAAGGATAAGTTAGATCCCTCACTTCCCTCTAAGATATTTTGGCGCAACGTGCGCAACTTGGGTCTTGGTAAATGCAAAGGGGCTGCTTCTGTAGATTTCAAAGCAAATGATTTTAACCTTTATCAAAATTAACTCTAGTCACACTCATGATATTTCCATTATTGATTTAGTGTCCGTATATCTACTGTTGATTTGCATTCTGCTATTTGGGAAGTTAAATTGCAATCCACTGGCTTAGATATGGTTAGTTTGAAATTAGTTAAGCGCATTTTTCCTATTGTATCAAGGTATTTGTTACATATTTTCAATTTTATTTTAACGACCTCTTCATATCCCGCTCAGTGGAAGATGAGTAAAATTATTCCTATTCCTAAAATTAGTAATCCTTCTGAGCTTTCCCATTTCCGCCCTATTAGCCTTTTAAGTTCTCTGTCCAAGGCATTTGAATTGGTAGTAAAAAACCAAATTCAATCTCATATTGATAGCTTTAATTTGCTTAGCCTTTTTCAATCAGGTTTTAGAAGGTTTCACGGTACTACCACTGCTTTACTGAATGTTTGTGATGATATTCGTCGTAGTATGAGTAAAAGAGAAATGACTTGCCTTACTCTGTTAGATTTTTCTAAAGCGTTTGATTCGATTAATCATCAAATTTTGTTTAATAAGCTTATTTCAAACTTTAATTTTTCTCTCTCTGCTGCTAAATTGATTTTAGACTATATTTCGGGTCGCTTTCAGGCAGTCTTTTATGACAATTCCTTTTCTGACTTTTTACCTGTCTCTTCTGGCGTTCCTCAGGGGTCGGTCCTTGGCCCTTTACTATTCTCAATGTATATTAATGACATTGCATGTTCCATTCGTCATTCTTCTTTTCATATATTTGCTGATGATGTCCAAATATATAGGAGTAGATGCTTAGATAATGATTCCATTCACTCTAATATTTCTTTAATTAACGATGATTTGGAAAGAATTTATAGTTGGTCATTATCTAACCGACTCGCTCTTAATGCTAGTAAATCCCAGTCTATTATAATCTATAAAAAATCTTTAAATACTTCCTCTTTTCAAGGAAATTTTTCTCGGTGATTGTTTAATTCCATTCTCTAATACAGTTAGAAATTTAGGGTTAATTTTTAATAAAACTCTTACTTGGGGTGATCATTTAGTTAAGGTTAGTAAAAGGATTTTTGGAATGAGCTTAGTTGTTTATATAAGGTTGTAGGGCTCGCTGATAGTAGTTTTAAAAAGCGTATGTTCCTCTCGCATTTTCTTCCACATTTTCTTTATGGTGACGTTGTTTTGTTTGGAATGCTTCAGGATAATATGAATGTTCTCCAAAGATGTTTCAATGCTTGTACTCGTTTCATTTTTAGTATTAGGAAATATGACCACATTTCTCCTTTCTTAAATTTGACTCTTGGCTGTAGTTTGGTTAACTTCTATGAACTTCGTGTGTGTCTTTTTATTTTTAAGCTTCTCAGATCGAAGCAACCTCCCTATTTATTTAACAAGTTATTGTTCAGTAGGTCCCATTCTTCCAATTTACGTTTACTTCCCCCTATAAATCTGTGTAGGTCTTTAAATACATCCTTTTCTGTTAGGGGTATTTCTCTTTGGAATTCTATTCCACTAGAAATTAAGAGGTCAGCCTCGCCTAAATCTTTTAAAGCGGATTATTTAGCGTGGCGCGCTTGAATGATAATACATGTAGTACTATTTTTGTAATAATTTTTTTCATTTGTATTATTTTTGTATGTAGTATGTAAGTATTCACTTCTTGCAGTGTTCTCTGTAACAAATGAGCTTGAGCTCAATACGGAGGGTACTAGCATGGAGTGGATTTGTTTTTTGAAAAAATCTGAGGTTTTTATGCCTAATGGAAGTATTTTTTTTTTGTGGTTGTTGTTCCTCATTTATATTGCTTCCATATGTGCTTTTCCTTTACCAAAATTGTAATGTCAATGAACAAAACAAATAAATAAATAAATAAAAAAGTAACAACAGCGACGACAAAATCAACGAAAAGTTTTTAACAATTTAACACGAACAACGTAAACTTCCGGTAGCAGATAGTGTAATATCAAGTAAACAAGTGAAGGCAATTAACACCCAGTTTGCTTATTTAAATTTAAATGTAATAAATGAAGTTGATTATTTTATCAATAAATTAAAAGGTATTTTCTTAACTCTGATACAAATAATCCTGACCAAATAGTATCAATCACTTATTTCGTCCACAAAATGAGTGATTCCTACAACATGTAGCATATCGTTGGAAAGGGCATAAAATAGAGAAGTTTTTAAAACAAAAGTTATTTCAAAACAATCGCTAGTTTTTTTTTAAATGCATATAGAATGTAGACATTTTTTATACTTTTACACATTTTTTAAGATTTGGAAGCCCATAACTCATTTTTCTTAAACCGATTGTATTAAATAATGATTTATTTAGAATAAAATCACAATGCAGAATACAATAAAAATTATTTCGTGTCTTTACGTCTACAAACAAAAAAGTTATGACCATTTAAAAGTGAGATTTTGGATAATTTAAAAAAAACTTAAAAATATCATATCTCAGTAACCGTGAGACTTAGGACATCGGCTCCATGGGATGAACCCTTCCAAATGACCCCCTCAATCTGCCATAGAACGTTGTCGGTCCGCCTGCAAACACCCTGTATACGACTCCTATTTCATAGATTTAAGATGTAAGATGTAACTCATACATAACAAATTGTAAATACCGGAGGACGAGGAAGGTTATTATAGTGAAAAAATCGTTAACTACCAATTCAGCAACTTATTTGCTGACTACGCGGCAATATTCTAGTATATAGTGTGGTGGCTAATATCAATTTATCTTTAATTTGTGCTTAAATATGAGAAGCCAAACAAGGAATATATTCAGACAGTCGAATATAGCCTTGACGACACAATGTGTTTAATTAGTCAATCAATTTTGATAGTCAAATTGTTATCATTCCCAACACTGATAATATGGAACTACACACTTAGAAATTTTGCTGCGATTTGTAATGCAACCCTTGCATTGAGGCTTATACGATGCAATCGTGAATCACATTCTGATGCAAAGTATGCATTAAAAATATGTATAATGCAGTTGCGTCAAAAATTACTGCAGTAGTGCGTCGAAAGAAAATTTCTATATAATCTGGAGTTAACTATTTTTTGGTATTTTACCTGATTGCACAAGTGAATATATTGCTGTCGCGTACGAACATGTCGTGTGTGTCGTGATTAATATATATAAAAAAAAAAATCGTGTAGCAAGAAATTCGTGTAATTTCAAAATGGCTCCGTCTCCAGAATTCGGTCAACATAAAGCACCTGATAAAACGGATACGACTATAACGGGTACAGCTGCTGGAGGAAAAAGTCAGTATAAAACCGATTCTGGAGATAAATATGAGTCAATAAAAGAAACGGATTTTTCATCTACCACTATAGTGGGGTCAATAATGCGGGGTCAATTTTTCCACAATTATGCCGAAGTTGACCAACATGGTGACCTATCAAATGACCATAGTGGCATCAATGACACGGCATCTTTACCTAGAATGACAGACAGGCCATTTAATGCATTTTCGATTTTCCTAAATTACACCCCTGTATCCCCTTCAGAATTTTCCACAATTATGCCGAAGTTGACCAATATTATGATATATTAAATGGTCATAGTGACATCCCTACCATATTTTATGTTCATTTGAAACAAGGTTAACAATATTGCTTTTCGAATTGTGATTGATTGATTTAAATATTTGTATTTCACAAGTTTGAATAGATTAAGGTTTAATAAAGTTCGTAATGGTTTAGGGCTCGTTTTTATTTTAAATAAAATAAAACAATTTAAAGACTGAGCTTTCGATGTTTCATCGCGGATCTGCTCGAAACGCGATATTTCGAAATGAGATATGATAAAACGGGATATGGTACAAAACGAAATATTTCAAAATGTGATATTTCAAAACGCGTTATGGTATAGAATGTGCATTGCAAAGCGACCGGAATGTATAGCGACCCAATTGATACCGATCCTTTATACTCTCGCTCCTATCAATATTTAAATTTCTTTAAACTGAAATTAAATTTCCCCTTCACCCGCTTGATATAACCCGATCCTAAACTCCAGTTTTGTACCATATTGCGTTTTGTACCATATCGCGTTTTGTACTCTATCGCGTTTTGAAATATCGCATTTTAAAATATCGCGTTTTGTACCGTATCGCGTTTTGAATTATCGCGTTTTGAAATATCGCGTTTTGACAATTCGCGTCAAATGGGACCCGTCTCATCGACAACATTTTCAAAGCTAATGATAATTTTTATATAAATTTCTTAAAAACAAATATAAAAAGCCTATACAGTAAATACAATTTTTTCAAATAGCAAATACAAATAGTTTTTATTTAAAATAAAAACGAGCCCTACACGGTTAGAAATTAGACGTGATTTTTAACCTCTATTAGCTTACACCAGCGCGAACTTAACCTAGAGATGTTAAGGTTATTAAAATTTAAGACTCTTTTCATGGTAGGGTACTTTGTAACGAATGTGAGACGTGAAAAATAATTTTGCTATTTTTATTGCTAAAATTACTGTCTAAAAATTGTAATATTTGGAATGAAAATTAACTACCCAAAATAAGAAAACTATTGACCAACGAATATTAACTGAGGTATTTGGTTAAACACAAAATAAACTCCCTTAGAGTAATAAAATACGAAAAAGTACTTTTATTTTCCGTCCAAACCAAATTATTTTAAAAGTTAAATAAAACATCTATTTAGTGTCAAATTTAGCGATATTCGTATCGTTAGATAAAAAATCAGTTGACCGTCATTTTAAACATCATTTTGTTAACAATTTCGTTCTACTTGCAGTAGCTCTTCTTAGATGCTTAGAATACTCAGTTATAAAATTTAAAATTTTATTTGGTTTTTAAAGTGCAATTCTTTATTTAATTAAAATTCTTTACATATTTGATTACATTGTTAAATGCATAATTATAAATTTTTTAAATTCAAAAATTAGTTTGATTTTTCTTAAATAATACTAAACTTAACATATAACTATACGACAATTTCCTATTTGGCAATTTAACCAGGTTATATTATTAAAGAAAATTATTTATTTTAAAAAAATATTAGGAACAGTAAACAATTAATCTAATTAACCTAAATACTCGTATATCAGGATTTAGTAGTGTATTCCAATATTTTACCGTAGTAGGTTGTTTAACAGTTTTCCAAAAAAAGTTTTCCAAATATTCGTTGTATGCACTGATCTATATACATGGATACGACATGAATGTCAGAAACCATATAAAATAAGTGCAAAAAATGGGAGCACTTTTTTTTTATAGTCATATCGCTCGTTTATATACACCTCTTGCTTTAAAAAAATATTTCCGAAAGATAGGACCATATTGAGGATAGATTTAATTTCGAAAATTTCTGAAATTGGTTTTTTATTATTAAAGTCAATGAACAAATAATAATATTCAAATGATTTAAATTATAAATCATATTTTATTCATTTAATTCATGTGGTACCGTTTTTGTATGCAAATTTCTTCTTGCGATTTCCCTTGATATTTCAAATGCGCACCTGCAAATATTTCGAATAAAAAAAAGAGTTCGTGTCATCAAAACGTCAAACGTCAAAAACTCATAGGAACCAGTTTTCTGTTTACATTATTTGAATTTCGAAAATTCGGATTCAAGAAAAAAAAAGAAAATTTTTCTGTCTCTGTCACAAGCGTAGAACTATTTTTTCACTACCATATAGTTTTTGTCAAGTCGTATCCATGTATATAGATCAGTGGTTGTATGTTATGTTAAATACATAATGGCATTTAATAAGTAAATTAAAAGCATCTCATACAGTATTGTTTGTTGGAATAAGCTCCTTATCCAATGAGATGTAAAATTTTGATATATTTGACTTGCTTTCATCTTGAGCTTTCATAATTAGTTGTTGTTCGGCCGTAATGTTGTCATTTACACGTCATTTACTGACTGTGTGAATAGTTCAGCACCAGCTAAAATGATAAAACCACAAGTATATTAAATTTATTAGAAGGGTAAATTATAAATAATGCAATTCTACCTATCAAGTATTCAAAAATAGGTTTGTTTTACCTATTTGTTCGGAGTATGTTACTATATGTTGACAAAACTCATCCGTAAATTTAGTTTTCAGGTTATTACAGGTATTAGGGTATAATACCTCTAAGTTGAGAATCTAAGAACAGGTTATTAGAGAAATGGCAATCAAAAATTATTAAATCAGTTTGAAAGTTCTAAGAAGTTGATACATGTCCGAAAATCGTGGGTAGTCCAATAGTACGAGTACGACATTTTGGATCTCCAGTTTTAATGTCTTGTTTTAATTCAATTAAATATTGTTCGCCCATCCAATGCAATAGGAAGGGGGGGGGGGGGGTGTAATTCGGCACTTGTTCCTGGTATACTCGTATCTAAGTTTGCATTGTGATAGGAAAATATTTTATTCTTTTTTACTGTTTCGGGTTAGGGCCAACAAATGGATGGTGATGATTTTTACTGCGGCACGTCGAGCACGTTTTCTTATACTTTGATTGTTTCATATCCTTTTAAAAAGTGTTGCTCATTAAGCAAATTTTTTGTTTGTTCGAAGTAAATTTTTAAATTCTATAATCAAATATGATCATACTTTCCTTCTTAAGATAATAATAATTGAGACAAGATTCCATTCAGTTTCAAAGCACCACGATAATTAAAATAAAAGTTAATAAGCTAATAAAAAAACTAAATTTTACCTTCAAAACGTGGTCCTCTAATAAATCCTGATTTTTCCATTCTTCAAGTCCAGTTGTAATAATACAATTTGCACTATCATTAGTAACAGTAGTTGTGGTAGTATATCCGTATGGACTAGGGGACGAAAACTTGGCTTGACTTCTATCAAGTTTAAATTGTAGTTGAATCTAAGTTCAAACTCTTTATACAGAATTTGCTTAATTTTGAATCCTCTATAATCTACCATTTTTAAATGTATTTCCGGAGCAATGTTCCAATTTACTCGAGCTAAAAAATAAATAATGTAAATAATTTTATTGGAGAAACGCTAAATTATTTCACTACTAAATCAATAATCAAACTCCTCTCGATTGTATTTAGTTACACTACGTCACTTCACTACAGAAAAATTAAACATTGATTTATACGATAACATTTTATCTAAGTTATTTGTTATTTGTTTTAACATTGAATATTACCTGCATCAATAATATGAATCCGATCTGTCGAGAAACACCAAATTTCAAACATACACTCTCTGTATTTGAATAAGGCTGACGATGGCCCTATTTTTATTATTCACTTGTTCAAATTTAATCCACTACATCCACTAAATACCATTTATCGCATTTTTTTTATAAATCTATTTTAGCACGAGTCTTGCTGTTTTTACTTTAAAATCCCAATTGCAACTGAAAAAATCACATTCCAATTTTAGTAACCGAAAAAATTAAAACAAAAAATCAAGATATTCCACAAAATTGCTCAGTGAGAGGCAAATGATTTTAAAATGACAATAAAAATATCGTCCCATGATCGTTAAAATAAAAATTGTATATTTATAAGTACTCAAATTTTACATCCTCGGTTTTACTGGGTCGTCAATTTGATCCACCATTTTTGGTCAATTTGAACCATGTGTTTGCGTTGATCTAGGTAAAATTTTGGTATTATAATTAACGTTATTTAAATTAACATGTTACAATTAATATTTTTCGCTAGTGGAAAGCTATCGATAAAAAACTTTATTTTCAGAATTTGACTAAGAAAGAATATTATTGCATCGATACTGGAAGAATGTTAAAAATAATGTCTAATTTTTTTTACATATTGTTTAACTATCTTTATTTTAACCCCCGAAATAGGCAAGATGCCCGAATTTTTACCGTGTAAACCATTACCAACTTTATTATAGTTATTATTGGCTCAATAAATAATTTTTAATTAAGATTTAGGTTTTACAACAAACTTCACACAATAATAAACCTAAATTGGTTTTTGTTGATGTATTGTTGAAATAAATTTTTCGGCTAAGTTTCGGCTGAAGGATGTTGATCAACGGACCTTGTTAAAGTTAGCCGAAAGTTGCCAGCCAAAAGATAATGCAGATAGTGTCTTGACTATTTCTGCCGAGAGCTAAACTCTCTTTATACTCTCGCTCCTATCGATTTTTAAATTCCTACAAACTGAAATAATTTCCCCTTCACCTGCCGAATGATATAACCCGATCCTAAATTCGAGTTCATAACTGATTTTTGCTGTATTAGACACTATCTGCATTATCTTCCGGCTGGAAACTTTCGGCTTACTTTAATAAGGTATAAAAGTGCACTAAATACGGATATTGTCTGTAACAGTAATCATTACACTTTAGATTTCTGGGCTTTTACCTTTGGCTGCGCTTCGTTTTGTTGTGTTGGTTGCCGTTCGGGTGATTTTGCTACCTCTGGTGAGGACTCAGCTTTTCTTTTTTTATTTCTTTGTCTTGTTTGGCTTTTCCCTTCTTCAACATCCAGTTAGTTCCTTATTTAACTCTGTTTCGTCCGTTGAGTATTCAGTCTTCTGCGACTTGTCTCTTTTAGGGTGAACTTCGCTGTCTGACGCTTCTTTATTTATGGATTTGTTTTCAGTTTTTGACGTTGTTTTATCTATTTTCAGGCAGATTAACTCGCGATGAAGATTGGAGATTATAAGCTCAATGTCTTAAATTTTTTGTTTTAGTGCGTGATTTTCTTTTTCTAGATTAGAATGTTGTTGTAATCCAACCTCAATTTAATATAGTTTAAGAAACTCTGCATTATATTTGATTTAATTATTACTTTCAATTTTATTGTATGTAAAATTAGAATTTAAATTTGTATTTATATATAGCAAGAATGCACAAGAACATAGGGAAAAAGAAGAGAAGATTACGCTGTTTGATTTAACAAAAAGTAGTACGAAATCGGATTTGAACCAATAAACTCATTAGAATATATTATAATTTAAAACCTAAAATTATATTATTATATTTATAAATAAAAATTATAAAATTTATCAAAAATTAACTACATTATTTAAGACAGTGAGAATTTAGTGCTATACGTTTCGAAATTTGATGTTGTGAAAAGTTAGTGGTACGGATACGGCGCAACAATTTTGGTGGCAGCGGTGGGATACCGTAAAAATCTCACAATTTAAGTTGTACCGTAGTCAAAAAAAAAAAAAAAAAACGCTATTACTCATCGATGATCGACTTCCAAGCTGCACTAACAAACAATTTCTCCGTATTATATTGAAATAAGAAACCGATCAAAGCATCGTAATAAATCATAATTACAAAAGTCTTAAACCCAGCAAATTATCGTCACATACAATTTAAAAAAAAAAGTAATCCAGCGTTTCAACAAGTGCATGACCGTTGAGAATTATACATAAATTTCATGATACTGTTCCTGTTATGTTATATCCGCAAAATTTTTATAAGGATAAGGCAATATACATACGTAAAAAATACACAAATATCAATCCCGTATATTTTAACGCAACGCGTAGTACTGTGCTCCAGCTCCAGTTATATGAAGCAGAAGTAGTGTGTTCCAGTTTCAGTTATGCACAGCAGATGGTCATCAACGTTAAGTCAACCGTAAGAAATTCCCAGACAAAGGTCAAATTATCACCTCATTGAAATATACAACCACATTTCAATTATTAAATCATCAACGATGTTAATCTTTACTTAAGTTACTTTAAATTATTTCTTAATGTTAAGTTGTTTAAATCATTTTTAGTTACCTATTTGTATTTTCTAATTTAATTTTTATTTTTTTTATGAATACCATATATTGTTTCGGAGTTGTCAATCAATTATATGCAGGGTGAGAAGGAACAAAAGCCTAGAGAAACTTCCAGTAATCGGACGTCACTAGATTTGAGAAGTGGGAAAATTAAATGTATACCTGCAGCTCCTGAACCCGTGAGTACTAATTATTCTGAACAACCATCCGCGTTAAGCACATTAAATTCAAATTATCACGAAAGCGTTTACAAAAACCCTTGTATTCTTGACATTTTTCCCTTTGAGTTGTTTGATGATTGTCATATGAAAAAATAACAAAACATAATGGTTTTTGATATTAGTACTGCCTTAAACCTTATTTCAGAATTTGATGGTACAACATCAAATTTACATAAATTTATAGTTTGTTTCGAAATTATTTTAAAACCATTAAAAGAAGCTGATGATGTTAAAAGTTGTTTAGAAATTATTAAATCTAAACTATGTGGTACTGCTTATAACTTAGCTCGTTATGAAGAATTTAAGTCATGGGAATCCAGGGAAGAAAGAATTTGAACAACAATTTTCCGATCGCCGTCCTATTGAGCAACTGCAAGTCGAACTAGTTCAGATTCATCAAGATCGTAACGAAAGTGTAAGAACTTTTGCAAACCGAGTCGAACGTTTACTCTCGGATTTAAATGACGCTTGTATTTTGCGAGAAGGCAAGGGCTCCGCACAAATAGTTAAAAATTTGAATTCTACTACAACTCTTAAATCTTTCCAAGATGGTCTTCGAGAACCCATACAATTAATCATAAAAGCCTGTCGATTCACAAACTTAAAGGACGCGATATCAAAAGCCATGGAAGAAGAAATTAGAATGAATAGTACACCAAATAATTCTCATACGCAATCAAAACCAATCATTCGTTGCCAATTATGTTCTAAATTAGGTCATACATCTCGAAATTGCTATTCATTGCCCGTAAATCAAACTTATTTAAATAAACCCCAACAAGCTTTCTACTCTAACGCATTAAATCGCTCAATTCCGCAAAGAAATCCGTTAGCTGTCAGGCCTGTAGGTGTAGTATGCAATTTCTGTAAAAACATTGGTCACTACATAAAGGATTGTAGAACACGTATATTTAATGAACAAAAACGCCAAATTGTTAATGCGAACCAACCAAATCAAATAATTCCGGAAAACCCGAAGCCCCTCGAACCGATTTCAAAGGGTACAGTGGTTCGAGCGGAAGAAATGAAATGGTGTATCCGAATGCAATAAAAAAATCATTTAAAAAAAAGTTTACTATTACCGAACATCCTAACGTTCACACATCAACTTTACCCGATAGTTCGTTTTATCAAACTTTAGATGCCACATTCGAAAAACCATTGAAAGAAATATCATATCAAGTTCCAAACTTCAATGGCTCAAGTGTAAAAACAAAATTTATCAAACTTTCTATTGATATTTTAAATGGTCCTGAAGCATATTTTTGATCGATACAGGTGCCGATATCAGTGTCATAAAGCGTGATATCATTCATAAAGATGTGTGTTGTTATATAAACCAAAAATGCAAAATTCGAGGCATTACTCCAGAAAGTATTGAAACTCTAGCATTGTGTAAATCGCATATTTTACTACCGAATAATATTCCAATTTCACATGAATTCCAGATTATACCAAATCGTTTTCCTATTCCCTGTTCTGGTATACTTGGAAACGATTTTCTTATAGGAAATATTGGAAATTAAAATTGCTAATTCCGTTTCTGTACCAATTCCAATTTGTAGTTTGCCTTTAGATGTTCAAACAATCCGTTGCGATAAGGTAACTTTACCCGAACGTGCCGAAAAAATATTAAAGTTCAAAAATTCTACCAACTTTGACAAAGATTATATCATATGTTCCGACGAAGTAAGTTCTGGTGTTTTCATAGCCAATTCTGTTGTCAATTTCAAAAATGATACTATACCTGTTTGTTTCCTAAATTCTAATGAAACACCAATTGTTTTAAATGATCTTACCATTTCGTTGTTCCCTATTTCGGATTACCATATTTTTAGCATGCAAAGTTGGAATAATGATATCAAAAACCGATTAAATCTTTTACGAAACGAAATAAATATGTCACATCTTAACGATCAGGAAGAATGGTCAATAATAAAAATTTGCCAATATTTTAATGACGTATTCTTTTTGCCTAATGATAAACTTTCAATTACTACCGCGTGTTTACATGAAATGCCATTAAATTCTAATTCACGACATGTAAACATAAAACCTTACCGTTTACCAGAGTCTACAAAAATTGAGATCAATAAACAGGTTGATCAAATGCTTCATGATGGTATAATTGAACATAGTATTAGTCCGTGGAATGCACCTCTACTGATAGTACCAAAAAAATCGAATAAAAACGAGAAAAAATGGTGAATCGTTGTCGATTTTAGAAAACTAAATTCTATTACAATCGATGATGTTTTCCCTCTTCCGAATATCACAAAAATTCTTGATCAACTGGGAAAATCTACGTATTTTTCTACTCTAGATCTTGCCAACGGGTACCACCAAGTTCCATTTCATCCAGACGATAAAATCAAAACAGCATTCAGCACCCAATCTGGTCATTATCAGTTTTGTATTATCTGGTTTGAATGGAATTCGTTGTTTCGTATATTTAGACGATATTGTGATTTATGGCTAAGATCTGGATGATCACAATCGGAAATTAGTTGAGATTTTGAATTGTCTAAGAAAGTTCAACTTAAAGCTCCAACTTTCTAAATGTAATTTTTTAAGAAAAGAAGTTTGTTATCTTGGGCATGTAGTTACGAGTTCTGGTGTCAAGCCCGACCCTTCCAAAATTGATTCGGTAAAAAAATTTTCAATTCTCAAAAATCAGAAGGACATTAAATCCTTTTTAGGATTAGCTAGTTACTATAGGAGATTTATAGAAAAATTTTCACAAATATCTGAACCACTTACCTACCTTCTCCGAAAAAATTCAATTTTTAAGTGGGACGCTAAATGTGACGACTCTTTCAATACATTAAAGAAAAAACTAATTTCTCCACCAATACTAATTTACCCGGATTTTTCTCAGCCTTTTAATGTGACTACGGATGCCAGTGATTATGCAATTGGAGCTATTTTATCACAGAATATCGAAACAGGCGATCTACCTATCGATCACTTAGTTCTGCTGAGAGAAATTATCCAATTATAGAAAAGGAATTGTTGGCCATAGTATGGGGGATTAAAAGATTTCGCCCAAACCTCTATGGACATATATTTCGTATTATTACTGATCATCGACCTCTAGTGTGGTTAGCAAAACACCCGAAACCTTCTTCACGATTGTTAAGGTGGCAAATCGAACTGGCTGAATAAGAATATGATGTAATATACAAACCTGGAAAAAATAATCAAAACGCAGACGCTTTGAGCAGGATTGTTGTGTCTCCTTCACCTCATTTAAACGCAATTCTAGCCGTTACCATCAAACTACTAATTTAGATAACATTTCGACTACCCGCGATGAATCAGTTAATAATTCTTCGACACTCGACCTAGCATCAAACAGTTCTTCTGATGTTTTAAAACAAGTAAATGTAAGTTCGGAACCAAGTAACCTCACCATGGATGCTAATCAGAATATTATACATTTGAATATTCGGTGGCAGATATAGAGCGGGTGATTAAGGAATGCCATTGTACTCCACTTGGCGGGCACCAAGGCATTTCTAGAACTATTAAACGAATTAAATGTTACTATTCATTTCCCAAATTACTATCCAAAGTTCGAAATTTTATTAGCAAATGCACATTGTGCCAAACTAATAAAATTAGTAAGATTAATAAAGTTCCAATGAGAATAACTACTTCAGCAAAACTACCCTTCGAAAGAGTATTCCTTGACATAGTTGGACCACTACTAGAATCGTACCAAGGAAACAAATATATATTAACTCTTCAAGACGATTTAAGTAAGTTTTCCTTAGCGTTACCTATTCCGTCTCAAGAAACATCTGTTGTCGCCCGACCCTATTAAAGTTAGCCGACGCCAGCCGAAAAATGTCGATAATGCAGATTCAAACCAATCAAACGAAAATGACAGCCGATTTTTGTCGGTAACATCCCAGCCGAAAAATCTCGATAATGCAGATACGAATTTTATGCCGAAATGTAATCGTTTTTATTGCAAATTTTTATTTAGTTCTTCCTAAAAACCAACTAAAAAATTTAAAATAAGAAATTTTCATTCGAAACAATAAAAATTAATATACAAAACATAATTTCTCTAAGTGCTGTATTACATGTTTGGAGTTAAAACGTGAAATGTATTTTTAGTTAAGTGTTTAGAGAATTTTTAAGATGGCATGTCATCTAATAATTATCATTTGAAAGGTCTATTTCTATGTTGGAAGTTCGGGAAAACTCGATTGAATATATCGCACACACAAAATTTGAAATTTCAAAAATTGACCGTTTAAAGTGTCATGGCTGGAAATAGATTCAAATGAAAGGTCTTATTAATGCTTACACCTAGAAAAAATTTTAAGTCGATTTCTATGTTGGAAGTCCGGGAAAACTCGATTGAATATATCGCACACACAAAATTTGAAAATTTCTAAAAATTGACCGTTTAAAGTGTCATGGCTGAAAATAGATTCAAATAAAAGGTCCTATTGATGCTCATACTTAGAAAAAATTTCAGGTCGATTTATATGTTGGAAGTCCGGGAAAACTCAATTGAATATATCGCACACACAAAATGTGAAATTTTTTAAAAATTGACCGTTTAAAGTGTCATGGCTGGAAATAGATTCAAATGAAAGGTCTTATTAATGCTTACAACTAGAAAAAATTTTAAGTCGATTTCTATGTTGGAAGTCCGGGAAAACTCGATTGAATATATCGCACACACAAAATTTGAAAATTTCTAAAAATTGACCGTTTAAAGTGTCATGGCTGAAAATAGATTCAAATAAAAGGTCCTATTGATGCTCATACCTAGAAAAAATTTCAGGTCGAATTATGTTTGTTGGAAGTCCGGGAAAACTCGATTGAATATATCGCACACACAAAATTTGAAAATTTCTAAAAATTGACCGTTTAAAGTGTCATGGCTGAAAATAGATTCAAATAAAAGGTCCTATTGATGCTCATACTTAGAAAAAATTTCAGGTCGATTTATATGTTGGAAGTCCGGGAAAACTCGATTGAATATATCGCACACACAAAATTTGGATTTTTTTAAAAATTGACTGTTTAAAGTGTGATGGCTGGAAATTTTCAAATTTTGTGTGTGCGATATATTCAATCGAGTTTTCCCGAACTTCCAACATAGAAATTGACCTGAATTTTTTTCCAAATGTGAGCATCAATAGGACCTTACATTTGAATCTATTTCCAGCCATGACACTTTAAACGGTCAATTTTTAAAAAATTTCAAATTTTGTGTGTGCGATATATTCAATCGAGTTTTCCCGGACTTCCAACATAGAAATCGACCTGAAATTTTTTCCAGGTATGAGCATCAATAGGACCTCACATTTGAATCTATTTCCAGTCATGACACTTTAAACAGTTAATTTTTAAAAAATTCAAATTTTGTGTGTGCGATATATTCAATCAAGTTTTCCCGGACTTCCAACATAGAAATCGACCTGAAATTTTTTCAAGGTATGAGCATCAATAGGACCTTACATTTGAATATATTTCCAGCCATGACACTTTAAACGGTCAATTTTTAAAAAATTTCAAATTTTGTGTGTGCGATATATTCAATCGAGTTTTCCCGGACTTCCAACATAGAAATCGACCTGAAATTTTTTCCAGGTATGAGCATTAATAGGATCTTACATTTGAATCTATTTCCAGCCATGACACTTTAAACGGTCAATTTTTAGAAATTTTCAAATTTTGTGTGTGCGATATATTCAATCGAGTTTTCCCGGACTTCCAACATAGAAATCGACCTGAAATTTTTTCCAGGTATGAGCATCAATAAGACCTTTCATTTGAATCTATTTCCAGCCATGACACTTTAAACATTATAGACATAATTGCAAGTTTTATTGCATTTAATAAAAAAATTTAATTTAGAATAGTTTACGTTGCTGAACCGAAATAAACATTTTTGATTTAAAAAGTAATTACTGTTTAACACCAAAATTACGAATCAGCATTACCGACCTCTACTGGCGAATAATACAAAATGGTTTGATTCTACATTATCGACTTTTTCCGGCTGACACATTTTGTTATTACACCCGAATCTGCATTATCGACATTTTTCGGCTGATACATTTTTGTGATAACAACCGAATCTGCATTATCGACATTTTTCGGCTGATGTGTTTTAGTTGTTACAGCCGATTCTGCATTATCGACATTTTTCGGCTGAAGCGAGTCGGCTAACTTTAACAGTATTGATTATATAACATTATTATTACTGTTGTATTGCTAATTAAATTTATATTTAATAATTTGATGAACGTAATAAATTTGATTCGACAAATCACTTCATGATTTTCGTCTTATCGGGGGAGGAATGTTGTAATCCAACCTCAATTTAATATAGTTTAAGTAACACTGCATCATATTTGTTTTAATTATTACTTTCCATTTTATTGCATGTACAATTAGAATATAAATTTGTATTTATATATAGCAAGAACGCACAAGAACATAGGGAAAAAGAAGAGAAGATTACGCTGTTTGATTTAACAAAAAGTAGTACGAAATCGAATTTGAACCAATAAACTTATTAGAATATATTATAAGTTAAAACCTAAAATTATATTATAATATTTATAAATAAAAATTATAAAATTTATCAAAAATTAACTACATTATTTAAGACAGTGAGAATTTAGTGCTATACGTTTCGAGATTTGATGTTGTGAAAAGTTAGTGGTAGTGGTTGATCATATACGGCACAACAATGTCCATCATTTGCATTGCTATCGACGTTTAATTTTTTTTATATTTTTATTATTCATTCTCTACAACAACAACGGCGGATTATCCAGTGAATTTAATGTTCCTTTAAGGATAATCCAAGTTGTTATACATAATTTTGCAAAGTTACAAAATTTACATAGATATATAAATATTAAAAAACCAAAGACAACTGAGATTTAGTTCCAAAATAATAGAATATTTGATTTAAAATAATTTTTAATATTTTTTTTTAAATTGTAAGTAGGTTTCAGATTCCTTTATAAATTCAGGTAGAGGTACTTGATTATAAATAAACGTGATCGATTTTCTTCCAAATTCAGTTCTAATATGATGCGAATCAATTCTGTTACAATTTCAAGTTGAATACACATGATGAGCGTAATTAAAGTTTATATTAGATACATTTGTTACGTTGAAGATATCGGAACTGCTTTTCTTTCTACTTCTGGTATAAATTCTAACTGTATTTGTTCAATCTTGAACAGTTTATTTCACACGATAACAGGAAACAATGTAAAGCGTGTGAGCGGATGATCATTTGATATGCATAGACAGCGCAACACGTAAATGTGAAAATGACACATCCGCTTGCATTCTTTGCAGTTTCTTGTTATCGTGTTCTATTATAAGTTAGTCATAATTTAGGTTTTCTTTTGTGTATAAAAACCTAGAAATTAAAAAATAAATTGTTAGTCAATTTCAACAACACATCGAAATAGTACGGAGATTTTTAATACTTTATTTTGTCTAACATAATTCTAAATAGTTTGTTTAGAATTTACATTGGTCCTTCGAGCCGAATCTCAGCACAACGAGATTCGAAGTCAATTATAGTCCACATAAGCTGGCTTAACAACAACGATATACGACAACCGCCGTATAAACCGCAGTCTATTATAAACAAATTGTAAGCTTGGTATTTCGAGTAAATCTGCCTGCCCACAACATTGAGCGGGTGTGACCAGCATACAACAACGGCAATCCGGTAATACCACGCCATCAAATCTAACTCACCTTAAATCGTTGACACGAGTCTTTTGCGCCAACCATCAACAAACGGCAACATCTCGAATCACACTCAGCCAGTCAACAACAGGCCATTCGAGATGGAACAAATATTGCTCGCACAACACGAAATTGCTACCAACATAAGGCAGTTGCTTTCCAATTATAAAAAGGACGGCAACTCCCGGAAAACAAAAAGCTATTTGGAGAAGAAAATAGCATATGTGAAGGCGGCACATCAGGAGTTCATCACCAATGATGAAAAGATTCTAGCGATATCCCCTCCAATGGAGAATTCGCACCCATATCGTTCAACTAGACAAACTACACCGGATGAATGCACCTGGCTTCTAGGAGACATGCGTCAACGCTTGAATGCAGCACCTCCAAGCACTCCAACGGGTATAGCGGTCGAAAAATTAGGCTGGACCACAATTTCCCAGCCTGATTCCATCGATAACGACGTTCATTCGGAGAGCCATCAAGAAGAGCCGGAACCAACTTGTAGCAGGGACAATCAAGAATCCAGTAAACCTCCGCCTTTCAAGGAAACCGATTCCTCGTCACACTCTAGCAGTAATGAGCATCATAAGACGACAACTGCATCTTTAACCCTCGAGTGCAAGCGACAAGATTTCTATATGCGTCAATTACATCAAGACATATACGCAATAGAATGCAGATTGGATAAAGAAAGTTGTCCGAAGGAATACCTTCATCTAAAAGTAAATCAGCTGCAGAGACAAATGCGTGATATATATCAACTGCATGCAACCATCATGGTAGAAACGGATGAAAAGGACAAAACAACAAACTATTTCGTCCAAGATTTCTATGGCACCATCAAAAATAGAGTGGAAAATACGATAATAAGATTACAACAGTGCCAGGAACTGGCAGAACGTATTACGAGTAAACCACATGTAGAACAAAAGGTCAAATTGCCTCAAGTAGAAATATCAACCTTCTATGGTGACTACGATAAATGGACCTCGTTCAAGGATTTGTTCATTGAAATAATTCATAACAATGATTCATTGTCCAACACAATGAAAATGACCTATTTAAAATCTAAGCTGCAAAAGGGAGCGGCTCAGCTCATCGCTCATCTAGCCGCAACAGGTGATAATTATGATATGGCGTGGGAAGCCATAAAAGCTAGATATGACAACAAGAGGTTGTTGTCCAGCAATTACTTCAATTCAATATTGTCGATGTCTACGCTACAACAAGCAACAGGGCCAGCAATCCGCTCGATGCATGACACGCTTAAGGAAGTGTTGCATAACATCCAGCAACTCGAACTGAAGTCCACATTCGAAGCATTTGTGGTATTTTTAGTCACTAGAAGGCTCGATCCAGAGTCAATAGGATTGTTTGAGACAAATTTGCAACAGCCCAAGGAAGTTCCGAATTTGAACGTGTTGTTTGACTTTTTAGAACGACGATTCCAGTCTTTAGAAGCCATGGGTAAAAACAAGCATGTAGCAACACCGCGTCAAATCGTCACACAGCCGATCAAACGTGTAAATGTCGCGACAGCTTCAGTACGCTGCGTGGTACCCAATTGTAGCGGAAATCACAAGTTAGAGATCTGCCCACGTTTCAAGAATATGCCAACCTTGGAGAGGGCTAAATTGGTCAACCATCTACAATTCTGTGTGCGATGCTTGGAAGGTGCTCCTCAAGTGCTCCGCCACGGAATTCTGCGTAGTCTGCAATGGTAAACACAACACCCTCTTGCATTGCAACAACTCTGCATCGAAAACCGAGCAGGGTCCGAAAACATTCATGGTGCAGCAAACATCGGCAGTGCTATTGCCAACTGCCGTGGTCCTTTCAACAACCGCCATCGGTCAGCTCGTAACACTGCGAGCCCTGATAGATCCTGGATCTCAGGCAACGTTAATATCATCCAGAGCCGTAAATCGTTTCAATTTCAAAAGGAAGAAAATTAATGTTAAAATTTCTGGCATTGGTGGTCAAGCAGCAGGAGTATGCAGACATGCTGTGAACACTACGCTATCACCCAATTTCCCTGGGAGTTTCACTTTAGCTATTGAGGCACTAGTGTTCGATAACCTGGATCATCAACTACCACAAGTCAAGGTTGACGACAGCAAATGGACCCACCTGGGTAGACTAAAGTTGGCCGATCCGAGGTTCAATCATCCACAACCCATCGACCTAATAATCGGTGCAGACTATTATGCGTCCATAGCTATCAACAACATAATCAAGATGGGTCCCAACGACCCGATGGCTCAAGAAACTGAGCTGGGCTGGATTTTGATGGGTAACATGGGTCAACGTTCTGGAGAAAAGCTTTCAATGGTGACCACTAAAGCCATCGAGAATCAACTAAAACTCTTAGTGGAAAACGACGATATTCCAGACGAAAGGGTCCGTACCGAAGAAGAGCAGAGAGCTGAGGAACACTTTTCATCAACAGTTCAACGAAACGGTGACGGCAGGTACTCGGTGAGCATTCCGTCCAAGGAGGATCCCCCAAAGTTAGGAGAATCCAAGAAAACGGCTGCCGCTCGTTTATTACAACTAGAGAGAAGATTTAAAAAAGACGCCCCGTTTAAACAACTATACCAAAACTTCATGAAGGAATATCTGGACTTAGGCCATATGGAGCTGGTTCCCAAGTTAGAAGAGCAGCCAAACTATAATAGTTACTACATTCCACACCATGGTGTAATGAAGCAGGACAGCACTACTACCAAATTACGTGTAGTGTTCGATGCGTCATCCAAAACAACAAATGGATCATCCCTTAATGAGAAAATGATGATCGGCCCAAAGTTACAGCAAGATTTGGCGGACATAATCCTTCGTTGGCGTAAACATCAGTACGTGCTGACGGCCGATATAGAAAAAATGTATCGGCAGGTATGGATTCACGAGCAAGATAGAAATTATCAACTAATTCTATGGAGGACGGAACCAACAAACCCCATAGACATCTACAGGTTAAAAACGGTCACATATGGCACCACAGCCGCCA
This sequence comes from Nephrotoma appendiculata, assembly GCA_947310385.1. Lineage (NCBI taxonomy): Eukaryota > Metazoa > Arthropoda > Insecta > Diptera > Tipulidae > Nephrotoma > Nephrotoma appendiculata. Next base: position 312,177,303 of record OX371224.1, read on the forward strand.
GCTTTCTGGCTGTGCGTGCTTTAAGGCAACTAGCCGAAGACAAACGGCGATCGTTTCCTATCGCCTCCGAAACCATATTGTCTGACTTCTATGTGGACGATTTGCTGACAGGAAACGACAGCTTAGACCAAGCCTCGGCCATGATACAACAACTAATAGGGCTCTCCGAGAAAGGTGGACTAAAACTAAGGAAGTGGTCTTCCAATAGTCCGGAGCTATTAGCGCAAATACCAACAGAATTGCAAGCTACCGGTAACGTGTTGTTAAAATTAAGCGATTGCATCAAAACCTTGGGGATTCATTACAACCCCACGAAAGACACCTTTGAATTTCACGTAGACAATTTGGAATTGTCTGAGGGGACGGCCACCAAACGTTCACTCTTGGCTGATTCATCAAAATTATTTGACCCAATCGGTTGGTTAGCACCCGTCACCATTGCTGCTAAGATTCTGATGCAAGGTACGTGGGCCTCCGGGATCGAATGGGACGAACCACTACCAGAAGAAATAGGTAAAAAATGGTTGATCTACAAGAAGGAAATGCCCGCTGTGAAGAACATAAAAATATCTAGGTGGGTCAACACAACAAGAAGCACCAGAAAGGAACTACACGGCTTTGCTGACGCCTCCGAACTTGCATACGCCGCTGTAGTATATTGCAGGACTACCAACGAGGCAGAACAAGTAACCACTAATCTTGTAATGGCCAAAACACGGGTGGCTCCCATCAAAACAAAGCTGTCAGTTCCTCGATTAGAGTTAAACGCAGCTAGACTACTAGCTAAACTATTAAGGCATGTGCAACTTGCAATGCAGCTAAATGAGTGTGAAACGCACGCTTGGACCGATTCGTCCATCACGCTAAGCTGGATCAAGGGGGAACCAAGGCGCTTCAAAACATTTGTTGCAAACCGCATCTCGTGCATAAAACAAAAGCTACCAACAGCCACTTGGCATCATGTAAGGTCCCACGAGAATCCCGCAGACCTCGCTTCTCGAGGAACATCTCCTAGAGAATTAGTCCACTGCAAGTTATGGTGGCATGGACCAGAATTTCTACAACATGATTCAACTCTATGGGGACTCCCTGAAGATAAAACAGTGAGACGGACCCACAAGCCTATCGCCCTGAGGAATACGAGGAGAAGATAACCTTAATAGCAACAACGAATGTAACCAACGTCTGGTGGGGATTGTTTCAAAGGATTTCCAGTTATGACAAATTAAAACGAGTAGTAGCAATCTGCGCAACGTTCATTAATCGGGCTGCACGGAAAATTCCAACATTTAAGGCGATCGCGCCTGAAACCATTATATTCCGCATGAGTCAAGAGGAAGACTTCTGCCAGGAGCTGAGATGTCTGAGAAACACACAACGATTGCCGAATAACAGCAAGCTTTTATCTTTGAACCCCTTTCTAGATGACAATGGTGTATTACGAATGCGAGGGCGACTGCAGAACGCGAACATCCCAACAGCCACCAAAAATCCCATTATTTTGGGTAAAAATAATTCAATTACTCGGAAACTCATCGAAAGAGCCCACAAGTTAATGTTGCATGGAGGAGTACAGCTGACGCTATCACACCTAAGAGATAGATATTGGATCCTGGATGGAAGGCGAGCTGTACGACTCGTGATAAATAAATGTATTACATGCTTCCGGCACCAACAACAAAATACGAGACAACTTATGGGTGATCTTCCAGGTTCCAGAGTATGGCCAGGCAGACCATTCGCTAAAACTGGGATCGATTATCCTGGACCTATTCAGCTGAGAACAACAAAAGGCAGAGGTCATAAATCATATAAGGGATACATAGCCCTATTTGTTTGCATGGTGACCAAGGCCGTACATATAGAAATAGTTAGTAGCTTAACAACGGCCGCCTTCATTGCCGCTTACCAACGATTCACGTCACGACGAGGCTTATGCACGGATCTGTATTCGGATAATGGCACCTACTTCGTTGGTGCCGATGCCGAAATGAAGAAGAACCTTCACGTCGCCTTGACCACATTGCCAATCGATATAACAAATGCAATAGCCGAAGGCGAGACAACTTGGCATTTCATACCACCATTCGCCCCTCATTTTGGAGGCATTTGGGAAGCCGGAATTAAATCCGTAAAGGGTCATTTAAAACGAGTCATAGGTGCCACTACTCTTACCTATGAAGAATTAAGTACCATCACCGCTCAAATAGAGGCTTGCCTAAATTCGAGACCATTGACGCCGTTAACCAATGATCCATCCGATCTTAAGGCATTAACTCCTGGCCATTTTTTGATCGGGGAAGCTCTCAAGAGCCAGCCTTCTGGCATGGTGGAGAACATACCTCTGACCACAAGATGGCACCTAGTACAACGGATGATACAAGACTTTTGGAAGAGATGGTCAGTTGAATATCTACACCAATTACAGCAACGCAGCAAATGGAAAACGCCGCAACCCAACTTATTGATAAACGACTTAGTCCTCTTGCGAGACAATCAACTACCGACAACATATTGGAAATTAGGTCGAATTATTGAAACTCAAGCTGGTGCTGATGGTCTAGTTCGCGTGGCCACGGTTAAATGCAAGGACAATGTGTACAAACGACCAATCACCAAACTATGCAAGCTCCCCATAGAAGCGGAGATGACAAATACTCCAGAACTCGAAGCCGCCAGCAACGAAGCCCCACCTATCAGGAAGCAACCGCCGAGAAGAGCAAAGTGTGGTTTAAGGGCTAGCAATTTAGCCTTGGCGCTATTATCAGTATGCACCATTCTAGGTTTGGCGCGCGGTATCACTAACATCCGCCCCTTCGACCATCCATCAGGCATATACTTTGAGGAAATGGGAACCCTAGAAGCCGTCGCCATGAAATGGAAATTAGTAATTTTTTACAACTTGACCGACTATTGGAAAGAGGTAGAAAACTGTAAGCAAGCCGTAGCCCAACTACAAGGAGCTTGTAAAGATCTGCCAGGATTCAACTGTAATACTACCCTACAACATTTGCAATGGCGACTCAACAACCTAATAGCTGAAAACAAGTTACTAAAAGATAGCAATAAGGAACGCAAACGATCCAAGCGAGGATTAGGAGATACGTTGGGGATTGCTTTGGGCGATATATTTGGCATCTTGTCGCAACGCGATGCAGCCCAATACGAATCCCAGTTTGACACGATCAACACCAACGAAAATCATCTACTGACATTAATACAGAATCAAACATCAATAATAGATAACACGGTAAAATTGATAAAGCATAATTCCAATCTCACCATGATGTCCATGAACAACCTATTACAAGAGCAGAGGCGATTAAGGGAGGAGTTAAAGGTACTACAAGAGTATCGAAGCTATGAGGACAGGGTTCGCTCGGTGGTAATAAACATAATCGAGTTAACCTTGATCTTACAGAACTTGGAAGACACCCAACACAGTTTGCTTAACATAGTGTACTCCGCTCATCATGAGATTTTGCATCCCACCATACTCACGCCGGACCAATTAGAAGAACAACTTTCGCTGATTCGGCAACATGTACCGACAGCCGTCAGCGTCCCTGGTCACCAATTGTCTGATCTGATACATGTATATCAGAGTCTAACAGTCAGAAGTAGAATGACCAAGAAGAACGTGATCATCGAAGTCATCATTCCACTGGCGTTCGCAACAGAGTATACGCTTCTCTCCGTGATTGCCGTGCCGGACATTCTGCATGACCACACACAGTCAAGCATAGTAACTTCAACTGAGTATCTGGCCATGGACAGCCATCGCGAACATTTCGCGTTCTTCTCTACGGACCAACTATCTCGTTGTCAGATTGTTTCCTCAGCACATTTCCTATGCGAGACATCACCCGTCTTCAACGCATTCTCTAACAATGGTCGATGCGAGGTAGCCATCCTTCAGCGGAAAGCCGCTCTTGAGCAATTCTGCAGCTTTCAAACTAGGAATTCCACTAATAGATGGATTCCCCTCAAGGCACCCAATCAATGGATTTATGCAGTTCCCAACGAAACTACGGTCGATGTCTTATGTGGATCCCAATCTAGTCCGCTCACTCTTCAAGGCTCGGGAATAATTAGCATTGATGCAGGCTGTATATTACGCGACACGGAGTCATACATTGTAGCTGTGGGCACAGCAACCAACAGTATAAGCAAGGCGTTTCAAAGATCAACCTCGGGCATCACCACTTCCAAGCAGTTGAAAAATCTTGGAAATCACATCAAAACCAAGGTGCGTGATGACGCTGCGGCTGACCTCATCTCCGGTCTGGACACTAAAAAGTTGGAAGATGAAATAGCAGCTCTTCGGGAAAATGAGCACCTGATCCAGAGAAATGAGTTCTTCACCAACCAAAATCAACATCATGTTCATCACTACACCATGATTCATATTTTATTCTGGAGCGCTCTTATCGTCGGAATAGTCTGGATCATAGCTTACATACGGCGCCGGCGCCCATTAGATCCACTTCGACCACAATCAACGGCCGCTACTGCATAGTACAACCTTGCCATAGTCGCCCGGGAGTATGTTCAATCTTGAACAGTTTATTTCACACGATAACAGGAAACAATGTAAAGCGTGTGAGCGGATGATCATTTGATATGCATAGACAGCGCAACACGTATATGTGAAAATGACACATCCGCTTGCATTCTTTGCAGTTTCTTGTTATCGTGTTCTATTATAAGTTAGTCATAATTTAGGTTTTCTTTTGTGTATAAAAACCTAGAAATTAAAAAATAAATTGTTAGTCAATTTCAACAACACATCGAAATAGTACGGAGATTTTTAATACTTTATTTTGTCTAACATAATTCTAAATAGTTTGTTTAGAATTTACAGTATTTGACTGCTGTTGAAATCTATAGAACCGGCCTCCGAAGAGTGTGGATAAGCCAATTTGAAAAATGGCATACCACCTGGGGTAAATCCCAGAAACCAATTTGTTTTGGTCCATCACATTGTAACCGATTTTGATCCACTATAACGCTATATTGATTCAATATAACGAAGGGATTTACCAGTTACCACAACCGTTCGTTTCACAATAAAAAAATCTCAACTGTAGTAAACTATCCTTAAACGGATATCTACATTGTAAACGTTACATGTAATACATTTATTCTAGATTTATTATCTTCGATTGCGTTCAACGTACAATATTTACATATCCCAGTACTTGTTTTTATATAAATATTACGTCAGCATTATTTATTATTGCGTAAATAAGTTTTTGCTTCTTCATATGCATTGCAAAACTAGGATAATACTTTTTATTATATCATGTACGTAATAATATACTTACATAATATAAACATTTTTTACAAATAATTAGATAAATTTAATAATTTATTTATTTTTGGTTTGTCTTACATTTTATAGTTTGTTGTAACACAAAGGAAAAACAACAACAAGAACGTTGCCTGTTATTTATAATAATACACAAACTCGTATGTAATACAACAACAAGAAATATGCATTACGCAGCTTATTTCCTTTTTACATATAATGTTTTTTGATGAATGTGTTATGTTGTTATTTTAAGGAAGTCAAGAAAATGGTATGCCGGATATGAAAATTTATTTCATGAATATTTGTTTTCGTTTTACGTATATAATACCAAAATAGCAACAATAAAATTTTCTATATTTACAATAATAATACGAATGTAGCAACAAAATGTAAAAGTTGTATATTTTACACTACACATGTATAATAAAAATGTTTATATCTGTTGTATGGATTTATAATTGTGCTTTTTATGTAACTTGGAAAATGTTTTCATGGTTTTTTTTTTTACTATGTAGTTCTGTATATTTGTAGACCAAACCAATCTAAATTCTATTGTAGTTTACTAGATTAACTTTATATTCTAGGTGAAATTTTAAATTGGCATATTTTTATTACATATATGTATGTACCAAGGAGAATTTTGGTATCAAATCGGATATTACTGAACGAAATATTTAATAAGCTTTAATTGCCAATTCTCGAATTAATGGATTTGCATTTGCTATTTTAATTTTAGTTTACGGTTCGAGCTTTATCGCATAACAATGAAATATTTAGTTCGTAAATTTCGTACAATTTTCAGCATCATTAAATTCTAATTTTGAACCATGTTGAACAAAACCGAATGCCGTAATTATTATAACTACCTCTAAATAGAACAACAAAAAGGGTTATACAATGTTATATGTCTATAAAATCATCTCATCGATTTTGTTATATTTGTAATCCACAATTTACATAAAAATTGGAAAAAATCCAGTTAACTGGATGAACAAACATGATTCATTAAAATGATGTATGCAAAAAAAAAATGAAAATATTTTAAATGGCATAGACTTTCCTTTTATAATTTTGCTCAGCGATGACGATAAAGTATTTTAAATATTTCTAACATTTAAAGTTGAACACAAAAAATGAATACTCTACTAAATACTGATATTATGATCTAATGGGTTGTTAATTTATTGAAACGTGAATTAGCATTTTTCGGTTATTTATTTGGTATAAGAATTTCACCCAGTTTTAACAAAAATGATTAAGACAGTCATCAAAAATGATGTTGAATATTTTGACTCGAGTCTTGTATATTTTAACAGTAAAAATATTTTAAAAATTTGCATGTACAATTATTTTAGTGCGAAGAAGTTATGTTTTGTGGGCGCTATAAATTCAAATTTCATTAACTCATGAGGAGCATGAGGCCTAGCGTAAGAAGCAGTGAGCTACGAGCTTCTTAGTAATGCTGTTGATTCCATCTTTATTCAATCTCAGGTTTATTCAGCTGATAACACTCATTATGTTTCTTCGAAAGCACTAACCGCCAAAGAAACTTTAGCCACTGACAACATGTCCAACTTAGGTGTGAGTCACAACAGGCATCTCATTTTGGAAGTCCCACGATTTTCTTATTTTGTCAAGTAATTTTTACTTGTTCAATTTTGTGCCATGGTATATCGTGGTTAGACATGGTTTTTATAATAGACCTTGGTATATCGTTTAATACAAAAATGCCAAATGGTCGGTCCCTGGGGTTGGTCATATGAATAACAAGCAATAACTGCCACAGTTGTTGCACGAAATTTCAATGGAAAATTTTGTTCTACAGAAGTCAAAAGTTCCATATATAGACATGGTTTTTTATGATGGGCTGGGTATGTTCTTTAATACAAAAATGCCAAATGGTCGGTCCCTGGGGTTGGTCATATGAATAACAAGCAATAACTGCCACAGTTGTTGCACGAAATTTCAATGGAAAATTTTGTTCTACAGAAGTCAAAAGTCCCATATATAGACATGGTTTTTTATGATGGGTTTGGTATGTTCTTTAAAACAAAAATGCTAAATGGCCGGTCCCTGGGGTCGGTCATATGAATAACAAGCAATAACTGCCACAGTGGTTGCACGAAACTTCAATGGAAAATTTTGTTCTACAGAAGTCAAAAGTCCCATATATAGACATGGTTTTTTATGATGGACTTGGTATGTTCTTTAATACAAAAATGCTAAATGGTCGGTCCCTGGGGTCGGCCATATTAATAACAAGCACTAACTGCCACAGTTGTTGCACGAAACTTCAATGGAAAATTTTGTTCTACAGAAGTCAAAAGTCCCATATATAGACATGGTTTTTTATGATGGGCTTGTTATGATTTTTATACAAAAACACCAAATGGTCGGTATCATATTGGCAATCGAATTGTATTGTAATGGACGATGCATCTACTTCTACATTAAACAGGTTAATGAATATGTCGAACAAATAGGTTTGGAAAAACTGAGTTGGCCTTGGAACAGTCCCGAGTTGAACCTGTTACAAAATTATTGGGCAATTTTAAAGAAACGAGTCAGTAGGAAGAACCCAAAAACTAAATTAGAATAAAAGCAAGCAATAATTGAAGATTGGGAAAATGAGATATCGGTGGAATATTGCAGGAATCTTATTAACTCCATACCCGATAGGATTTCAGCCGTCATTATAGCCCGGGGGAGGCAAACCAAATATTAAAATACTTCTCAATGGTCATACTTCCAACTGTTTGAAAGTTTTTAAAAATTGGTTTCATTTTTACGAATATTTATTGTAATGGCTTATTTGATCTAACAAATATATACCTTTAATTTTAATTTAAATAAATATTTCTTGTTCAACATCTTTTTTTCCATAATTAGCTTCCTTTCCATTTTAGTAATTTAGTATTCCGTCTATTATTACAGAAAATGGATTGAATAAATGGTTAAAAATTGATTTTTTTTTTCGAAACATTAAAATCTTTTGGATGGTAACATTTATCTGACCACTACTGTATATTTAAGTAGATTCTGATTGTATATATTATGTATGCGTTTACTATTAATAAATAGAGCAACAATTTATAATGAAGTTATTTTTTTGTTTTAATATTTTTTTTTAAATCCCAAGAATCAAAATTCAAATTTAATTTTTTATGTCATCTGGAAAAATGTGAAAATTGTTTGATAGCAAGTCTCAATCAAAAATTTATTTTACACACATATGAGTACACATACGAACCAAATAATTTTCAAACACAAACACATACTCCAACTCAATATGAAAAATACAATTACAATTCGTCTCATTCATAGGCTATGTAATCTAAATCTAAACAATTTTCCCGTATACAAATTTATGAAACTCTCTTGCAATTTTTGTTGTGTTGCTTGAAAATGACAGAAAAATTTATTTTCATATTTAAGATAAGTTCCTAGTTCCCGTTGAAAATTCTTTTGGTCTAAGTTGTTCTTAAATGTTACATGTTAAATGTTGTGCATTGCACGTGTGCAATACGTTTTTTACCCACAGAAGTAATTGAAATAACCACACGATTACGAACGACAAGATAATATGGGAAAACCAAAAATATTCAAAGAAAAATATCTTAAAAATGAAAAACAATGAAAAAGTATACTTTAAAATCTATTAAAAAGGGTTCGTCGCTTGTTTGGGAATGTCAATTTAAAATCCAATTGGAAATAGTGCTAAAATATTGTAGAAGGAAATAATAATTTTTTTGTGAAAATCACGTAATTTCAAAACTCCAAAAATCCTTGTTAGACTTATTACAATTGGCCCATTTTCGTTCCATAGACAGAAAATATTATAAGCTGTCAAAAAATGTAGACGCCGTGGACATCTTTGGTAATGACAGTATAAATGAAAACATGAATTCTAATATAGACATTGCCAAACCCGTTAGAATTGCATGCCAATCGCTATAACGGTAGAATATTGTGTAATCTATTCTAAAATATGCGTGAAAACTTGTGGACATCTTTACGATCGGCGGTATAAAAACGGAAATGTTTAGTCCAGAACCTCTATTAATATTTAGCTAATAGCTCGATCCTAATTTAACTTGAAATATTTATCATAATTATAAAGTTCATAATTATAAAAGTTATTCATATGACCGACCCCAGGGACCGACCATTTAGCATTTTTGTATCAAAGAACATATAAAGCCCATCATAAAAAACCATGTCTATATATGGGACTTTTGACTTCTGTAGAACAAAATTTTCCATTGAAGTTTCGTGCAACAACTGTGGCAGTTATTGCTTGTTATTCATATGACCGACCCCAGGGACCGACCATTTGGCATTTTTGTATTAAACTACATACCAAGGCCAATCATAAAAACCATGTCTTTATATGGGACTATTGAATTTATTTATTATAATTATTAGTTTGTTTTAGCCTCGCAACAATTATTGCCAGAGTATTCCGTTTAAACGTATTTTTGTATGCTCGCACACACGTAAACTTTTCCGTTATTTGGTAAAAATTTGACTTCAGTAAACAATGAAAACATCTTTGGCAGTATAAATGAAAACATGAATTCTATTACAGGCATAGCCAAATCCTGCCAATCACTATATAACGATAGAAAATGCTCAATTTCTAAATTTAATTTTTAATAAAACGAGTCACAAAAATATACTTTACTTAAATCTTAAAAATAGGTGTATGCTTTACTTTCTCAAAAATGTCAACCAGAATCTGTAGATGTTTCTATATTCGACGGCACAACTTTTAGAATGAATCCAATTTTATAATTTTCTTTTGAAAATAAATTCCAATAGGAAAAATAATAAATTTAACAGTGTAATTTTTTAATAATTTTTTTAGCACAAACTTCACTATCATCTTTAAGTGACATTTGCCACTTTAGGCTTGTTTGATCTGTTTGATTTAAATCTCAGGCACGCCGATCTGCTTTAATATCCGCCCGTAGAGAAGCTAACAGAGTGCGATTGACGCATTCGGGAGCATTTCCTTGTGTTGAATACTTCCCAATATAAAGAGATATTTGACGTAATAATGTTTCCATCGATTTTCAATTAATTGATTTTGATCCCGAAACACTAAACAACAAGAATACCATGACCTCCAAGAAATTTGACACTTGAATTGCAGTTGCTTGTCTCACGGCCTCTCTCACGGTACTAACAAACTTTGAGAAATTGCAATAATTATTCTTGTATTGTCGCTTGTCGCACGAGGGTAGGGTTCAAGAAAATCGAAATAAATTGCCTGAAATGGTCGAAAAGCTATGGGTAGGGAACAACGGGGACGTCTGCAAGGTTAATTTGAATTTTTTTGGATTTACGCACTCTTCACAAGAATCAACAAATTTAGCCTCGTCTATAAGAATTGAAAGCCAATAAAAATATCCTTAGATAAGCTCTATTGTTTTGTTGACTCCCAAATAAGCGACAGCAGGAGGACAATGAGCAGAGTAAAGTAGATTTGATCGAAGGAATTCGGGAATTAATATTTTAAAAGCAGGAGTATCAGGTAAGCTAGGTTTATTAGAAATCGGATTGCATATAGATCAAATTTGTGACAGCGAATAAATTAACGATTTTTTGGATTGTTGTAAGAAATGAGCTAATTGAATATACGATAGATCTTGGAACGCAGAAGAGTTCTGAGTGGCATGAATGGGTCCATCAATGAACTCTTTTCCAAATTAAATGCCGTCCGCTATTAAAATTAATAAATCGGCCGTTAAGAGCTTCAATGTGGTTTTTTACTCTGCAGGCTAAGGCTCGCGGCATGAGGTGAGCTTGACCGAAGACTTATAGGTGATTCCTTGACCACGTTAAATAAGAACAGAATACTAGATAAAGGAGAATACTGGATTGAAATACAGAGAGGGCCTACCTTCACATCATCCTTAACTACAATTGACTTAGTCTCTCATTCCAAAACTCAACAAATAGTGACTGGAAAAAGCCGCAAAACAAAAATTTAAAACAATAAAGTAAATGTAACAAATATGAATTCAAAGTGTGTATTTAGAAAAATAAGAAAAATCAAAATCAATCAAAAAGGAAATATATACATAAAAAATTGTACTTATCTAATTACTAAGAACTAATCCAATTGACGTTATGCAACAACTAATTATGTAGCCCAAACACGAAATCGTCCAGCAAAATACCGAAAAAAGTGGAAGTTTAAATACATAGTTGATTACTGCTTCCTGAATCTAAGAAATAATTTTATGCAAATAAGTTAAATAAATAATAAAATTCGAAGAAAACCAAAATACTCGCGCCAAAAAATTTGAAACATAAAATTTTTTTCGAAAAAATACCCAGATTTGAACGCTTGTATCTTGGCGAAATAACACTTTTCAAAAACAAATTTTGCTTCTGATTGAAAGAATTTTTGTCGAATTGAAGAAAAGTTTCTCTTCTCTGGAATTAAGTTTTTAAAATATTCGAAAAACAGGAATGCATTTCTAAATGCTAAATCTTACATGTATGTATATGAAGCTAACCCGATACTCAGCCCGAAAAAACGCGATGGCAACACTAAACTATAACTATTGTGAGAGTTTACTATCGCGACAGTAAACGATATCATGATACAATGTCATGACATTTATAAAATTCAGCCTGAAATTTTAAAATTACTTTTATGTATTTAAGTCCGGCACATACTATGGCATGTGTCATGGTAATCTGTTAAGACATATAGAGCATCCAGCCCGAAATTATAAATCTATAACTTTTACGTATTTTTAAATTATCCCTTTAATTGTTGGGAAACCTAGACAGCCCAAACCTAACCTGAAAACGACAATGCGGAACTTAGGCTGTGTGCCAAACTTAAGGTTAAAGTCCATTTTAGGTAATTTTTTCGGAAAATTCAATTATTTTTCAAAGTCTCCTGGTTTTACCGGAGTAATCGATTTATCTTAAGTTTGAAGACTATGAATATAGCAAGAACTTTCAGCCTAAAATTTTAATTTGTTGTTTATGAATATATTCGTTTGAAGTTTTAACTACAAACCAATAGATTTAATAAAAAATCTATCTGCAATTAACGGGATAAAGTCATTTGAATCTAAACTCAGAGGTGATTCACGAGCACTTGAAATATACCAGTGGATTCGTTGGAGTTTTGAATACAAACTACTGGCTAAAACTAGTCAAAACTGCAACGAATCTGATGGTATATGCCAAGTGCTCGTGAATCGCCTGCGAGTTGAGATTCAAAAGACTACATCTAGATAATTCCAGATAAAAAATTTATGCAAATCTCTTAGTTTGTAGCCAAAACTTCAACGCGAATCCCGCGGTATATGCCAAGTGCTCGTCAACTGCTTTTGAGATGAGATTCATTCAACTGTTTCCTGTAAGGATTTTTATTTTACTTTAATGTTTCAGCAGTAATAAATTTGTTTTATTAATTTTATAAATTTTGATAAAATTGATAATTAGAGGCCACGATTATTTCGATATTTATTTAATACACATAGTTATAGTTTGCAGGTGAAATAAATTTTCTTTATAGTTCTAATATGCTTATATTTTGTGTCATGACAGAAGTTGTATTGCCATAAATAAAAAATTAAAATTTCGGGCTGAAATTCGGGCCAGCTTCACGGAGGCATTTTAATGTTAGTTTTATATTAAATTTACCCTTCACCCCACATACTATTTTTTATGACATTGGTAATAATTAATTAATTAAAATTAATTAAAATTAAGAAATTAATTAATTTTTTAATTATACGGTATTTTGTAATTATGAGAATTTTCTTTAGAAAGCGATCGTAGTTATTGACATGAAATTGTAGCATTCCTTTAACCCATTTGTGACCAATATATCATTTTCGCAACACTAAAGGCGGTTTTTCCCCGGTTTATATAAATACACATAATTTTTATCGCATATAGTTTACAGATGTTCGAATAGGTATATAAAGGAATAAAATGAACGATAGTTTTGGTATTGTTTTGTATTCGTAGAGACAACGAGGTATTGGTAAGTTGAATTTAAAAAAATATTATTTACTTTTTATTAAATATTTGTATATAAAATGTAGTAAAGTTCCTTAAAAATATTAAAAATCCTAAAATAATTGATATGTATGTCTTAGATTAATTTTTTTTGAGGCGTTGCGCAAACGCATCATTGGTCATTTGGTGATATTAAAATCTATTTATAGGAAAACTCCACTTACCGTTCCAGACATGTTAGAGGCTTTCGAAAATATGCCCGACCATATGTCGAAATTCCAACCGATGTATATACATATATGCATACCCGAACTTAATGTTAATACAGATGAAGATTCGGGTAACGACGAAGACGTAAATAACGATCACCTCGCCAAGCACCAATTACAAGCTGGAGTGAGGCACAAAAATTATTCCTTTAACATTGAGCGCGGAGTCAAGTCTTATTGACTTTTTTGAACTATATTTTCGTGTACGCATTTTTGGGAGTGATGATTATCTCCGACTATAGTTTCTTAAAGGCTGTAGTCTCACTTCGATCGCTGCACAAGAAGACTTGGTTTGGAGGTGAACAACAGTAAAATCAAATATTTAGCAACATCTAGGAACATCTCCATGGCAAATCTCGGAATTGGTGACCACAATTTCGATGGCGTCGAAAACTTTAAATAAATCGGGTCAGTTATAACTTCGTCGGTATGCAGGCAGAAATAAAAGCCTGAATCGCTACCGGACAACGAATTTTCTACGCCTAATCACGATTATTGCGATCGAAATATCTATCGCAGTCGTGCAAGCTCGCACTTTATAAAGCACTAATAAGACCTGTGCTAACTTTCGGAAGCGAGAGCTGGACCATGACCTCTAACGATTGTAGATTATTATCTACCGTCGAACGGTAGATTATTCGTTCAATCTTAGGTCCAATTAAAGTTGCGAACAACGAATATCGGATTCGTATGAATCACGAAATAAAGCAACCCGTCGGAGGCAGCGATATCATCGGATTCATCATATCCAATCGCGTGAGATGGCTCGGCCACCTTACAAGGTCTTCACAACAACGGATGATAAACAAAGTGTTCCACCAATACGCAGCCGGAGTACTTCGTAGAGGACGACCCCGACTGCGCTGGCGTGACGACATCGAACAAGATCTACAAACATTAGGATGTCGAAACTGGATAACGAGAGCGGTGCGGATCGAGATGGATGGAAGGCCTTAGTACAGGCGGCAAAATCCCTTCATGGGATGTGATATCCAGAGAGGGAGATAGAAATAGTTTCTTACCTCATCGGCGGTTGTATTCAGCAAATGATGACGATGTCTGTAATGGACTCATTTACAAATACACATTATTGTAATATATATGCCATCAAAGAAACGAACGATCGATTTGTCAAAGTGTGTTCGTTTATCAACCATTTAAACAATGTTTTTATAAAATACGCACCATATATTTATCGATGAATCGATGATTCCTTACTACGAACACAATCCTAGCAAGCGGTTCATCAGCAATAAATCGGTTCGTTTTGAACACAAGGCCTGGGTAGCAGCCAGTCGTTTGGGATATTGCTATCAAATCTATGTGTACCATAGCCAGCAGCGTGATAGAACTGTAGGATTGGGGGAATCTGTAGTACCTAAGTTTGCTCAAAAAATGAAACAGTAATTTCCAGAGACCCCACATTTTTATTTTACTTTGATAATTTTTCACTGAGGAAAATCATATAAATACACTCAACTGTATAAACTTCGTTGGAACGGGCACACTGCGGGAAAATAGGCTAAAAAATATTACAATGGCGAAGAAGAAAATTTTTAATAAAAAGCCGAGATTATCATATGAAAACTTCGTTGATGTGGATAACGAAATGGTTTTGACAAAATGGACAGACAACCAAACTGTATCGTTGGTATTCAATTTTTTCGGAGAACATCCTGTAGGTGGAACACGAAGATATTTACATTCAGAGCACACAATAATGGATATACCACAGTCATTTGTTGTAAAAATGTACAGTCACAACATGGGTGGATGACCCCAAAATTATCGGATAACCATTCAAGGTAAAAAAAAATTATATGCCTGTAATACTGTGGATGTTGGATTTAGCCGTAGTTAATTCATGGTCATTGGCTAAAAAGTTAAACTTAAAAATCAATCAGTTGGAATTTCGACGGCAGCCAGCAAGAGCTCTTCTGATACGCTACGCAACATTATCTACTATAAGTAAAAAAACAAAAAAAAACAAATGTTTATCAAAGGGAGTGCTTACTTGTGTGAAGGGTCCGGCAAGATTACATTGCAAATCGCCACTCACAAACAATTTATAAGTGTTCTATTTGCAATATTGCTCTGCACACAAAATGCGCTGAAGATTTTCACAGTCAATTAAATTGATAGGGTTCTGAAATTAAATTTTTTTGTAAATACACCCATTCCTCGATATACGGCCAAGATCGGTTTTTATTTTTTACCTTTCCTTTTTGAGATTAAAAACTTTTCACCAAATATTTTTGTATTTTAAATTTTTTTGGCCGTATACCGTCAACATTTCAGGTGTAAATCGAAATTTAAGTAAAAATTAGAAAAAGCCGTTATAGCGAATCTCCGTAAAGCGACGTCGTATAACGAGGTATAGCTGTGTAAGCTCAAATTCCAGAAAGCTGGTAATATGAATTATTAAACCTTATGTGAGTGACGGGGTACCCGGGTATCTTTTACACTTTTAAACGTCTAACTTTGTATGTTCCAGTCATCATAAAAGTTTTAATTTTATGAGAACTTCTAGTTCAATTGATAGATTACGATCACACTTAAAAATGAAAAATTTTACAACTTGGACGCACGTGAGTGCAAAAAGGAGTTTATTTGTACGAATTAGAGTAAAAAAGGTACTCGGGCCCCTTTATATATTATACACTTTAATTGAAAGAAATATTATGCAAATATTTTATAGTTTTGTGTAATATGTCGTTGTATTTCATTGTTTGTATTTCTATTCATTCATTTCATTTAATTTATGTTAATATTTTTATTTATTTCAAAAAAGCTAACCAACATTTTTTTATTACTATCGATCATTTTTTTCACTGATGTGACATGTTGGATTATTTACGTTTTTTTACAGAAGTTTCTTCGAAAACTGACAAGTTCCAGCTAATGCAAAATTTTTTTCAATTTATTTAATTTTAGCAAAATCCGCTATACATTTCATAATTGCAAAAAAAATGTAAAAAAAATTAGTTGGCAGAAAAATTGTAAGTAGGGTACCCGGGTACCTTAGTCACTCAAATTAAGATATTTTCCTTCACTCACATGAGGGTTAATCAAACAAATACTCGTGTTAGATGTCACTTCTGTAAGAAGAATGGTCATACTGCTGAAGGATGTTACAAATTACACCAATCTCTAATCATATCAGTAGAACTCTTTCCACTTGGGTTTCGTTGAGTTAGACTTAGATATTATATTAATATCAACCTCTTATATTTTTCTTTTAGATTCTTGTGCTGATATCAGCATAGTCAAACGAGATTTCATCAAGGAAAATACATTATGTTATCCCGCTCATACGTGTAAGGCGAAAGGCATTACTACGGAAACAGTTGAAACCTTAGCAAGTTGTGACGCTAACATAACCATTTCCAATTCGGTAATTATCCCACATTCATTTCAAATTGTTTAACTCATTTCTTATTTCTTGCGCTGGTATTATCGGTAAGGATTTCTTATCCAAACATAAATGTAAGATTGATTATTCTAATTACAATCTCGAAATACCAACCAAAAACGAAATAATTGTATTAAAACTTACTACGAATTCTTATGTATCATTGCCAACTTGAGCTGAAAAAACGTTTACAGTTCATTCAATTGTAAATTCTAAAAATAATTTAACTATTTTAAGTCTTTTTAATACAAACGATTACGACGTGAAAATAGAAAATTTGAATTTATCGCTACAAAATTTAGAGGAATTTAAAGTTTTTCATTTACGATATTAGTAATCAGTTAGAAATAATTCAATCAACGCTTAGTCTAGATCACCTTAACTCGGTGGAAAAGAATTCAATCTTAAGCATTTGCCGCAAGTGCAACGAAATTTTTTATTTGCCGGGTGATAAACTTACCGCATCCAATGTTACGCGTCATACAATTCGAGTAGAACCTAATCAACATCCTACATACATTAAACAATATCGTTTGTCAAAAGTTAAATCAATAATCAGATTGCTCAAATGCTGGATGACGACATAATTGAAACTACTAAACGCCCGTGGAATTTTCCTTTGATAGTAGTACCAAAGAAAACTAAAGACGAACAAAGAAAATAAATAAAGTTCCGTTACCCAATATCTCAGACATTTTGGACCATTTCGGTTAATCAAAATAGTTTTCTACGATAGATCTAGTTAATGGTTATCACCAGATGTACTTAGATGAATCTGTGAACGAAAAGACTGCATTTAGCACGTCTTTAAGCCATTTCCAGTTCAAGCGAATGCCATTCGGGTTGAAAGGCGCGCCGGCAACATTTCAACGCTTTATGAACTATATTCTAATTGGATTAAATGGTATTAAATGTTTAGCATATGTAGATGACGTTATAGTGACAGGCCATAACCTAAGAGATCACAATTCGAAACTAGAATCTGTCTTTGCTTGTTTTAAAGATAACAATTTAAAAATTAATGTAGGGAAATGTCAATTTTTGTCTAAGGAAATTGTTTATCTTGGGATGCTTTTTGTAAAGAATCCTTTTCTAAATTAAAAAAATGCATTAATAAATCCACCAATACTCCAGTATTCTGATTTTGCTGAACAATTTGTTTGCATGCAAGCGATACGGCCATAAGGGCTGTGCTTTCCCAACAAAAAATAATTTCGACTTACCCATTGCGTATGCCAGTAGATGGTATGAGCTGTTGAACATTTCCGGCCATACGTTTACGGTCGACCGTTCACAATTGTCACGGACCATAAGCCATTAATATGGCTTAATAATTTACAAAATCCGTCATCCCGATTGATGAGGTGGCGTATTAGGTTAGATGATTTCGATTACAAGATAATCCATAAACCTGGGAATCAGAATCTAAACGCGGACGCGCTCAGCAGAATTAATGTCAATAAAACCGATCCAGAAGTACATGTTGTTACTCGATCACAACAAAAGCAAATAGTTGTTGTCATTTAACTGATTTTCGTTTTACTACATAGTAAAATAAAACATAATAATCTGAAAAAATTTCATACTGGAGCATTTTAGAAATTTAGCATTCGCTATATCGTCGAAGTTCGGCAAAAAGGTTTTCATAAAGTTCTGTGTATGTGGTGCTTCTATAGTACCGTGCAGACTAAATGATTGAGGTCTTTCTATAGACGGAGCGACTGATCAGGGTGAAACTTTAAACTTATGCTATATTGGGAAATCAGAGAACTCATGGTTTTTTCATTCAAATCGGTTGACAGGAAGGTGCAGCTTATGAGCTTTTTAGTGTTTTGCAATTGTTGTAAAAAGTGTAGTGTTTATGGGAATAACAACTATGTACAGAAAGATGTTCTAAATCAAACAAGAAACTACAGGGTGGCCAAGATAAAAGAGGTCCCGTGACCTGTATCATGAAAGTGATATTGAGCGCGTGAACTCTCAAAGCACTCGCTAATGGTCAACAGACAATCCCAGGGAACACTTTGTTGTGCCTCTTCATTTGGACCATGAAGCTTTTGGAGAAAAGCGAACAGTTTCCGCAAGTTTATGGCATCCCAGAACGCTCGATCTGCGTACCTGCGATTTTTATTTGTGGGATAATTTAATATCCGATTTTTATTTGTGGGATAATACAATTGAATAGTTGAAAATGAACATTCGCAATATGATTGCCGAAATCAAACCAAATGAATTGGCAAAAGTTTCTTAAAACATGTTGAGACGTGCTGAGTTGTGTATCAAAGTTCATGGTAAACACGTTGAACACTTGCTGTGAACTATTGAATGTTCAGCATGCTGCTATTCATAATATTCTGTATTTACTAGTTTTAAATAAAAATTTAATAATAATTTACCTTTCTGTATTCACATGGGACCTCTTTTATCTTGGCCATTCTGTACATTAGTTTAGTTCAGTTTTCCACACTAATATTAAAACGGAAATAACTATTGTTGTCTACCAAAATTCGGGCTCAAATACAGTTCAGATGGATTGATGAATGAAGATGAAATTTCATATTTAAGGTTTTTCCTAACGTTGTTAAGCTTCAATTGTAAGGT
The DNA here is from genome assembly GCA_947310385.1 of Nephrotoma appendiculata. NCBI lineage: Eukaryota > Metazoa > Arthropoda > Insecta > Diptera > Tipulidae > Nephrotoma > Nephrotoma appendiculata. Next base: position 312,196,894 of record OX371224.1, read on the forward strand.
CACGTTCAACTTCCTTTAGGGAAATTTGGTGAAAATGGGCAAACCGAAAGCGGGCGCTTCTATTTTGAAAGTAATAATATTCTAAATTAAATTTGCATCAAAAGTAGTTCCCATAAGTTTATATGAAATTACTATTTTTTTGCAAATATGTATAATACATATTCTGAAAGTAGGAAAAAAATGACTACCAACAAAAAGATTCTAAATTGAATTGACAAAAAATAGGTTAACCCTAGATATACCCAAAACAATTTTCCAAAATTTAGGCGGAAATGTTTTATGATAAAAACGTTTTTTCACCAAATTTTTGCTCATGCTTAGATGGATTGACTAATCGTCATGAAAGATGACATTGAAAGTTTTAACCATAATTTGGGAAATTTTTACCGAAAATGCAAGCTTCAATAGGAGCTTCTTTAATTTTTTCAAATATGATCATAATAAATATAAGAGTTAAAATTTTTAACAGGAGTTGTCCTTGTATGCTTTTTGATGTGGAAATGACGATCTTTGATTAACACAACTTTTACCAAAAGTCAACTAAGTTTCATTTTCCACTTTAAAAATCAAATCTGATGTATTCGAGCTTGACGTGCATTTATGATAAAAGAAAGTTCGATGTTGGATACGACGTATTCAGAGTAGTTTTCCAACCAATTTTTCTTTGCGTATCAAATCGCTAAAACATATTGAGCATTTGGTGGCATTTGTATATATTCATACTGTATTTAACTCCTGTATCCATTCTCTCGATTTTGATCGATTTCACAGAAATAAGCGTCGCGCATATCAGTGCAGTTTTTGTGGTAACTTTTTCCTATCCATTATAAGTGAAGCAGTTTGACCGAACTACTGAGTAGAAAGTATTAGTGTTTCGATTAGTGTATGATGAAATAAAAGCCTTCTCTACAGCAAACCTGAACATTGGATCAATTTTGGTAATTCCCTGAAAATACTGAATTGGGGAAAGAATTTATATGTAGTTTTATTAAATGGGGAATAATTTGCTCTGCCAATTTAGATATAGAAAAATTATTCCAAATTTATAAATATTTACATCTCCCATCAGTAGGCCGGAAAAAATATCAATATCAAAAATATCAAATTCAATCGAGTTAGATGAGCCGGCCACGTTACAAGATCCCACGTTACAATGGATGATCAATATAGTGTTTCACCAACAACCAACTGAAGTGTGTCGTAGATAAAGACCCTTCGAAACTGGAGGCCGAGGGCGATGGATCGAGATGGATTCAGGACCATAGTGCAGGCTGCAGAATCTCTTCATGGGATGTGAAAGCTAGTGAGAGAGAGACAGAGAGAGAGAGAGAGAGAGAGAGAGTTCCCTATCTCTGGGGAATTACCAGCATAGTGCTAATGATGTGAATGAAAATTTATATTCACCCCATTTTTGAATTTCAGATATCCCCGAAATTCATTTTGAATTTTTTATATCTGCAAATTATTTTATTTGTTGAAAATATTTCTTTGTCAATATACTGCGAGGAGTTTCATTTGATGGTCAAAATTTATTTCCGTTAAATGCGGTGGCCTGTTAATGTTAAGTCCATTGATTCCTGATTTCTGCCAACATTATCCGAGTTGAAAGACTAGTCAAAATTCGATTTTAAGGTATTTAATATTTATTTTGCCTTAAATAAGAGTCTATCACCGCCGTTACTGCAAACCTCAATGATGAAATATGGGTATATTAGAAATGTTTGCTATCGATGTACATAAAATTTCTACACAGCATTAAGAGAGCTGTTTGTTTACGTAAATATGTTTGAATTAAAGTAATGCTCGCGGTTCTCGGTGCAGACATAAGATAAAATATAAAATTTTTAAGTGATATAAAAAAATATACTTAAATAAAAATCTCTTGTGGTTACGGCCCAAGCGATTTAATTAACGTTCAGATTTAAGAATCAAGAAAGACAACTTTGAAAATTGTTATATATGTGCAATATAAATAATATATATTTAAGCGATACATTGATTTATTAAAGCACAAACATTAAATAGTAACAAAATTTATTCTCTTTTGTGATAGTGCTGCCACTTGTGGCAAGTAGCGTAATCTTTTATTACAGCATTTAAAAAAACTATGTATTTGGTTATCGATTTGCACGCACAATATACGATTACATATAAACTTTTATGCTAACTTTGTACTCGTCAGCTCTTATACTCGATTAAGGTCACGCCAATTAACCCCACGATAAAAATGAAAATTGGCTAATTTATGACAAACATTTAAAGTGTTATTCCCCATAAAAATCATAATAAACTATAATATACATTCGGGCATATAAAAGGCAATTACATTTCATACCATTGAATAAAAGCTTTCGGCGATGAATCCACCCATTTAATTTATCAAAAATTCCTATATACATTCACATATTTGCCATATAAGTATACATATATAATATGTAATTCGCTCAGCATATCAATAAAATAATTTATGTTAAACATATATCAATAAATAAACTTGAAATAGCAATACTTTGGCTCAAAGCACACCGAAAATAAAAACTTTCAGTTGTTATGTCAAGCAGAAAATTTAATAAGCGTATATTTCTCTGATGACTTTTATTCAACTTCTTAAAACAACTTATCTCGATAACTTGAGTTTTATTTTATCCTAAGACAAGAATATGTATATAAGTATGTACATATGTAGTAGTTGTATGTTGTTCTAATAAAAATATACCCCTTTTCTAGAGTCTCGTCCACATACCAACCGATTGAAAAAGTTTTCAATATGTACGTTCCATAAAAAAGAAGCATTAAATTAGTCTACTCCACTCATGTGTGTATGTCTCTTTATATACTATATCTTGTAACCACTTACAGAAATGACAACAAAACGTTAAAATGCTTCACTTACTACCGATAGCATTAATACGAATCATAGTATATCGATAATGATAACAAATTTATAAGTTTTCTGTCAATACGGATGATAAGTGGAATGAAAATGTATAAATATTAAATTTTCCGGCTTTTGTTGTTGTTGTTGTTGTTATTATTGTTTTTTGTCCTTCACAGAGGGAGCGGATACATTGTTATGTTACAATATACATATATATGCTATAATGGGGAATAACTTAAATATATATACAAAATCGAACAAAATTGAAAAAAATCCATAAACGAATTTGAAAAATATAAGGACATGTTGTTATGTCGTTGGATATAGATCTATCTTATAGTGTTTTTTTTGCGCCTTGTTATGTTGTGAGTATTTTTTTTTTAATCAAACAAATGTGATCTGAATTTTTGTTGCTCCGTTCGATTAAAGCTGAAGGGAAATAAAAACGGTATATGACAGACTGAACACAAAAAACAAAATAGATGAAACATTTATAAAGAATATAACAATCTTGATAAGAAAATTGGAAAAAATATAGAGTTAAAATGATTAAATGTTACAAGATTGATGTTGTTAAGACTGTTATTGATAAAATTATCGAGTTATCCAAACTTTGATATATAATTGAATTAAATGTTGCATGATACAATAGACTTAAGACATTTTTAGTGTTAAACTTATATGCTTAAGGTTTTGGAACATTATTTATGGTTATTAATGTTTTTATGAAATAAGCAACGTTATGTGTTAAAGACGATTATAATAATAATAATAATAATTTAATATTTATTAAATCATAATTTAAGTATAAACTTTTATGTTACAGACATATTTACAAGATATACAAAAAAAAAAAAAAATTTAACAATTACACAACACACAAAACCATAGCAAAAGTATTTACATATATAGGTACATTATTTATATAATATTTATATATCACACAAAAAAATGTCGCGGTGTGAATTGAATTTTATCCGAACAGATAACTTATTTTAGTCTAAAAATATAAAATTAACACCGTAAATCACGGTGTAAATTAAGTAAGATCTAAAAAAGTAAAATTTTATTTGGTTAACACCGTTTGGTGTAAAACAATATCTACTTACAATATTTAACAATGATTTAGTCGGGGATTTTTTTAAAAGGTATTTTCATCGGTTTTTTACAACTTTTATAGTAAAATCAAAGATAAACATATAAAGATGAGTAATTATCATGGCACGCCGATGCGCACTAAATAAAATCGATACATTTGTAGGGGAAAAAGTGTTTATCCAAAATGAAAAGTGCAACTATCATTTTACGTTGCTCTCTTTCTTCCGTCCAGTATTTTCATATGATCGAGTAAAATTTCATAACAAAAAATATTTTATTTGTTTGTACAGTATAAAACACAAATTATTCTTCAAAATTTGCTTTTCATTATGCTATGAAACTAGTGTATGGTGTTTAAACTGTAAGCGAAACAAAACAAACAAAAACAAACGAAAACAATAAACAAATCTAATCCATCTATTATTTTCGTTTGAAAATATCTCCCTCTACGCATCATTTATATTTAATAAAACAGAATGAAATGAAAACTCAAAATGCACATAATATATTATTATGTATATAGATATCCTCGTATATGCATACTATTTAAAATATGTAATGTATGTACACGATCGAGAATTCCTTCTCCTTTTAGATGTATCAAAACTAAACACGTGGCATGAAAAGAAAGATGATTGTATACGTGTATGTTAGCTATATTGAATATTTTTATTTTGGTGTGGTAAATGAAATGTAAACCAAAAAATGAAAAAAAAAATATTTGGAGGATTTTGATACGGAAAAAATCAAAAACTGCAATGAAAATGAAAGAATGTAGCTATGTACACATTATAAATACATATCATATTTGTGTTTTGTATTATTGTGTATATTTCTATATACTGATTCGTCCAAATTAAATAAATTAAAGAGTTTTTCTATGTGTATACTATACGGATGATAATGACGAATTCATTAATATTAAAATATCTAGCAATTTTAGAAATTACTATTTTTTGGAGAAAATGAATGAAATCAGCTTACAAGGGAAAAATAGCATTTGGGAAATATATGTACTATTCTTGCATGTTACCATGTACCGGTAACACCAAAAACAATTTCGACAGGCAATTCGATCTTGTGTTTAAACCATTTTGATTTGAAATCTAGTAAGAGACTTTGCGTTGTTTCATAAAATTTAAACTGAACTGGATCAGGTCAAAAAATACGATTGTTGTTTTGAATATATTTCATAGAAAGTTTTGACTAGAAACAGACAGAATTTCGGAAAAATTCTATCTGGAATTATCTGGATATAGTCGTTTGAATATCGCCTTAGAGACGATTCACAACCACTTCACTTATACAATATCACTCGTTAAAATCTTGGCTACAAAACTAAAATATTTCCTTAAAAATCCTTACGGGATACAGGTGATTAAATCTTGTCTCACAGGCGATTGACGAGCGCGAATTCGGCGATATATGCCAAGTGCTCGTCAATCGCCTGCGTGCCTAGATTCAAACGACTACTAGAAAATTTCAGATAGAATTTTTCTTCAAATTTCTCAGTTTGTAGTCAAAACTTCAACAAATTCGGTGGTATATTGCTAGTGCACGTGAATTGCCTCTGAGACGAGATTAAAACGTCTTTATGCGGGTTATTCCCTATAATTTTTTTTTTAATCTCTCAGTTTGATAGGCAAAACTTCAATCGACTATATCCATAAACATAAAAAATTAAAATTTCGGGCTGAAAGTTCTTGCTATATTCATAGTGTTCAATCACGTAATGCTAATTAAGTTTTCTCATTGTCGTTTTCAGGTTAGGTTTGGGGTGTCTAGGTTTTCAAACAATTGAAGGGATAATTTATAATTTCCAAAAAGTTATATTTAAAATTTCGCACTGAAAGCTCTAAATGTCATAACAAATTACCATGTCTCATTTTACTGTCGCAACAGTGGTATTTTTTTGGGCTGGGATATAAAACTTTCTCACTAGTTATAATTTAGTATTGCTAACGGGCTTTTTGTACTGAATATCGGGCTAGCTTCATTTACCAAGCAATAGTAATATATCTTAATTTTTTTCCTTTATCTCGCATTTATTCACAAACACTTGGAGCCTTCTTGTTATTTTCTGGGTATGCTTCCACGTTTCACAGCCATACAACAGTACTGATTTTACACAGGCATTGAACAATCGTATCTTGGTGTTTCTTGACAGGACGGATGCATTCCAGATCTTATGGAGCATGTTAAACGTGTTTCTCGCCTTGTTGATGCGTTGATTAATGTCCTCTTCCGTTCCACCGGTTCTTGATACAGTACAGCCAAGGTAATGCTAATGAAGTTTATACTAAATCAATACTAAATGAAAAAATTATTTTTAGTAAACATTTAGTAAAATATTCACGCACCTATATAGGTGTTGGAAGTTTTTACTAAATTATACTAAATTAATAATTGATCAATATTGGATAGATTTCTGGCATTGTTAGTCAATTTTTACAAATGAAAATTTTAGAACAAATTTCTACATAAAAATTAAATCAAAATTAAACCAAAATTTTTTTTAAACCATTAATTGCCGACTGCACAGAAAAATTACTACCGGCCGGTTAGTTCGGGATGGATTTCGTGCCAGTGGGGTGGTTTTGAGTCGTATTGGATTTCATTGGACTTGAGCCAATTGAATGTTGAATAAATCACTATAAACTGTTTGCCCAATCACGAACTAATAAATTTTGATAAGGACAATGATCAACTCAGACAATTAGCTCTACTTGAGAATTTTGTAAAGTTTAGTTTTCGTGCCAGTGGGGTGGTTTTGACTCGTAATGGATTTCTTTGGACTTGAGCCAATTGAACGTTGAATAAATCCCTTTAGCCTGTTTGCCCAATCACCAACTAATAAATTTTGATAAGGACAATGATCAACTCAGACAATTAGCCCTACTTGAGAATTTTGTAAAGTTTAGTTTTCGTGCCAGTAGGGTGGTTTTGACTCGTAATGGATTTCTTTGGACTTGAGCCAAAATTTATTAGTTGGTGATTGGGCAAACAGTTTATAGTGATTTATTCAACGTTCAATTGGCTCAAGTCCAAAGAAATCCATTACGAGTCAAAACCACCCCACTGGCACGAAAACTAAACTTTACAAAATTCTCAAGTAGGGCTAATTGTCTGAGTTGATCATTGTCCTTATCAAAATGTATTAGTTGGTGATTGGGCAAACAGGCTAAAGGGATTTATTCAACGTTCAATTGGCTCAAGCCCAAAGAAATTCATTACGAGTCAAAACCACCCCACTGGCACGAAAACTAAACTTTACAAAATTCTCAAGTAGGGCTAATTGTCTGAGTTGATCATTGTCCTTATCAAAATTTATTAGTTGGTGATTGGGCAAACAGTTTATAGTGATTTATTCAACGTTCAATTGGCTCAAGTCCAAAGAAATCCATTACGAGTCAAAACCACCCCAATGGCACGAAAACTAAACTTTACAAAATTCTCAAGTAGGGCTAATTGTCTGAGTTGATCATTGTCCTTATCAAAATGTATTAGTTGGTGATTGGGCAAACAGGCTAAAGGGATTTATTCAACGTTCAATTGGCTCAAGTCCAAAGAAATCCATTACGAGTCAAAACCACCCCACTGGCACGAAAACTAAACTTTACAAAATTCTCAAGTAGGGCTAATTGTCTGAGTTGATCATTGTCCTTATCAAAATTTATTAGTTGGTGATTGGGCAAACAGTTTATAGTGATTTATTCAACGTTCAATTGGCTCAAGTCCAAAGAAATCCATTACGAGTCAAAACCACCCTACTGGCACGAAAACTAAACTTTACAAAATTCTCAAGTAGGGCTAATTGTCTGAGTTGATCATTGTCCTTATCAAAATTTATTAGTTGGTGATTGGGCAAACAGGCTAAAGGGATTTATTCAACGTTCAATTGGCTCAAGTCCAAAGAAATCCATTACGAGTCAAAACCACCCCACTGGCACGAAAACTAAACTTTACAAAATTCTCAAGTAGAGCTAATTGTCTGAGTTGATCATTGTCCTTATCAAAATTTATTAGTTCGTGATTGGGCAAACAGTTTATAGTGATTTATTCAACATTCAATTGGCTCAAGTCCAATGAAATCCAATACGACTCAAAACCACCCCACTGGCACGAAATCCATCCCGAACTAACCGGCCGGTAGTAATTTTTCTGTGCAGTCGGCAATTAATGGTTTAAAAAAAATTTTGGTTTAATTTTGATTTAATTTTTATGTAGAAATTTGTTCTAAAATTTTCATTTGTAAAAATTGACTAACAATGCCAGAAATCTATCCAATATTGATCAATTATTAATTTAGTATAATTTAGTAAAAACTTCCAACACCTATATAGGTGCGTGAATATTTTACTAAATGTTTACTAAAAATAATTTTTTCATTTAGTATTGATTTAGTATAAACTTCATTAGCATTACCTTGGCTGTACTGTATCAAGAACCGGTGGAACGGAAGAGGACATTAATCAACGCATCAACAAGGCGAGAAACACGTTTAACATGCTCCATAAGATCTGGAATGCATCCGTCCTGTCAAGAAACACCAAGATACGATTGTTCAATGCCTGTGTAAAATCAGTACTGTTGTATGGTTGTGAAACGTGGAAGCATACCCAGAAAATAACAAGAAGGCTCCAAGTGTTTGTGAATAAATGCGAGATAAAGGAAAAAAATTAAGATATATTACTATTGCTTGGTAAATGAAGCTAGCCCGATATTCAGTACAAAAAGCCCGTTAGCAATACTAAATTATAACTAGTGAGAAAGTTTTATATCCCAGCCCAAAAAAATACCACTGTTGCGACAGTAAAATGAGACATGGTAATTTGTTATGACATTTAGAGCTTTCAGTGCGAAATTTTAAATATAACTTTTTGGAAATTATAAATTATCCCTTCAATTGTTTGAAAACCTAGACACCCCAAACCTAACCTGAAAACGACAATGAGAAAACTTAATTAGCATTACGTGATTGAACACTATGAATATAGCAAGAACTTTCAGCCCGAAATTTTAATTTTTTATGTTTATGGATATAGTCGATTGAAGTTTTGCCTATCAAACTGAGAGATTAAAAAAAAAATTATAGGGAATAACCCGCATAAAGACGTTTTAATCTCGTCTCAGAGGCAATTCACGTGCACTAGCAATATACCACCGAATTTGTTGAAGTTTTGACTACAAACTGAGAAATTTGAAGAAAAATTCTATCTGAAATTCTCTAGTAGTCGTTTGAATCTAGGCACGCAGGCGATTGACGAGCACTTGGCATATATCGCCGAATTCGCGCTCGTCAATCGCCTGTGAGACAAGATTTAATCACCTGTATCCCGTAAGGATTTTTAAGGAAATATTTTAGTTTTGTAGCCAAGATTTTAACGAGTGATATTGTATAAGTGAAGTGGTTGTGAATCGTCTCTAAGGCGATATTCAAACGACTATATCCAGATAATTCCAGATAGAATTTTTCCGAAATTCTGTCTGTTTCTAGTCAAAACTTTCTATGAAATATATTCAAAACAACAATCGTATTTTTTGACCTGATCCAGTTCAGTTTAAATTTTATGAAACAACGCAAAGTCTCTTACTAGATTTCAAATCAAAATGGTTTAAACACAAGATCGAATTGCCTGTCGAAATTGTTTTTGGTGTTACCGGTACATGGTAACATGCAAGAATAGTACATATATTTCCCAAATGCTATTTTTCCCTTGTAAGCTGATTTCATTCATTTTCTCCAAAAAATAGTAATTTCTAAAATTGCTAGATATTTTAATATTAATGAATTCGTCATTATCATCCGTATAGTATACACATAGAAAAACTCTTTAATTTATTTAATTTGGACGAATCAGTATATAGAAATATACATAATAATACAAAACACAAATATGATATGTATTTATAATGTGTACATAGCTACATTCTTTCATTTTCATTGCAGTTTTTGATTTTTTCCGTATCAAAATCCTCCAAATATTTTTTTTTTCATTTTTTGGTTTACATTTCATTTACCACACCAAAATAAAAATATTCAATATAGCTAACATACACGTATACAATCATCTTTCTTTTCATGCCACGTGTTTAATTTTGATACATCTAAAAGGAGAAGGAATTCTCGATCGTGTACACACATTACATATTTTAAATAGTATGCATATACGAGGATATCTATATACATAATAATATATTATGTGCATTTTGAGTTTTCATTTCATTCTGTTTTATTAAATATAAATGATGCGTAGAGGGAGATATTTTCAAACGAAAATAATAGATGGATTAGATTTGTTTATTGTTTTCGTTTGTTTTTGTTTGTTTTGTTTCGCTTACAGTTTAAACACCATACACTAGTTTCATAGCATAATGAAAAGCAAATTTTGAAGAATAATTTGTGTTTTATACTGTACAAACAAATAAAATATTTTTTGTTATGAAATTTTACTCGATCATATGAAAATACTGGACGGAAGAAAGAGAGCAACGTAAAATGATAGTTGCACTTTTCATTTTGGATAAACACTTTTTCCCCTACAAATGTATCGATTTTATTTAGTGCGCATCGGCGTGCCATGATAATTACTCATCTTTATATGTTAACTTTGGTAAAATATTAACACCGTTTGGTGTGATCACTACCGAATGTATGATTCGGTTGACTTTGTGTCGGTTTTTTTTTTGTTATTTTGCAAATTCTTTGCGACAGAACATAGATAATTTCAGTTTAGTCGTAATATTTAAAGTGATCGGTTCAGGATTAGTTGACGCTTATTAAATAATTTTTTTTATTGAGTTTTGTGCGTGTGATTAAAAGTGGTGTGATTTTAAAAGTAATAAGTGATTCAGTTTCTTAAAATGGGACGTGTGTTTAAACTTATATTTAATAATTTTCAAAAATATGTAGTGATCAATTCAATTTTGATAACTGACATTTTACAAGAAAGTAAGAGTTTAAAATAATGTTATTTAATGTTATTTTACATCTTTTTTTAATGTATAACGAATTTAATATATTAACGAAATTTTATTTAAGTTATGGAATAAAGTTTTAATATTTAACCGATATTTATTTTAATAGAAATAACTTCATGTTTCATGCTAATTTTAACCAATTTCCAAGATAATTCTTCTCATAATTAGTGTTTTGTTGTTTACATTTACAGGTAAATTTAATTTTTTTTTCGTTAATATGGTTAAACCATATGGTGTTATTGCACTTAACACTATTAATCAAATTTTTTACTTTTTGTGCTGTTTAAAAGAAATGTTGATATTTTGTAACTTTTTCGTTGTTTGGCTGCTCTCACATTTAAAATTTCATTGGAGAAATTCAATATTTGCTTATACGACGAGAACAATAGTGAGCTGAATCAAAGCATATTTGAAGTGTTTTTGAAGGATATGGTTCTAATGTACGATCGCCCTTTCTTTGTAAAGATTTTTCAAAACAGTAGTAAACTTATTTTCAAATACTCGTTTTATTAATGTTTCTAACTCAATCAATAATTACTACAAATGACATTACTAGATAAATTTATTGATGTGTCAACACAAACTGACCAATTTGTGACTTACATATGTCGAAGAGGCTACCACACAAACTGAGGAAAATTACCAACCGGGTCCGGTTTTCCAACAGGATAGTTTTATAGGTTCCTTGCCAAAAAAATTAAAACTTCAAAAGGATGTGCTCAAAGAGGTATTATAAATAGTTCAACTACTATTTATTTAATTATTATTAACATAAATCTTTCACAATATAATTTATTTTTATATATAATTTATTTTAATTTATATCTCCTCGGTATAACAATTCCTATCTTACTAACTTAACTTCTATTTTTTAAAAACTTTTTGTTTTTCGCGAACTCACAATATGCGAGTTCAACACGTATGTGAAGCTGGCCCGAAAACCATCCCGAAAAACGCCTTTACAATTTAGGTGAGTTTCTTCGCTAAATTCAATAAAAGACTATTCATCCCGAAAAATTTAAAAAAATATGGAGAAAATCAAATTCCATCCCGAGAAAATAAAAACAATCCCACGTACACAAAACAAATTTTAAGTTGAAAATCTATTACAAGAAGCGATTTTCCACACTTTATCTTAAGAAATTTAAAAAACAATTAAATAAAATTGATTAAAAATTTTTCAACAACTTTAATATTTCGGTTCATAGAAGTTGGCAGATAAAACAGTATGTGCCTAATTAATGCATTGACCATCAGAATTAAGCACACAAATGCTCATTACGATACAGCGGCGATAAGGTGCCTCCCAAGCTGATTTAATATTCGCTTCTCTTAGATATCGGAATTATCCTCATATATCACCATAAATTTCTCCGTTCACAGAGTTTTGCAGATATAACGGTATGTGCCTAATTAATGCAATAACCATCAGAATTAAGCACACAAACGCTCATTACGATACAGCGGGGATAAGGGGCCTCCCCAGCTGATTTAATATTCGCTTCTCTTAGATATCGGAATTATCCTCATACCACCTCATATAAAATATCCCCATATAAAAATATGAGTATACACTCATATACTCATATTTTTGTTTTGCCTTTCTCATTAGATGTACAGTGAGTGCTGTGGAAAGTTTTTGAAATTCAGTTTTCGTTATGTACATACATAGTACCATTTTTAAGGTTAAGAACGAAAAGAGAGTTTTATAAATTTGTGCATTTGTGTGCTTAATGTTGATGATAATTTCATTAATTAGGCACATACCGTTATATCTGCAAAACTCTGTGAACGGAAAAATTTAAGGTGATATATGAGGATAATTCCGATATCTAAGAGAAGCGAATATTAAATCAGCTGGGGAGGCCTCTTATCCCCGCTGTATCGTAATGAGAATTTGTGTGCTTAATTCTGATGGTTATTGCATTAATTAGGCACATACTGTTATATCTGCAAAACTCTGTGAACGGAGAAATTTATGGTGATATATGAGGATAATTCCGATATCTAAGAGAAGCGAATATTCAATCAGCTGGGGATGCCCCTTATCCCCGCTGTATCGTAATGAGCATCTGTGTGCTTAATTCTGATGGTTATTGCATTAATTAGGCACATACTATTATATCTGCAAAACTCTGTGAACGGAGAAATTTATGGTGATATATGAGGATAATTCCGATATCTAAGAGAAGCGAATATTCAATCAGCTGGGGGGGCCCCTTATCCCCGCTGTATCGTAATGAGCGTTTGTGTGCTTAATTCTGATGATTATTGCATTAATTAGGCACATACCGTTATATCTGCAAAACTCTGTGAACGGAGAAATTTATGGTGATATATGAGGATAATTCCGATATCTAAGAGAAGCGAATATTAAAACAGCTGGGGAGGCCCCTTATCCCCGCTGTATCGTAATGAGCATTTGTGTGCTTAATTCTGATGGTTATTGCATTAATTAGGCACATACTGTTATATCTGCAAAACTCTGTGAACGGAGAAATTTATGGTGATATATGAGGATAATTCCGATATCTAAGAGAAGCGAATATTCAATCAGCTGGGGATGCCCCTTATCCCCGCTGTATCGTAATGAGCATCTGTGTGCTTAATTCTGATGGTTATTGCATTAATTAGGCACATACTATTATATCTGCAAAACTCTGTGAACGGAGAAATTTATGGTGATATATGAGGATAATTCCGATATCTAAGAGAAGCGAATATTCAATCAGCTGGGGGGGCCCCTTATCCCCGCTGTATCGTAATGAGCGTTTGTGTGCTTAATTCTGATGATTATTGCATTAATTAGGCACATACCGTTATATCTGCAAAACTCTGTGAACGGAGAAATTTATGGTGATATATGAGGATAATTCCGATATCTAAGAGAAGCGAATATTAAAACAGCTGGGGAGGCCCCTTATCCCCGCTGTATCGTAATGAGCATTTGTGTGCTTAATTCTGATGGTTATTGCATTAATTAGGCACATACTGTTATATCTGCAAAACTCTGTGAACGGAGAAATTTATGGTGATATATGAGGATAATTCCGATATCTAAGAGAAACGAATATTAAATCAGCTGGGGAGGCCCCTTATCCCCGCTGTATCGTAATGAGCATTTGTGTGCTTAATTCTGATGGTCAATGCATTAATTAGGCACATACCGTTTTATCTGCCAACTTCTATGAACCGAAGTATTAAAGTTGTTGAAAAATTTTCAATCAATTTTATTTAATTGTTTTTTAAATTTCTTAAGATAAAGTGTGGAAAATCGCTTCTTGTAATAGATTTTCAACTTAAAATTTGTTTTGTGTACGTGGGATTGTTTTTATTTTCTCGGGATGGAATTTGATTTTCTCCATATTTTTTTAAATTTTTCGGGATGAATAGTCTTTTATTGAATTTAGCGAAGAAACTCACCTAAATTGTAAAGGCGTTTTTCGGGATTGTTTTCGGGCCAGCTTCACATACGTGAGTTCAACGAATTAATATGTTGAAAATGTTAAAATAAGCATATATGTATATACACGTAGAAATTAGTTAAGACGACATTGACCGCGTGAATGTAAATAATTGCTTCTTTTACATTGCGGCAATGTCGTAAGAACGAAAGGTAGAATAAAAAAGAAACCCGACATGCTTAACCTAATTACAAATTTATATTCACAACTATCGTAAGCGAATTTTTGAGGCATTCACCTCCCATGCATTTACCTGTCGCGAGTGTGTTATTTTTTAGATTGGGAAATGTTGGATTGCCACAACATAGTTGTGACATCCACATCACTCCCCTTCCAAGAAAAGTTCTAATTATCTAAACACAAATTCAATTTGGAAATCAGAAAATCAAATAAACTATTCGCGAATGAATTACTATGATTTTATTCTTTTTACGAGGTAAAATATCAATGGAACACTATGACACATGGCGTAAACAAGAAAAGAAAAGGAAAACAAAATAAATTTTATATTGGATGATTACTTTATTTCGTTTTTATTTTTTTATTTATATTAAAGATCTTTAGCTTTTTTTTTTTTTTTTAAAACATCTGTTTATACATCTGCACGTTGTTGGTTGGTAGCTCTGATGACATGTTTGTCAAACTTCTTTTTATGTACTTGCGCATCACGTTGTACGCTAAGATTATTATCAACGTTATTGCTATCAATTCTACATAGGGAAGTATAGACGTCCATGTGCTGTCTTCTTGTTTGCCTTTCTGTAACGGAGCTATGGTTGCTGGTGCCTCCGCTATTATTACCGTTTCTTCCTTCTCGTTAGAAAACCCGTTTCCCATTGCTTTGGGGTAGAAGGTGAAAAACATGTTTATCAGTATTTATGTTTGTAGTTACACTCACCAAACTGGAATATTCTGAATGTAAAATTGCATATATGTACAATTAATTGTTAATGTTGTTTATGATCAGATGTGTTGTGTCTATTGTACCAATGGTTCTTAGAATTATGACTCTATTTTGTTGCTATTTAAAAGTAATCTTTTTGGAATATTTTGTGAGGTTTGATTGTTCGACAGCCTCTACACCATACGCCGGTTTTAAACGATCTATCGAAATCGAAGTATTTTTTCCTTTGATTTCGATTACAAAGTGTTTTCGTAATCGTTTCATTACTCTGTAGGGACCGTCGTACGGGGGTGTCAAGGTTGGTTTCACCTTGTCGACTCGAACAAAAACATATTCACAATTTAAAAGATCTTTTGGAATATAGATTTTGTTTTGGGTCTGGGAACGTGTATCCTTTGCAATTAGGTTTTGCATATACTTTCGTAATTGCTCGACGTATGATGTCGGATCTAATTGCGGATTTAAACTTGAAGGAATGAAAAAATCTCCGGGCACTTTGAGTGTTTGTCCGTAGACCAACTCAGCCGTGGAACAATTTAAATCTTCCTTAAATGCTGTACGAACTCCCAATAACACGAGCGGAAGTTCTTCACTCCAATTAACTGTGTTTCCGCGAGCGATTAGGATTTCTTTTAGATTGCGATGGAATCGCTCGATAATCCCGTTAGATTGCGGATGATATGGAGTCGTCCTAATTTTATGAATTCCCAACATTTTCGTCAATTCTTGAAATAAATTTGATTCGAATTGAGGACCCTGATCACTAGTAAGTTCTAGTGGAACGCCGAATCTAGCAATAAAATTAGATAATAAGGCTTTTGCGACAGTTTGAGCGGTAGAATCCTGAAGAGGGATAGCTTCAGTCCACCTGGTGAAACGATCAATAATAGTAAGTATATAGATGTTACCATTTGATGGTGCTAACGGACCTACTAAATCAATGTGAATTTTGTCAAACCGTCCCGAGGGTAAATCAAATTTTTGAAATTCTGATCGAGTGTGCCTTGTAATTTTGGCTTTTTGACAATCGATGCAAGTTTTTGCCCAATGGGAACTATCCTTGTTCATTGATGGCCAAAAATATTTCGATGTTACTTTTTTTCTTGTAGCCCTAACGCCTGGATGTGTTAGGTTGTGGACACCGTCAAAAATATGACGTCTCATTGGTTCTGGGATATAAGGTCGAGGTGTATTGGTTGAAGTTTCACACCATATTGCTCTCGAATTATTATCCGGTGAGACTTGCTTGAGTTTCAATCTTTTATTAAGTGGTTTCGAACCGTTTAAGTATTCTTTTAGTTCTGGATCTTGTTCTTGCGATTGAATTAATTTCTCGATGTCAAAACCAACGAAAGTTAGAACTGAGATGTCATCAGGACGTGAGAGGGTGTCAGCCACTACGTTTTCTGGGCCACTCACGTGACGAATATCCGTTGTGAACTGGGCAATAAATTCCAAATGACGAGTTTGTCTTGGACTTCATTCCGTTTTGGAATTAATTGCGGTAACTAACGGTTTATGGTCAGTATAAATTCTTACTTCTCGTCCTTCGAGAAAATGCCTAAATTTCTTTATTCCAATAAAGATCGCTAATAATTCCCGATCAAAAGTTGAATATTTTTGTTCTGCAGTTGAAAATTTTTTTGAAAAGAATGCTAAAGGTTGCCATTCATTTTCGTTTAATTGTTCTAACACACCACCACATGCCGTATTAGAAGCATCAGTTCTAATGCAATATACGGTGTTTTCTTTTGGATGTGCTAGTAACGTGCAGTTTGCGAGTGAATCTTTTATTGTCTCGAGAGCTATTTGGCAATCTGAAGGCCAAGAGAAAATAGCTTTTTTACCTAATTTAATCAAAGAGTTCATTTGATTATAAATTGGCACTAATTGATCGGCCAAATGTGGTAAGAATCGATGATAATAATTAACCATACCCACAATACGTTGGATTTGACGGATTGTGGTTGGATGCGGAAAATCTTTAATCGCGATTATTCTGTCACTCGATGGTTTAATTCCATTACTGGTTATCTCGTGACTTAAGAAATTTAGGTTTGTCACACCGAACTCGCATTTAGCTAAGCGTATATTGATACCATAATCAGATAATCGCTTGAAGAATATGCGTAAGTGTTTGGCATGTTCTTCTGGTGTTTTACTTGCGACCAGTATGTCATCGACATAAGCAAAGAGAAAGTCTAAATCTTTCGTTACTTCGTCAATGAAACGTTGAAATGTTTGACCTGCGTTTCTGAGACCAAAAGTCATTCGACAGAAATCAAACATTCCAAAAGGAGTTGTTATCGCAGTTTTGAATTGATCTTCTTTTGCTACCGGAATTTGGTGGTAAGCACAACAAAGATCAATTTTAGAAAAAATTTTACATCCATGCAAATGTCTTGCAAAATCGTGGATGTGAGGTAGCGGATACCTATATGGTACAGTTACTGCATTTAAACGTCTGTAATCACCGCATGGTCTCCAATCATTTTGTCCTTTTTTGGGTACCATATGAAGTGGAGAACAGGTTGACGAAGATGATTGTTTGCACAGACCTAAGTTTTGCATGTGTTGGAAAGCATCCTTAGCTAGTGAATATTTTGTTGGATCAAGACGACGCGGTTTGCAAAATGGAAGTTGACCTTCTGTCACAATTCTGTGAACTACATTATGCTTCACGGGCAAGTCGTATCTTGGTTCTTAAGTAAGTTCAGGAAATTCCTTAAGCATTGATCGTAGAGATGGTTCCTGTGGTAGTTATGGTTGTTGTTGGATCGACCAAGCGCTTATTCTTTACGTCGACTGTTAAACCAAACTTTACCAAGAAATCTGGGCTTATTTACTGTTGCTACCATGAATGGGTGTCGAAATTCTCGACGAAGTCCCAAGTTTAATAATAAAAGTTTTGATCCATACGTTTTGATAGGTGATCCATTTGCTGCGGTTAAATGAAGATGTTGGTCTTCAATAAGGTTTTTGAATGATGACGCAGGTATGGCAGAAATGTCAGCGCCTGTGTCGATCAAGAAAGTTAAATTATTGTTTTTGCATTTTATGAATAAACGGCGAACTGCGGTTACTCCGGCATCTGCCGTAGCGATGGTGGAGGAAATTAGTTTTTTTGATTTTCATTCGTCTTGAAAGTACAATTTGGTTTACCGCACTTTCTAGCCATATTGCCAAATTTATAGTGATACCAACACATAGGATGATTCACCGAGCGAGATCTAGAACTTGGTCGTGAATGAGATCTATTCCGAGATCTAAATCTTTGTTGATTCGCGCGATTCTCGAATCTTTCGAACCGAGTTTTCAGCTCATTTATTGATTTACATAATTCGTGTAAATCAAATTGATCATTTTTCGTGTTATTGACATTTAGGCTATTTTTACAGTCGGTGTTTATTGCAGAAATATGTGAATGAGACACTGGTTGACAAAATGGATTTGTGAATGGATTGTTCATTCCCCAAATCCTCTCTGCTGTTTCATATAATTTAGCGATGTTGTCACCTTCCATACCAACCAGTATTGCACCAATTGTGGGTGGTAATCTTGATACCCATAATTTTTTTATTAAATCAGATGACAGTGCACTTGAGTCACCTGCCATTCGACTTAATTGCCGGTGAAAACTTGAGGGCGATTGATTTCCCATTTCGACAGCGTGCAACACTGATTGAATCCGTCTCATTTCGGATTCCTCCGATCGTTTGATGAGGGCATCTTTTAAAGTTTTAAATTTATTTTCTGGCGGTGGGTTCAAGATCACGTCTGACACCAGACTTGATTGTGACTCATTTAGGTGTTTCACAATGTGATTGAACTGCGGCTCGTCTGACTTTATGTTTGCAGAAGCCATTATCAACTCTGCCTGTTTAAACCACAACCTGGGATTGCCATGCCAAAACGATGGTAAATTATTTGATTCCATCTGTACTTGGTATGGAGCAATACCGGCTGTTGTGTTATCAGACTTTCCAACTTGTTCTTCCTTGTTATTATTCTCTTGTTTAGTGTCGTTATTTCCAGATTTATGTGGTGTTGGGGACATTGTGCTTATGTTATGACCGTAGAAACAAAAAGAACAAAACTAATGATTTTTAATTATGGGGAGTTTAGAAAGTTAAGATAAGATATACCAATAAATGATTTGAGATATAAGTCGTGAATTTCCGATCACAAGACAAAAATTTATTTGCTTTTAGATTTATTTAATTTTGATTTCAATTTAAAAATGCGACACACACACGATAAATGGTGTTAGATTTTAGGTATATATGCACAAGAGGTAAATATTGCAAAAATTTCTCACCTGTTGACGCGTTAAACTATTTTGTTAAAAGGATTACACTTTGATGTTAATTAAGAAAGATCTTAAATTTACGTTAATTTATAATGAAAAATTTTACACTAAAAAAAATATTTCGACACTAAATAGTTTAACTGGTGGTTGCATCTTTTCTGGTAGTACAAGCTGATGGTGATGATGATGACAATGGATGATGATCTCGGTAGAACCTCCAAGTGAATGATGGACCAATTATTTGGTTCCCTCGTTGACCGCGTTCGGTTTTGTGGGGCTCGATAGCCGTGTAAATCAACTCAATGATGTAAGGGTATATTATGAATATTATATATATATAGTTAAGTACGCCACCATATATTCAACCGCATGTGGTGCACATCTCAAATTCAACACCAAACATGTGCGCAACATAATTCATCAGAAAACATTAGCTTAATCATCTAAATAAAATATGTACTGTAATTTTAATGTTTTTATGCACACATAACAAATTGTGCTTATTGTCGTAATTATTATTTCTTTCTAAGAATAAGTCATATCGTATTGTAATTGTAAACCAAATAAGAATTCAATTCGTAAGCAAAATTGTCAAAATGTAAAATCTTGACTACAAATAAAACACACTTGTAATTTGTACGCGAATAAAGACACTCGTTGAACATCAGAGTTTTCGTTTTTTATTATTTTTATTTTAAAGTCGATTGGTACGCTCACCCCAAATAATTGTTACGGTCAACGCAAAAGCCACATCTGACCATAACTGGCGCAGTTGCAAAAGTCGACGTGAACAAAATTAAGTGAACTTATCAAAAAAATTCGTGTCGAACAAAATTAAAAATAAATTCAAAATTAAGTGAAAAACCAAATCAAAAAAAATTCGTGTCGAATTAAAAATAAAAAATAAATTTAAAAATTAAGTGGAAATCAAAATCCGTGTCGAACAAAATCAAAATTGAAGGGAACTTTTAAAAACCAAGCGAAGCCCAAATTTCAAAAAGGTGTGCCTGATCAACATGCTGATACTAATTGGATTATTCGTGAGGTAAGGTTTTTTTAATAACATATATTTCCAATATTTCCATCATAACTAATTTCAACGAATCGTTTGTACAAACTATAGTGTCCAAGTGCCAACTTGTAAATCATGTGTTAATGCGTATAAAATATACAACTCTATTTTAAACGTAAAGTCAATTTAATATAAAACTTTGTTAAATTGTCAAACAATTACAGTATGCAATTCTACCGTAATTGTAAATAACAAATAAAAAGTCGTACGGGCGACATAAAATTTAAAAAAAAAAAGAAAAATATTTATTTCTCGGTTACTTAATTAGTGTACTTGTATTTGTGTTATGCCAAAAGTGGAAAATACTAGGGAAGAAAAAATTGTAGATATTAGGAAAAATCTTGACATATTCAACCAAAAATTAAAAGAATATCACAAAGAAATAGTTACACATAAAATTAATCAAACAAAAAAAATGGAAAACGCATTATCCGAAGTACTCAATTTATACAAGATCGAACCCATAACAAAAAATTTACCAGGATTCAAGGGCGATCACAACGAAGTATATTTTTTTATCGAGTCGGTGGATAATACGTTAAAAAACTGTGTATCTTTAAAAGATTATCCTATATATAGGCAAATCATTTCTAACATTAGAAATAAAATTATTGGTGATGCGAGTCAATCAGTAATCACCCATAATATTCCAAACGACGATTGGGATAAAATAAAAAGTCACTTGATATCTCAATATGCAGATACAAGAGACGAACACAATTTACAATTCGAATTATTCTCACTTATCAAATTAAATCTAGAACCACAAGTTCTATTTGAAAAAATTAAAAGTTTATTGACATTGTTATCGAATTATGTTAAATTACATAATGAAAATGCAGAAATAGTTGAACACCAAACATCACATTATCAAAATGTTGGGTTAACGATATTCCAAGCAGGAATTCGAGAACCACTTGGTGGAAGGTTGAGGGCATCAAAGCCAACAACGCTACAAGCTGCAATGGATTTTGTAATTAAAGAACAAAACATAGCAAATCTAAAATCACATAATAATAATTCAAATTCGAAATATACTCCAAGTTACAATAGGAATTTTAATAAAAACTTTAAACCTATTCCGAAAAATTATACAAATAATCAAAATCAAAATGCTTTAAAAACAAATAATTCTAACCATAACCAAACTACTAAAGCCAACTATCACGTTCTCCCTGGAACAAGCCATTCAAAATATATTAACAAAAATGATACATTTAAACCAACAAATTTCCAAAATATAAAAAGCGAAATTAAAAAGGAAAATTACAATATACAAACTGAGGTAAACGACGAGGAGGATTTTCAAATAGAAGCCTCGGAAACTTAAACAAAATTTTCAATATCACCCACCTCAGTACACTACCATTCATCGTGCTAACATTCGGTAATCAAATTTTAAAATTTTTAATTGATACCGGAGCCGATAAATCGTATGTAAATCCAGACTTTGTATTAAATTCAAATCGACAACCAACTAATTTAAAAATCAAAAGCCTTTTTCAAACTTCAAATATAACAGAAAAAACCGAAATAAAAATTAAATTTCCCAAATACAGTTGATTCAATAACCCCCGTAAGTGATACAATTAAATTAGATAGTGAATTAGCTACTCCTATCGCAAAGAAATTAAAAACTAAAGCACATAACGATGAATTCGCTATGTTATGCAATATTGATATTGAAAACAATATCGCAAATAGTAGGAATACTACTAAAATACCTGAATCTATTTCAGCAATAAATGAATTCGTACATCAATTAATACTATTAGTGGATCCTAACCACATACAAATGCACGAATCAGCGGAAGTTCTATACAATAAATATACCCGCAATATTATTAGGAAATCAAACTTCTCAAATACGGACATCATTGTCATTCTAAATAGTTACACCAGCACCAAATATCTTACTGCAATCTACACTGACGATATTACTTTTCAAACCGTGCAACAGGAATTCAATAAGAATCCCCAACTTAAGATCATACGTGCAACCACTAGAAAGACAGATGTACCATCAGAAGAAGAACAAATGGTAATTAGAAATACACATCTACCATATCATAGAGGAGTAAAGGAAAACTACGAGAAAATTAAACGTACCCTTTATTTTCCAAATATGAAACAGAAAATTTCAAAATTTATTTTAAATTGTGAAATTTGTAATAAAAACAAATATGACAGACAACCTATCCATGTCAAGTTTAAAATTTCACAAACTCCCCAAGGTCCTATGGAAATAGTCCACGCGGACATATTTACCCTCAAAAGCAAACATTTTCTAACGATCATAGATAAATTCAGTAAATTTACCTCCATTTTCGAACTTCAAGACAGAAGATCTCAAACTATGATCCAAAAATTTCTCAAATTCTTTTCACAAGAAGGAATACCCAAACTGCTAGTATTAGACTCAGCAACGGAATTTACTTCTGAATTATTTCAAGAATTTACAGAGATGATGAACATAAATTTGCACATAACCACGGCAAAATCATCCACGGGTAACTCACCCATTGAGCGATTTCACTCCACCTTAACGGAGCTCACTAGAATCATTTACCAACAAGATACAAAAAAAAATCAATAACTCGTGTAATGGATGAAGCAGTTTTCGCGTATAACAACTCAATCCATTCCTCAACAAACTTGACACCATTCGAACTTCACAAAGGACACATCCTGTTAAAGAAAATACCCGAAGATATGGTCAGTCAATCAAATGAATACCTAAACGGAATTCGAGAGGATTACACAAAATTAGCAAAATACATTGCATCCCAAAATGAAAAATTTAAAATTAGGACAATCGAAACATTAAATAAAAATCGATCGGAACCTAAAACATTCGAACCAAACGAAATTATTTTCGAGAAATCCACAACACGGGATAAATTAGTTCCCAAATTTATCAGACATACAGTAACTCAGAATAATGAGGTTACAGTAAATACAAACAAACGAAGAGTTCATAAAAACAGAATTAAAAACAAAACTAACACTTCGTCTACTCCACAGCCTGGTGTACTCACAGAACCTCGAAGTATTCGACCTAACAACAGGTAAAGGACTGATAGCATTAAAATTAGGGGAAGCAAGAGTAATAACAAGCTACTCTAAACTCTTTCACATTATTGAATTAAACGATTTAAAAGAAAATTATGAAAATATTGAGGAAACAATTAAAATAGTGGAATCAATTATGGAAAAAAGGAACATAACGAATGTAACTCTTCTACATATTCTCAAAAGAAAATTATCGCAAGTTAAGGTATCTCTTTTCAATATTATGCCTGACTACCCAACACGTACAAAACGAGGAATCTTTAATCCTGTTAGAACCCTTATCAAAGCCATTACAGGTAACCTAGACCAAAACGATTATGAAACTATCCAAAATTCAATAGTACGATTGGAAGATGGTCAATACCAAATAATCGATAAATTTAACGAACAAATACAATTTAATTCATTGGTAATAAATAGATTCGAGGAAATAACAAATCAAGTCAATAACATAACAAAAATCCTTAACAAATATTTTACAGAAATAGAAAAAACTGATAGACAATTTCTTGAACAAGCACTCATAACCCTTGCATACCTCGGTATAGAAGATAATATTTTAGTCTTATCAGACCAGATTAACGAAATTCATGAGATACTAACATTCACGAAAGTAGGAATAATATCTAGGCATATTCTCGATAACAACGAAATGAGTTATGTAACCGAAGAACTAAATAAAAATGACATAAACATCAAATCTGAAGAGCAAATTTATTCGTTATTACAGCTTAAGGCATCATATAACAATTCGGACCTAGTAATTTTAATTGAAATTCCACAATTTTCGCAAGACACATATAATTTTTACAAAATAAAAACATATCCAATTAACAAATATAAAATTAAACAACATACTAATACCCTAATATCCAATACCCAAAAATATATGTTAGTAAATCAGCCTTGCCAAACGATAGAACGAGTTTACTACTGTCACGAGGAACAGGTACAACCCAACAACCAAAGTTGCATACCAAATCTTATTAACAATCAGAATGCAGATTGTGACGCTTTACAAACAAATACACACGACGATATAGAGTTTCTACACGACGGATACTTACTTATCATCTCCACAAATGGAACGAGAATTCAAACAACCTGTGAAATCAACAGTGCAATCATCAAAGGAATAAAGCTTATACACTTCCAAAATTGTAGTATCACAGTCGAAGGAAAAACATTCCGCAACGACCAAACACTCAGAATTCAACGGTTGCAAATCATCCAACCCTTCGATAATCTTCATATAAACCTTACAAAGGAAGAAGTATTAGATATACCGTATCTAACTAAGACAACAATTAAAAACTTGAAAGAAATCGATAAGAAACAAAAAATTGCTACAACATACGCACACACTTTAGCAACTTCAACTCTAATTATCATCATTATAATAATATTAATAATATTTTTTCTCTTTCGCAAATACAGAAGTTTTTTACAAAAAATAAATCAACAGGACAAACGTGCAAAAACTACAGTCGCTGAGGACAGCTCCATTCTTAGGAGGGAGGAGTTAAGTACGCCACCATATATTCAACCGCATGTGGTGCACATCTCAAATTCAACACCAAACATGTGCGCAACATAATTCATCAGAAAACATTAGCTTAATCATCTAAATAAAATATGTACTGTAATTTTAATCTTTTTATGCACACATAACAAATTGTGCTTATTGTCGTAATTATTATTTCTTTCTAAGAATAAGTCATATCGTATTGTAATTGTAAACCAAATAAGAATTCAATTCGTAAGCAAAATTGTCAAAATGTAAAATCTTGACTACAAATAAAACACACTTGTAATTTGTACGCGAATAAAGACACTCGTTGAACATCAGAGTTTTCGTTTTTTATTATTTTTATTTTAAAGTCGATTGGTACGCTCACCCCAAATAATTGTTACGGTCAACGCAAAAGCCACATCTGACCATAACTATATATATATACGAGTATATATATATATATACGAAGCCGCTCACTATGGCACATTTCAAAACAGGATGTAATAAAACAGGACATCACAAAACAGTACATGGTACGGAACAGGACCGATAAAAACAGTACATCACAAAACAGTACATGGTACACTAAAGTACATGGTACGGAACAGGACCGATGAAAACAGTACATCACAAAACAGTACATGGTACACTAAAGTACATGTTACTCAACGTTAAGCTGGAGGATTTTTTCAGCTTGATTTGTTAAATTTTTTTTATTGAATACGTTTAGTAATTAGGATATTATCAAGTGGATATGTGCCTTCACCTAGAGTAATTAGACTGTATACTATATAGAATTATAATTGCTTTAAGTTATAATAAAATATCCCTTCACCTAACAATATATAACATTATTTTTATTTAAATCGCTAATACTTGATCGTTGCAAAATAGATCAAAAATTTAAGTAAATATATAAATAAATATATCCCTTTTTTAACCAAAAAAATGGCTCAATTTAAGTCCAAACCACACAAATGTGTGAGTAAAAAACCATAGTATGTAATGGCGATTTTTATAAAAAATATCGCTTGATTTGAAGTACAACCAACACAATTGTGTGTATAGTTATAGTGTTTTTTCGGGCGAAAATAAGTTTGAAAGGAATGCACAAATGTGTATGTTGGTTAAAAAAACATACAAAAATAAATTTTCGACATGGTACTTTTCCGTACCCACAACTAGTTATTAAAACCGTAAAATTGACTATTAACTGGTGGTGTTCTCTTTTAATATGTACTGTTTTGCGATGTACTCTTCCGTACCATGTACTTTAGTGTACCATGTACTGTTTTGTGATGTACTGTTTTAATCGGTCCTGTTCCGTACCATGTACTCTACTGTACCATGTACTGTTTTGTGATGTACTGTTTTAATCGGTCCTGTTTCGTACCATGTACTGTAGCGTACCATGTACTGTTTTGTGATATCCTGTTTTGTGACATCCTGTTTTAGCACATCCTGTTGTGAAATGTGTCGTTTCGTATGAGACCCATATATATATATATATATATATATATATATATATATATATATATATATATATATATATATATATATATATATATATATATATATATACATATATATACAACGATGAATTATGATAATGTTATGATTTTGTTGTTAATTATATATATTATATATTGATTATGTGTATTATTTTAATATTATATATTTATTGTTTATCAGCTCACAGGGGTCACCAATATAAATAGTTCAACTACTATTTATTTAATTATTATTAACATAAATCTTTCACAATATAATTTATTTTTATATATAATTTATTTTAATTTATATCTCGTCGGTATAACAATTCCTATCTTACTAACTTAACTTCTATTTTTTAAAAACTTTTTGTTTTTCGCGAACTCACAATATGCGAGTTCAACGAATTAATATGTTGAAAATGTTAAAATAAACATATATGTATATACACGTAGAAATTAGTTAAGACGACATTGACCGCGTGAATGTAAATAATTGCTTCTTTTACATTGCGGCAATGTCGTAAGAATGAAAGGTAGAATAAAAAAGAAACCCGACATGCTTAACCTAATTACAAATTTATATTCACAACTATCGTAAGCGAATTTTTGAGGCATTCACCTCCCATGCATTTACCTGTCGCGAGTGTGTTATTTTTTAGATTGGGAAATGTTGGATTGCCACAACATAGTTGTGACATCCACAGTATTAATTAAATTAATTGGTTAGGGTTAATATACCCATAATTAATTCTTATTTAACTATTTGCAATTAATTTAAAACGTTTTGGAATTGGTTTGGACCATTAAACGAAATATGTACAAGTTTATTTAAATGCATTTTTTTGCAAAGATATTAAATTATATAGGACGAACAATTTTTATTTTAATTAGCAAAACGAAACAAATTTTTAGTTTACAAAATGTATTCGAATTCAGTACTAAATTAAATTATTAAATTGCATGAAGCAAGCCAAAAACACTAATTGAATTCAATTCAATCAATGAACAATTCTCAAATGGCATTTATTTGGTATTGATTTTAAATTTTTTTTTATATAAATTATAATTTATATAATTTCTTAAGGAACTGGAATGCTTCTTTAAGAAGGAAGTCATTTCGAAGGACAACACATATTAAATAAATACAACAGCACTGGATTTCTAGAAAAAAAAAAACTATGCGTAAAACTAATAAATTTAATCGTTAGCTACCTTGTAGAAATTCATGGATCATATCCATCAGCAGAAAATAAAATTTTACGGGCGCAAGCAACTGCACTAATATCTCCAAAACTTTGTGAAGAACACAATCCAGATCGATTTGTAAGTATATGAAGACATAGAAGTATAAATTGTCAAATATGCTCGATTAATATATAGCATGGTTCCCCGAACGCAAATATGTATTACAAATATGTGTACTGTTTTTGTATAAATAAAATACTATTCATATATATTTTTTTCATTTCTAAGGAAATCTTCTACAACTCTTCAAACCGTAGAGGATTTCGCGGAAATTCGCGACAAAAACCAATACCGGAATCCGAAAGTGTTGATAATAACGAGGTATCAGAAGATGACGAACATATCGACAATATAAAATGGCTTCAGCAGGCCTGCCCCAAAAATAATTTACTGGACATTTTTAAAATAATGGCAAAAACCATTAATTTACGTAAAAAAACATTTTCCATAAATGAATATCCCAGGTTCTGGGATACTCCAGGATTGGTATTTAATATTTTTTTTTTGCTTTTTTATAATATTGTCGAATTACGTTTGCGAATATATTACGCGACAAATTAAAGTTTTATCGTAATTATTTGCGCAGGAAATTAATATTTTGCAATATTGTTTTTATCTATTTATAGATTGATCAAGATTTTAATTTAAAATATAAAATTGAAGACATATTGTGTGACGATAAGTGGCGAAAACCGCCAATATTGGAAACCTGGCAAATTCAAAGAATGTTAGGGTTAACGATGAATACACAGAAGATGATGACAGTAAATAACGATTATGGTTTTCAAAACAATTTCTTAGCCAAAATTTCAAAATTGATAATAATTAATTTTTCTCTTTTTATTATTTCCAGAATTTAATGGTGATATTAGAACTTTAATTATGTTATCAAAATTATGCCGAACACATGGGGAAAAAACAAATGTATCTATTTACCAGTTTTTTATATTTGAAAGGGTGAGTTACATAACTTAAGCACAATATCAATCAAGTTGCAAATAAGCAATTCTCATATGATAAAATAAAAGATTTAGAACTCAGATATTTTATTGTGTATTAATTATTAACACATAATATTATGTCCGTAATAAAAAAAGTTGGTCTAATCGTGATTTTGATCATACGAGTATGTTCTTATTTTCTTAAACTATAAAGTTTTTCTGCGAATCGATTGATGATGCATCCCTAACTCATATAAATTCTAAAAATAAATATTTTTTACAGACTGGACCTGATTGCAACATAATTTAGGATATCCGGACTTAATCCTTCGTGACCCATCCCGACGAGTGATAACTGCCGCAAGTGTTAAATTAGATGGAAAGGAGTTGCCACTTCCTAGCAATTTGCTAAATATAGAATACTTTCTGAGCCTTTTCAAGACATATTTCGTTTTCAATTGTAAATACCCGGACAATTTACAATCATTTTTTTTTTATCCAGGAAGGAGTTTTAAAAATGGGTCATTCAACTTTAACACCCAGGTTAAAAGAATTAAAAAATGTATTAAGTTTACATTCTTAAATTTAAATTTAAACATACGTTTTTTTTAAATTAGTTACTTTATATTTTTTACACTTCTAATTTTAAGTTGAATTTAAGTTATTTTTTTTGTATTGAATTCCTTTTAAATTTTTTTTTTATAGTAAATTCAAAATAAATAAATATGTTTATTTGTCAAATAAAACAATGTACCCAGAATTTTATAGATCATAAGCTATATATCAGACATCTAAGACTTATATATGCGCTCATACATTTTAAATCGAATCTACCGTGTGGATTTCAAAATTGTAATGCTCAATTTAAAACCTACAGTGGTCTTACTAAACACATAATAAGTATACATAAGGTGCTTTTAGACGTAATTGTTAATAACGATATTGAGAAAACTAATCTCGATTCAAACTTCAACAATGAATTTAGTAACGCGCAGGTATAGTAAAGACGGTTAATAGTGATGATATTTTGACACAAGTGGAACGGAACTTTTAGAAAAACTGTCCAGATTAAAGTTAAACTACAACCAAACAAACGCAATGTTAGACTCGATTGCGACTTTACCCAAGTAATAGCATTAAAAATACGCGAAAAATTATTGGTGGGTGGTAAATATCACCCATTGAATGAATTACTACAGCCAGAATTAACAAATATTTTAACAAATTCGTTTCTACTTCAAAAAACTACCTATCTAAGAAAAAAAGAAATTTTTCCGAAAGTTCCTGAACCGAGAGAAACCGCTTTAGCTGTAGGGCCTGTAAGACATGATAGGATATGGAACAAACATTATAACATTTATGACTGCCAACGCCCTGTGACTAACAATTTTTCCTATGTATCGATTTTAGATATATTAAAATTTCTATGCAAAAATGATATTTTTATGGCTAAAATTTTAGAAGATAATTCCAGCTGCAGCAATTCATTACATTACACGCAGTGTAATTACTTTAAGGAAAACAAGTTGTTATCATCTGGACCAAGCTTCCATCTACAAATATATTGCGATGAGTTTGAAGTGGTCAATCCTTTAGGGAGCAAAACGGGTATTCACAAGGTATTAGCATTTTATTTGACAATTTTAAATCTTGGGTATCACAACAATACTTTGTTAAAAAATATTCATTTAGTTGCTTTTCGCCATAACGCTGACGTAAAACAATTGGGTTATGATCTCATTCTAGAGCCCATTATAAACGACATTAAAACTCTCGAAACACAAGGTATTAACGTTCAACATAAAGGTATTTTAATCAACATCAAGGGTACAATATTTTCCTTATCTCACGATAATCTTTCGGCTAATATTTTATATGGTTTAAATGAGTCGTTTAAATCAAATTATTTTTGTCGCTTCTGTAGAACTCATTCAATAAAATATAGATAAATCATTAAATTTTGATCTAGATTTATTGCGAAGTACAAATGACTACACGTTCCTAATCGGGAGTTTGGACTTCAGAAATGTTAATTTCTGCTGATGATTTTAATTTAAGAATTAAAAGTGTAAATTTTGGATATCTTAAAAGATCAAACATACCCTCATTAATAAATTTAGACAGTAAAACTAAAAATTTATATTTTAAGATATTTTCCAATGTTGATTCATGATTTAATTGAAAAAGCTGACTCTGGTTTTTTAAATAAATTTAATGTTATTTGCTTCTCATTAAAATAACTAACATAATATTTTCACCAGAATTAAATCATGGAACTGCTGAGAGACTGAATATTCTAATTATTGAACATCATAAAGAGTTTATTGCAAAATTTTCTGAGCACAATGTTATTCCGAAGCATCATTTAGTTTTACACTATTACTCAATTATTAAAAACATGGGCACATTGACAAATATGTGGAGAATGCGATATGAGGCTTAGCATGCCAAATTTAAAGAAATGTCAAGGATGACTCGCAATTTTAAAAATATCACTAAACAATTAGCTTATAAGCAACAACAAACAAACTATGTATATAAACTACGAAAGAAAAAAATTCGATATCGAAATGCAATTTAAAATTGAAAAGCGAGTTACATTCAAACTTTTAATTATAAATTTAAATGATATTAAAATTAAGCTAAATTTTGATGTTGATGAAGAAATAACATATAATTGAAAACAAAGGTGATATATATTTTTTTTATCGTTTACTTAAAACGGTTTGCTTTAATTATAATTTAAATGCATATGAAACCCAATTATGTAATAAACTAAAATACGTTGCCAAACCCGAATGAATTAATCGGAAAATAAAAAGAGCAGTTCTGAAATAATAATACTCAAACTAGTCACAACCAAGAATAGAGTATTTATACTCTGAGACGTGATCAAATCTCCTCAGATCGAAAACATAACGAATGCAATTATTAAAAGTAACTTCAAGCAAACGTTTCGATGAACCATCACATACACCAAAAACTACATCACAGTAAGTGAAAATTGGTACAACTAGGGATTTAATTATTTGTGTAATTGCTTATACAAACTATATTTAACACGTTGACATACAGAATTTACATGGTCATCCCAGGTAAGTTTCGAATTTAATATTAATCCTAAATTGTTAACAAAGGGAACAAATAAAATAACATCGTTATCAAAGTAAATGTAGGAGTCAAATTAAGTGAAACATTTCTAGAAAGAAATAATGCCTTACTTTTAAGAGGATTAAGAGAAAGTGAATCCAAAAATAAATCTGTTTCAGATCAAAGTTTAGACATGAGATGGTCTCATCTGTCTTAAGAACATCACTATCAATGTAAAGCTGTAAATCATTTGCATAAAAGTGGAATTTCACTGCTTTATGATGTATATAAAGTTAGCCCAGGATTCATCCCGTAAAACGACGATGGCAGCACTAAACTATCACGACAGTTTTCCATCCCAGGATATTACTATCAGCCCAGAAATTTTACCATCCCAGAATATTTCATCCCAGGAAAAATTTTAATGAGAGAAAACTATCATCCCAGAAAATAGAGTTAGGCGAGCTATCACTACAACGAAAGTTCACTATCCGATCACTATCAGCCCTAAAATTACACCCATTGTGTAAAAACTATAGCAACCATATAATAACTAAAGTACTAACATTATATTAATGGGACGACAGAAATCATAGAATTCAATAAAAAAATTATTAAATATAACGAACTAATTCTACATATCTGCTTGAACATCCCACTCTATAAAAGTGTCGGATTAAGACGAATGCTTTTTAGATGTAGTACATTAACATCTTCATACAGGATAAGTTTCATAAAACTAAAACCAAACTAACTGCTAAATCGATCCCACCGCCCATTCTATAAAAGTGGCGGATAAGAACGAAAGTCTGTATATGCGGCACACTAACATCTTCATACAGGATAAGTTTCATGGAACTTCTATGCGTCCAAGCTGCGCAATTAAATTTTAAATTCTCAAAATCATTAAATTACTCAATATTTTAATACTCAATCGCTTCCACAGCCCGTTCTATAAAAGTGTCGGATTAGGACGAGTGTTTTTAGATGCGGCACACTAACATCTTCATACAGAATAAGTTTCATGGAACTTCTTTGCGTCCAAGCTGCGCAATTAAATTTTAAATTCTCAAAACCATTAAATTACTCAATATTTTAATACTCAATCGCTTCCACAGCCCGTTCTATAAAAGTGTCGAATTAGGACGAGTGTTGTTTAGATGCGACATACTAACATCTTCATACAAAATAAGTTTCATGGAACTTCTATGCGTCCAAGCTGCGCAATTAAATTTTAAATTCTCAAAATCATTAAATTACTCAATATTTTAACACTCAATCGCTTCCACAGCCCGTTCTATAAAAGTGTCGAATTAGGACGAGTTTTGTTTAGATGCGACATACTAACATCTTCATACAAAATAAGTTTCATGGAACTTCTATGCGTCCAAGCTGCGCAATTAAATTTTAAATTCTCAAAACCATTAAATTACTCAATATTTTAATACTCAATCGCTTCCACAGCCCGTTCTATAAAAGTGTCGAATTAGGACGAGTGTTGTTTAGATGCGACATACTAACATCTTCATACAAAATAAGTTTCATGGAACTTCTATGCGTCCAAGCTGCGCAATTAAATTTTAAATTCTCAAAATCATTAAATTACTCAATATTTTAACACTCAATCGCTTCCACAGCCCGTTCTATAAAAGTGTCGAATTAGGACGAGTTTTGTTTAGATGCGACATACTAACATCTTCATACAAAATAAGTTTCATGGAACTTCTATGCGTCCAAGCTGCGCAATTAAATTTTAAATTCTCAAAATCATTAAATTTCTCAATATTTTAATACTCAATCGCTTCCACAGCCCGTTCTATAAAAGTGTCGGATTAGGACGAGTGTTTTTTAGATGCGGCACACTAACATCTTCATATAGAATAAGTTTCATGGAACTTCTATGCGTCCAAGCTGCGCAATTAAATTTTAAATTCTCAAAATCATTAAATTACTCAATATTTTAATACTCAATCGCTTCCACAGCCCGTTCTATAAAAGTGTCGGATTAGGACGAGTGTTTTTAGATGCGGCACACTAACATACAGAATAAGTTTCATGGAACTTCTTTGCGTCCAAGCTGCGCAATTAAATTTTAAATTCTCAAAACCATTAAATTACTCAATATTTTAATACTCAATCGCTTCCACAGCCCGTTCTATAAAAGTGTCGAATTAGGACGAGTGTTGTTTAGATGCGACATACTAACATCTTCATACAAAATAAGTTTCATGGAACTTCTATGCGTCCAAGCTGCGCAATTAAATTTTAAATTCTCAAAATCATTAAATTACTCAATATTTTAATACTCAATCGCTTCCACAGCCCGTTCTATAAAAGTGTCGGATTAGGACGAGTGTTTTTAGATGCGGCACACTAACATCTTCATACAGAATAAGTTTCATGGAACTTCTTTGCGTCCAAGCTGCGCAATTAAATTTTAAATTCTCAAAACCATTAAATTACTCAATATTTTAATACTCAATCGCTTCCACAGCCCGTTCTATAAAAGTGTCGGAATAGGACGAGTGTTTTTTAGATGCGGCACACTAACATCTTCATATAGAATAAGTTTCATGGAACTTCTATGCGTCCAAGCTGCGCAATTAAATTTTAAATTCTCAAAATCATTAAATTACTCAATATTTTAATACTCAATCGCTTCCACAGCCTGTTCTATAAAAGTGTCGGAATAGGACGAGTGTTTTTTAGATGCGGCACACTATGTTATTCATACAGAATAAGTTTTATAAAATTTCTATGCGTCCAAGCTGCAAAAATCGTTAGCTATCTATTCTAGGTCATTTTCACATCCCAATCTTACGTGTGCAAGTAGGCGCTCGGCTCTAAAGTTGGTGGTATTAAAATATATTTAAGTACTTTTGAAATTATTCGCCATTTTGGATATATGTAGCTTACTCATATCTTCTTTTATGCAAAACTCACTCATTTATAAGTCGTTATTCCGTGTGCATCAATTTTAGGAGATGAATATCTATAAGCTTGCTATGGAATATATTAACTCGTCATTGAGTGAACATTCTGTGAGTCATTCAACAGTAAAAAAGTAGTTTGTAAAACTTTGTGATGGCAATTTTGGTCTTGAGGACGATCCACGTCCAGGTGCAGTTAAACAATTTGAAGATGAATAACTTAAAGTTTTACTGGATAAAAACCCGTATCAAACTCAAAAAAAACTTGCAGATCACTAAGGAGCTAGTAGTTACTCACCAAGCAATATCACTTCGATTGCATGCAATGGTAGGAAAATACAGAAGGCAGGAAACTATCTTGCTCATCAAATAACAAAAGAAACAATCATTACGGGTGAAGACTAGTGGATTTTATACGGTAATCCTAAATGCAGAAAACAATGGGTTGATCCAGGCCATCCATCAACATCAGTTACAAAAATGAAAATTCATGAGGAAAAAATATTACTCTGTGTCTGGTGGGATTGGAAATGAGTCATTTACTAGGAGCTTCTGCAAACTCGTCAAAATGTTGCTTGCTGTAGAAGCGAATGAGTATTAAAATATTGAGAAATTTAATGATTTTGAGAATTTAAAATTCAATTGCGCAGCTTGGACGCATAGAAGTTAAAAGAAACTTATCCTGTATGAAGATGTTAGTGTGCCGCATCTAAAAACACTCGTCCTAATCCGACACTTTTATAGAATGGGCTGTGGAAGCGATTGAGTATTAAAATATTGAGTAATTTAATGATTTTGAGAATTTAAAATTTAATTGTGCAGCTTGGACGCATAGAAGTTCCATGAAACTTATCCTGTATGAAGATGTTAGTGTGCCGCATCTAAAAACACTCGCCCTAATCCGACACTTTTATAGAATGGGCTGTGGAAGCGATTGAGTATTAAAATATTGAGTAATTTAATGATTTTGAGAATTTAAAATTTAATTGTGCAGCTTGGACGCATAGAAGTTCCATGAAACTTATTCTGTATTAAGATGTTAGTGTGCCGCATCTAAAAAACACTCGTCCTAATCCGACACTTTAATAGAACGGGCTGTGGAAGCGATTGAGTATTAAAATATTGAGTAATTTAATGATTTTGAGAATTTAAAATTTAATTGCGCAGCTTGGACGCATAGAAGTTCCATGAAACTTATCCTGTATGAAGATGTTAGTGTGCCGCATCTAAAAACACTCGTCCTAATCCGACACTTTTATAGAATGGGCTGTGGAAGCGATTGAGTATTAAAATATTGAGTAATTTAATGATTTTCGGATCTTTATATCCCTTTCGCTACCCGGTTACACAATTTTGTGGGTACGGAAAAAGTTGTATGTCAAATATTTATTTGTGTATGTTTTTTGAACCAACTTACACATTTGTGTATTCCTTTCAGACTTATTTACGTCCAAAAAATACACTGTAACTAGACACACAATTGTGTGGGTTGTACTTTAAATCAAGCGAAATTTTTTATCAAAAACGCCATTACATACTATGGTTTTTTACTCACACATTTGTTTGGTTTGGTCTTAAATAGATAAATAGAGATAATTTTTTTTTTTTTTTTTTTTTGGTTGAAAAAGGGATATTTAATTACGTCTCTTACGACCAACAAACTTTTGCCGAAATTATTTTATACAAATATTTTGGTTTATTTTAAACTTCTTTTGTTAGGTCGTGATAGAATAATGTTACGGTGACACCTAGATTAGAATAGAATAAGTTAATTTCATTAATTGTTCAATTACGTGTATAATTTATACTCAACATTTAGGCGTATTTCTATACTAACATATTTGCTGCGCATTTAGGATTATTCTAGAAACAAATATTTTGGTATATAAAGGCGCGCGTTGACGTGTATTGCGGAGTATTATTTTAAACGTGATACAGTGAAGGTTAAATAGAAAGATTATTAAAGTGATTATTAAAGTGATTATTAAAGCGATTATTAAAGTGATAATTAAAAAGTGTGTTATAATTATAATAATTAATTGTGAATTTTGTGTTGTATAATAAATTGTGTTGTGTAAATAAAATTGTGTGAGTTAAAACTGAAGCAGTTGTATTTATTCACAATCCAGTGATTCGAACCTTGATTGACAAGGCAAAATCGTAACAATAATATATTGTTACGG
This sequence comes from Nephrotoma appendiculata, assembly GCA_947310385.1. Classification (NCBI taxonomy): domain Eukaryota; kingdom Metazoa; phylum Arthropoda; class Insecta; order Diptera; family Tipulidae; genus Nephrotoma; species Nephrotoma appendiculata. The sequence goes on from OX371224.1 coordinate 312,234,067, forward strand.
TGACACCTAGATTTGAATAGAATAAGTTTATTTCATTAATTGTTCAATTACGTGTATAATTTATACTCAACATTTAGGCGTATTTCTATACTAACATATTTGCTGCGCATTTAGGATTATTCTAGAAACAAATATTTTGGTATATAAAGGCGCGCGTTGACGTGTATTGCGGAGTATTATTTTAAACGTGATACAGTGAAGGTTAAATAGAAAGATTATTAAAGTGATTATTAAAGCGATTATTAAAGTGATAATTAAAAAGTGTGTTATAAGTGTAATAATTAATTGTGAATTTCGTGTTGTATAATAAATTGTGTTGTGTAAATAAATTGCGTGAGTTAAAATTTGAAGCAGTGTATTTATTCACAATCCAGTGATTCGAACCTTGATTGACAAGGCAAAATCGTAACAATATATAACATAATATCATGATAGTTTAGTTAGTATTGCCTCAAGCGTATATTTGATTTTTATGGGATGAAAGTCTGGGATGACTTTTTTTACGTTGCTTTATGCGCCATGACAGATAATTGATATATATATATATATATATATATATATATATATATATATATATATATATATATATATATATATATATATATATATATGTATATATATATATATATATATATATATATATATATATATATATATATATATATATATATATATATATATATATGTATATATATATATATATATATATATATATATATATATATATATATATATATATATATATATATATATATATATATATATATATATATATATATATATATATATATATATATATATATATATATATATATATATATATATATATATATATATATATGTAGGATCTCAAACCTCCGACATCGCAACGCACCACACCTCAGTAGTAAAACATTGCAGTATTACCCTGTGCAATCAGCGGTAATTGAACTAAACTGTTTTTGTTAAGCAATAGAAAACGAGAAGAGAAAGAAAGGGCATTCTCGATTTGGTTGTCAACATATTAACATAAAATATAATAATTATGTCGAAGCTGTGCTGATTGAGTTTTATTTATTCGCCGATTTACTTATTTTTGCTCTTTTCATCGTTGGACACTACAAATTTGGGGGCTCAACCGCTTGCTGAACTTGCTGCGCATCCATTATTGGTACGTAGAGTGATTTATGCGTAATTGTGTAAAATCCAGAAACGGGAGTGAAACGTAAAATACGAAAGTGCTTGTAGCGGAGTGATTAAGCGTTTCTTCAAAAAAAAAATACAAACAGGTTTTAACATGGGAAAAAATAAGAAACAAAGTTTTGATGGTAAAGATGAAATGAGTACGTTTAATGAATCTGATTTTATACGGGGTTTTAAGGCAAGCTTACAAGAAATAACGGAGCACGTGTTTAATCGAAATCAGGAAAATGTGTCCAGTAATAACGGGACAGGTGGAAATGATACGGAGACAACAAATCAGAATCAAGCGAAATGCAGCCACGCGGTGAATCATTTTTCTTTACGCGATTTGGATGGATATGTACCAGATTTTGACGGCAACGGCTCGTACTCAATTGAAAACTGGTTAAGCGATTTTGAAAATGCCGCTACATTATTAAAATGGAATCCACTTCAGAAACTAATTCAAGCACAACGATGCCTTAAAGGTCCCGCAAAAACTTCGTTAAGAACGGGTGTTAACATAAAAAATTTTGAGGAGTTAAATACCCACCTTTTAAGCGAATTTAAGCGTAATGAAAATAGTGCTGATATTCATCGATTATTGATGCAACGTAAGAAGAATAAAACCGAATCACTGCACGAATATTTTTTGGAAATGAGGGAACTAGCTGCTCGTGGACATGTTGACATACCAGCCACTATTCAATACACTATAGATGGGATCGATGACATTGCAGCTAACAAGGCTATTTTATATGGAGAAAAAACTGTTAGTGAATTTCGAGAAAAGCTGGAAGTATATTCAACGTTTAAAATGAGAAACGATAATACCGTTGCAAATTCTTCAACAATTCCTAAATCTACACAAAACTTAAAATGTTTTAATTGTGGGCAGAGCGGTCACTTATCAAGAAATTGTAGACGACGTGCCGATGGATTAAAATGTTTTGGCTGTAACGAGTATGGTCATATATCGGCGAAATGTCCCAAAAAAGCAGTAAAAACCGGTTGTGCAAATGAAGATAGCGAAGATATTGGTGAAGATGGTGATTTAGCCGACAACCACCAACAATCCAGCTCTTAACATAAAATCTCAAATTTGAGAAAACGCTTTTGATAATATCATCATTATAACGACGAAATCAACGACGTAATTAACGACGAAATCAACGACGAAATTAACGACGATATCAACGACGAAATTAACGACGAAATTAACGACGAAATCAACGACGAAATCAACGACGAAATTAACGACGAAATTAACGACGAAATTAACGACGAAATAAAAATAATGATGGGGGAGAATCTTGAGCGTCATAATATAAGTTTGATCGAGTCGACCAAACAGCAGGATGGCCGATTGTAGGATCTCAAACCTCCGACATCGCAACGCACCACACCTCAGTAGTAAAACATTGCAGTATTACCCTGTGCAATCAGCGGTAATTGAACTAAACTGTTTTTGTTAAGCAATAGAAAACGAGAAGAGAAAGAAAGGGCATTCTCGATTTGGTTGTCAACATATTAACATAAAATATAATAATTATGTCGAAGCTGTGCTGATTGAGTTTTATTTATTCGCCGATTTACTTATTTTTGCTCTTTTCATCGTTGGACACTACATATATATATATATATATATATATATATATATATATATATATATATATATATATATATATATATATATATATGGAGAAAATCAATGGACCTATAACAGAACCCTGAGGTACACCAGCAACCAAATCACAAATGCTAGAACAATCAGCAACACATCTTACAAACTGTTTACGATTACTCAGATACTAATGTATTAATTTAACGGCAGATTTAGAAAATCTATACAAGTAAAGTTTCTGTAACAAATGAACATGATTCACACTATCAAATGCTTTTGAAAAGTCCAACAAAACCAAAATCGCAATCGAATTTTTCTTATCAAGCATAGCAGAAAGATCATCAATAATATGCACTAAAGCTGTAGTAGTGCTATGACCAGTTTTATATCCTGATTGGTACTTACAAAAAAAATTAAATTGTTTAAGATGCACTTGAATTTGTAATTGCATAACCTTCTCCAAAACCTTTGAAAGAACAGGTAAAATACTAATTGGGCGAGTGTACCCAATATTAGATACAATATCTTTTTTAGACAGAGGAGATTTTGTCAAACACGTTGATAATGAATGTAATTCAATGTAATTCCAATTCTAAACCATATTTTCAAAATTTTTTATACGCCAAATCTCTACGTTTCTTAAATTTAAAGTATTTGCGTTTAACGAAGGTGCAGTAGGAAATTTATTAATACTTAACATAGCTCTCGGGGTAAACACATATTTTCCAAAGATAATAAATTCGAATTAAATTCTTGAAGTATATCAAACACATCAGCATGGGAAAAAAGATTCAACCAGCCTCACGAAAAGAAACAAATAGTATAATATTCATTATCAATTCCATTATAATCAGGAAAGGTGGCATAAGATATGTTATCCCTAGTATGACACAACTTATAGCATGCAAAAATCAAAGCATGGTCAGAAATAGTAGGAACTGCACATTGTCCATAAGATAAAATATTTTGCGCATCAGGCTTAAACACTACAATCAAATCTGATTAACATTTCTAGTAGGGCCAAAAGGTAAACAAAATGAATTATGTATTTGAAAACAATTATTTAATTTATTACCAATTAACATATTGTAGTTAAAATCACCCAAGCACACTACCTTTTTATACTCCGACAAATACTGGGTAAAAATGATATTCAAATTATCAGAATCAACACATACCACAACAGATAATTAGAAAATTAAATAAGATAAAAGAATCATATGTTAACCAAATAAGTGGCACGCGCTCTAAATAACCCCAGGCCTATATTGAAAAAATCCAGTGTAAAGAACCGATCACAATGACGTTTTTTTGCATTCTCACAATTGGATTGGATAGTGCGCAGTTAGTCCTTACTTGCTATGGCAAAAAAAATCTGAGTATTACGAGTTCTATATGCAGGAACGTAGAAGTTTATTGAAGATACCAAATTAATAGAAACAGTAGAATTTACAATTTTATAGAACAAAATTTCATCAAACTCAAGTCTTCTGCACTCAAGTGTATCAATGTTAAAAACTTTACGATGGATATCATTATTGACATAATTAGTGTAAGGAATTGATCTGTGGAACAAAACCATAGTAAACTTTCTTTGTACTTTTTCAACTTGTTGAGAATAGCAATCAAAATATGGTGCCCAATTCTGACAACCATACTCAAGAATAGATCTTACGAAGGTATTAAAAAGTGGTTAAAAGATTTGAGGAGTACGAAACTCACACGCTCTCAGGAAAATAAAACCTAACATTTTATGGGCCTTCAGGCAGCTATTTTGTATGTGTTTATCAAAACGTTATCCTGAATCAAACGGCAAAATTACATCATACTTTTCCGTTACTCTACATAAAACCGAATTACTGATATAATAATCATATGTCAAATTTACCCTTTTTCTACTGAAAGTAATTGTTACGCACTTTCTGACATTTAAGTTAAATCCATTACAACAACACCAGCCAGACAAATTATTAAGATCAATCTGCAAGGTTTCACAGTCAAGAATATTTTCAATCACTCTAAAAATTTTGAGATCGTCGGCGTAAAGTAGAACAATAAAAATAATAACGGTCCTAATATGGATCCCTGCGGTATACCTGAGGTAGCTGCAATAGGAATTGACAGTCTACCATTAAATTTAACTATTTGAAGTCTATTACTAAGATATGAGCGTACTAAAATTACCAAATATGTCGTTTTTGTAATGTTAATCATTTTCAGTTCGAAATAATTCAAAACGATTCAAATTTTTTAACTTCATGTTATCATAAAGGGAAAGTTTCTTTGTTGTCATTGTCTGGAAATAGTTTTTTAATAATTTGTTCAATCGATTGAATTCAAATAATTCTCTTGAAAAACATAATTCAAAGAACTTTTTTAAATTATTCGTGCTTATAATTCAGCATTCGCAATGGTTTTTTCAGAAGCAAAAATTAATATAAATTCTCTGCAGGGGTCTATTATTTCAAAATTCATGATGTGTTTTATCATCGTGCAGGTGCTTTGGTAACTGAATTTGGTAGGAGTCCGTGCTATGCATAGTTGTACTTTTACGATGTTGGTACTGCGATTAATTTGAGATTACGTGAAATTGCGTTGTAGTAATCAATTAATGCAGGAAATTGTGATTGAATTAGATAGGGTTAATCCATTTGTACGATCTTTTAATCGATACATGAAGTTTACAATAGAGCTGTTAACATTTGTAAGGAGGTGTCTATGGATATTAAGGTTAACAGAGATTTAGATATTAGAAGATTTAGTGACGCTATTCAAACAGATGTTGCGATTATTTTTAGTACCACAGATGGAGAACTACCTTTGATACTGGATGGCATAATAATATAAATTATAACATAGCAAGTACATTTAATGCTGTTCCGCCCAGAAATCGAGTTATAATGCTATAATATGTTGCATATCGACTTGCTGTTAGAGATGATTTTAATTATCTGCATCATTGCCAAAAATTATTTTTCCAGTGGATAGTTGGTGTATGTGTTCGTATTGAGGGCTCACGTTTGCATTTCATTAAACAAAATTAGCTAAATTTAAGATCTGAATTGTATATAGTACATTAATTTATGTATCCTTGAACCTTCGTTGTATAGTAACTGCTATCAGTGGTGTTGCTGCAACAGTATTGATTGGTGGTAGAACATTAAATATTGCGTTCAAATTGCCAATTCCAGTATTAGAGAATTCAGTTACAAATATTACGCCTAATTGTTCAAGAGGACTTTATATTAATTCAGTAGATTTAATTTTGATAGATGAAATATCTATGTGTCCAAAGAATGTACTTAAAGATTCATTTTTAAGGGATTTAGTAAACAATCCAATACAATTTGTGAATAAATTCGGGAATGGCGAATTATGAAATTACTCTGAGTTCGGCGAAGATATTATAGACTATCCATTGAAAATTATTGGAATTATTGATAACATAACTAATGATATTTATAAAGCTTGAAATACCTCTATATTTAATTTGTTTTTTAAAGTGTTTTTTCACGGCTTTTAATAGACAAAGTTTTATCTATTAAAAGCTGAGAAAAAAACACTTTAAATAATTGATATGCTGTATAAGATAGCAGAAAATTTCCAGCAGAAAAAATGTGTTTTGCTATTCACCGCTAGAGGCATCACTATCACAAAAATGAAATTTTTTCTGCTGATATTTTTTTACACCAGCAGAAAATTTATGATATTTTTATGCAAATTAAAAATTCTCAGCAGAAAAATTTATGAAAAATCAGAGAATTTATGAAATAGAAGAGAAAATGTATGTTTAAACGTTTTGAAGCGATGAAAGTTAATTTTCTTTAAAAAACGATTTGCGTATGTATAGTGTAAGCACTCTCAAAACATAATTAAATTATTATAATCATCATTATGCAAACACAGGGCAACATAAAAAACGGCCATTGTTGAAAGCACTCCATAAAATTTCTGAAGTCATTTTAATGTGAAATGTTTTCAGTTTTTTAACAAAAGTGTTGGAAAAACCCCCCTGTAACTACCCTGGGTACATGTTTTTATGGTCACTGAGATCATATTCTATATACATGAGCAACATAAGATTCACACCTAGGGTCAGTAGCCTTCCATACATTTTTGAAGTCATTTTAATGTGAAATGTTTTCAGTTTTTTAACAAAAGTGTTGGAAAAACCCCCCTGTAACTACCCTGGGTACATGTTTTAATGGTCACTGAGATCATATTCTATATACATGAGCAACATAAGATTCACACCTAGGGTCAGTAGCCTTCCATACATTTCTGAAGTCATTTTAATGTGAAATGTAATTACAGGGTGTTTCTAACGCTTTTGTTAAAAACCGAAAACATTTCACATTAAAATGACTTCAAAAATATATCGAAGGCTACTGACGCCAGGTGTGAATCTTATGTTGCTCATGTATATAGAATATGATCTCAGCTACCATAAAAACATACACCCAGGGTAGTTACAGGGGGGTTTTTCTAATACTTTTGTTAAATAATTGAAAACATTTCACATTAAAATTACTTCAGAAATATATGGAGTGCTTTCAACAATTGCGGTTTTTTTATGTTGCCCTGTGTTTGCATAATGATGATTATGATAATTTAATTATGTTTTGAGAGTGCTAACACTATACATACGCAAATCGTTTTTTAAAGAAAATTAACTTTCATAGCTTCAAAACGTTTAAACATACATTTTCTCTTCTATTTCATAAATTCTCTGATTTTTCATAAAACTTTCTGCTGAGAATTTTTAATTTGCATAAAAATATCATAAATTTTCTGCTGGTGTAAAAAAATATCAGCAGAAAAAATTTCATTTTTGTGATAGTGATGCCTCTAGCGGTGAATAGCAAAACACATTTTTTCTGCTGGAAATTTTCTGCTATCTTATACAGCATTACACTTCTTAGCCTTTGTTAGATTTTTTATCAATTTGTTGGAAACTTCACTTTACCAAATAACGTTAGTGAAGTTGTCCTAAATCTGTCCTAAAAAGTAACACCAACAAAATATGTGTAGATGTGTTTGTATAATGTCTCGATAGAACGAATTTTAGAATAAATAGTTATATAAAAATATTTTTAAACGAAAATGTAATTTTTTATGAATTTTTTCCAGGAATTTTCTATAAACCAGCAATCAGAATGAAACATGTGTTTAAATGCTATTAGGTCCTATCTAATAGAAAAACAAGTTTGCTTTGTTCAAATTGGGGGTATAGGGTGTTTAAGACACCGTAATTGAGTTCGATTCATTTTAAATCACTTGTACAGATTTTCTAAATTTTATCGGAACATCCTAGGAACCCAACACCAAAATGACTTATATTTTAATTGTCTTCTAGCTTACATTAAACATAAAAGTACCTTAATTTTGACCAAATGGGGCGATTTAGGTGCTTAGGACAGCAAAGTTTACATCTACTCTCTTTAAATCACTTGTATGGTTTTCCTAAGTTTTGTCGGAAAATCCCAAGAACCCAACACCAAAACAACTTAAATTTTAAGAGTCTTCGAGCTTACATTAAACATAGAAACACCTCAACTTTGACCAAATTGGGGTATTAGGGTGTTTAGGATAGCGAAGTTGGCATCTACTCTCTGTAAATCACTTGTATGGTTTTCCTAAGTTTTCTCGGAAAATTCTAGGAACCCAGAACCAAAATGACTTATATTTTAAGAGTCTTCTAGGTCCCATTAAATATCAAAACATCACAAATTTGACCAAATTGAGGGATTAGAGTGTTTAGGACAGCGAAATGGGCAGCTACTCTCTTTAAATCACTTGTATGGTTTTCCTAAATTTTCTCAGAAAATCCCAGGAACCCAACACCAAAATGACTTATATTTTAATTGTCTTCTAGCTTACAGTAAACATAAAAACACCTCAATTTTGACCAAATTGGGGGATTAAGGTGCTTAGGACAGCGAAGTTGGCATCAACACTCTATAAATCACTTGTAAGGTTTTCCTAATTTTTCACGGAAAATCGTCGGAACCCAACACCAAAATGACTTATATTTTAAGAATCTTCTAGGACACATTAAACATGTAACACCTCAACTTTGACCAAATTGTAAGGTAAAAGACAATTAAAATATAAGTCATTTTGGTGTTGGCTTCCTGGGATTTCCCGAGAAAACTTAGGAAAACCATACAAGTGATTTACAGAGAGTAGATGCCAACTTCCCTGTCCTAAACATTCTAATCCCTCAGTTTGGAGAACTGTGAAATTTGTACTAAACGAATCTTAATTATTTTTTTTAAAGACAAATTTAGGACAAACTTGACGCGGACAAACTTCAAGATAAGACGATTTTTGCGCTTGAAACAATACAACAAGTATCGACGCTAATCTTAACGCGTTATAATTATTTTTCATATGCCTTTCTTTTGTCAGTACACATAACAAATATAAACAATACATATTTAAGTGATTGACATAACTATTTATTATTTAGCCATAAAACTAAATATTGTATAAATCTCCAAATATTTCACACCCTAAACCATATATGTTTCCCAACGTTACCTCAATCATCATTTCAGTTTCTCCACAATTTTCCCAAATATTCAACGAAAAGAATCATAATAATGAAATTGAATTTCTCGTTAGGGTTGTATTCGAGTCCAAAACGTACGGAAGTATTGTTAAGTTAAGACTATAATTCAATTATATATTAGGTTAGTAACAAGCAAAATAAATATTTAACTAAATTACACAACGAGTAGAATATTTACTGTCCTTTAAGGATTCACCTCGATTCCAATAATAATTCATTTACGATTTTTAGATCAATTTTGGAGCAGCAAAAAAAATATTTCAGTTTATTTTCTGCTGTTAAGTATTATTGTTTAGTTAGACATTCTGTGTATTTCTTTTTTATATTGTTCTTTTTGCCTTTTATGGTCTATTAAATAATAAAACAGAAATTTTCATTTTCACAACACAACACAGAAGCAACAACAATAATGGAGAAGCAAGAAGTAAATTACAAATGGAATGGCACAAAAAAAAATAACGAAATTTATTCGTGACGAAAATACTAAATAAAGGGTATTGATTATCTCATTGTGTATGAGTTCAGAATGTGGAAAAGTATTAGCAATAATTGATAAATTAAAATGTTTTGTAATGTGTGCTGCCATTGTACGGATGACGGCGATTACACACCATATACCCAAAATGTGGTAGCAATACGAATAATCTTCTCCATGGATACCAAATATTTAAGTAATATTTATATCACCAGAGCACACAAAAATATTTTTTATTCCAAAAACTGAGCACCGCCCAATTCAATATTAACATTGGTTTGGTTGAAGCCACTCCTACGTATGGAAAATAATAAAAAAAAATCTTCTTTCGTTATTTTATATGTGCAGTTTAAAGACTAAGACGAACATTTTTCATTCATAAAAACCAGTCTACGTACGTTTTTTATATATATTATGTGTGACAATGAATATCATTACACAATCGATTGTAACTTGGGCGAGCGCAATTTTGTTCATTTATAAAATACTAAATCTCCCACTGTCTACACACAAAATCCACACGGAATAGAAAAAAAAAATTTAAACAATTTTCAATTTAATTTGAACATTAAAAAAAACGGAAAATTGAACCAGCTGTTGGAAAAACAAAAGCAAAACATCCAAATTGTTTTGAGACACACAAGTATAATCGTCCAAAGGAGATGGAGAAAATCGATACTAGTCTGGTGTGTACAGTAAAAAAACACACACAAAAAAAAAACTGGCTCAACTGAATAATTCAGCAGGGAATAGAATTTAGGAGTTTTGTTGAAGCATTTTGTATTGTTCTAAATATAAAGCAATTTTAGATTTTTATCACATTATTCTACTGTAATAATAATTATTAAATGATATTACCGAATTGGGAATTTTATGTAGAATAGACATCGCCAAATGTCTCACTAATTTTTGTTGATTATGTCCCGACGACAAACGCGTTTTATCAAAGTTGTGACATTGTAAAATAAATGTTATTGCGAAATACACTTTGGGTTAATATTTCAGTATGGTGTGGTAGCTCATTTTACAGACTCGCAGTTTGGTATATAATCTGCTAATATGGTTACAATTTTTGAATGACTTTAGTAGTATTGCACGAATATGAAGATTTTAAAAATTAATAAAACATTTGTACACACAATTTGTTAATTAACAAAAAAAATGTCGCAAACGACTAAAACTATACTCTCAGCATCACAGCTCCCTGTTGGCATACAAAGTAGCATTAACATATCTTTACTTAATTCTGGGTATCTGCCTTGTGGTTCATTCCAAAATTGGAACACATCTAAATTTAAACTTTGCGGAAATGACTCGATAAATAACCCGAAATAATTCATATGAAATTAATTATGAGATATCTGCACTCGGAGAAATAGTTGCTGGCGGGGAAGCAAGGTTAACTTGCCAATATTACCACAGGCACCTAATATTTTGGAATTTTTTTTGAATGGTGCAGACCATTTTTCAGGTGTTTATTTAGAAAAATATTTTAGCATTAAATTGATCACTCTCGTTTACATCTGTTAGAGTGAATTTTAATCAAAATTTGGCAACTGGGCAACAAAGTGTACATACTTTTCATATAAACGGAAAATCACCATAAAATTGGGTCATTAGTTATTAACTCCAATGATCGACTAAAATTTTTACAAATATACATATTATATAAAATGCAAATTGCAAATACAATAATAAATTGCTATTTCTAAATCGCCAGTTATTATCCGAGTTGCAAAAAACGCAATTAATCCATTTATTCAACAATTTAAAATTGCACATAATAATCTGAATTGTACTACTCGATTACCGTAAAATCATCCGATTGACTGAAGATACCGGGGGTGGGCCCCCGCCTGTTTCAAGATGCAATGTTTATCGTTAGAAAATTTGGCGTACCATCTTTCATCATAACATTTACAGGAAACCCAAACTGGGATGAAATTAAAATGAACTGTTAACTCTGACTAAAGCCAAAATGATCGCCCATCATGGGAAGTTGAGTTTTGCGAACGAACATTTGTGCTGACACAACACTGTCAGCAATCAAGTATCCAGATATATTTATTTGAATAAATATGTTTATAAAGGAAGCGACCGTATCTTAGCTGATGCCAGGTACATACCTCAAAAAGAATCCGTCTGGCGAACATTAGAAGAATAGCAAGATCAATTTCCGACTGTTTTTATATTGGCTTTACATTTGGAACAGCAGCACCACATATATGTATTTACAAAATGGAATATGACATTCATTTTGACCATGTAGTTTCAAAAAACATTTTTGTTGACGCACACCAATGGACATATTTTCACCTTGCATATACCATTACGTTTAGAAGAATAAAAAGAGGGAAAAACGATCGAAAAATTCAAATAATATAATTGCCCAGATATATATTTCGCATCGGTTAAAGAAGAGAGATTGCCAACGGTTGTAAAGATAAAATCCAAATACTGATACTTTAAACTGATCCCGGAACGCTCTAATGAGATTTTTATTTGCCTCAAATACACTCATATTTCCAGGTACTCATACAAACATTGTTCTTAAAATGTTTGGCATATAATCAACGAACTAACTTTTTTTAAAGTTGAATTTGAATATTTTTCTACCAAATAGCTAGACTGTTTATCACGAAACAAGCAAATTGCAGCTGACTCCCTAAAATCGTTCCAACAATTTTGATGAGAAACAGCTATAGTAGCAAATAAATTCTATTCCAAGAGTCAAGGGTGGACAAGAATTCTATCACGTGTGTTACATGTTTAAAACAGAAAAGTCTGTTAGGTATTTTCCCATATTCTTGGATCAGGATCAATTTGCACAAATTTGTAATAATGTTTGAATTGATGAGACACCATTTAACGCCCAATTTCCCACACACCCATGATTATTTAATTTTTTTCAATTATTGCCGTACTAACATGTTGAATCGTAATCAAATTGTGATTTCAGTTAAATACAGATCTTTAACATAAAAACATCATTCATCATATTTGTTTAAATATGCCATGATATATTTCTATATAATGTTGATTTCCCAGTAAGATTAAATTTAAAAAAAATTCGCAATTCTCTGCTTTGTACAATTTTAAAATGCCAACTGTTCCGAACAAAAACAAACGAAACCATTTCAAAAAGTTGTTCTTTTTATCTATAATTGTTGTTTTTATTTTTAGGAGCAAAAATAAAAGTTTTCATCAAAAGATAAATTTTTTATTGCGTTGTTGTTGTGCTATATTCTTCTTTCATAAAAAGTGACATTTACAGAAATAAATGTTATTTTCGAATTGAAAAGAAAATAAAACAAAAGAAAAACGGAAAATTAAAAAAGGACAATTTCGTTAGCATATACATACAAAATAAGAAGAAATTACAGTAATAGAATTTTGTGTTAATTTTAATTTAATTTAGCTGAAACGAAAAGTTTGGAAAAGTTATTTTCTTTTGAAATTGAAATTTCTTATGGAAATAATTAATTTTGCGTAAAGAAAACATGAAAATTATTTTAATTATTTATTATTTTTTGGTGCTGTACAACGCACGTTGAGCAATATAGCAAGCAAGAACATTTCAATCAATAAATTTAAGTAAGAGGTGTTAAGGTAATTTGGATCTCAAAAAAAAAAATACAAAATTTACAATACTACCCCGCCGTATTAATAAAATTTCTATTGGCCATTACGAATCACATAGTGAATGGAAAATTTGCTAAAAAAACTGAGATTTCAAATGTCAGGAAAAATTGTCGAAAACTCATTCGGAGCGAGTCCATGAGTTTGTCTATTATATTTCTGTGTGCTTGAACGATTTTAATAAAAAATCAAAGTGAAGAGTAGTTTTTCACTCACAAAAAATGGTAACGGTGAGTTTTGAATTCTGTAAAATATTACCTAAATGCCATACACACAGAACCCTTAAAAAAATTATGAAAAATCAGCAATTTGCATTCTTTAAGTTAGGCGAAAGTTCACATACAGATGTTTTTCAAGTTAGACCTAAACTAACCAAAACCAACAAAATCAAACGAAAGTGTGTATTTAATAAAAATTAGATAAAAGTTACATTTAGGCGAAATATTGAGTTTTTTCGAATATTTTTCCTGAATTGGATATAAGAATAAAACTTGCTCGGTGAGATTAGCGTAGTTAAATAAATACTTTGCTAACCTTTTCTATCCAAAGAGAGTTCAGGATTTTATTAAGGAATTTAATATCTGATGAGGTTTAAAATGTTTATCACCAACGTCAGTATAATTTTTCGAAATGTCTCAATTCGAACTATCCACTTTTCAAACCATTTGAAAAGCTAGAATAAAATTCACGTAGTAAAATAAATATTTTACCAATTTTTCTGTCAAAAGAAATTTGGATTTTATACCGGTGTGAAGTTTCTAACGTTAAAAAAAGTGTATAGGTACACTAAAAAGTGGCAACATAAAAGTGGCAACATAAAAGTGTAAATTTTTATAAAACTCTGACGTTAAAAAGTGTAGGTTTGTAAAAATTATTATCAAACAATAATTTACAATAAATTATACAAAAATTATAGAAAAAAAGAGAAAATAGTTTCGAAATTTTAATTTAATCATTGTACATAAGTATAATTTATGTCAACATATAAAGTTCGGAAGAAATCGGGGGAAGCAATAGTGCACTATGCACTATGCGAACACATCTCCAGATTTCGAGATAATTTGCATAGTGTAGCATTGCTTCCGCGGAATTTAGAGGAAAATACATTATTTTTGAAAATTTATGTCCAGAGCCATAACCTTTTCAGGAAATGGCACACACATATTAAAATAGCCCATTTCGTCCCCTTTAATTACCATATAGTCACCATGCGAGCACATCTCCAGATTTCGAGATAATTTGCATAGTGTAGCATTGCTTCCGCGGAATTTAGAAGAAAATATAATATTTTTGAAAGTTTATGTCCAGAGCCATAACCTATTTCAGGAAATGGCATACACATATTAAGATAGCCCACTTCATCCCCTTTAATTACCATATAGTCACCATGCGAGCACATCTCCAGATTTCGAGATAATTTGCATAGTGTAGTATTGCTTCCGCGGAATTTAGAGGAAAATATAATATTTTTGAAAATTTATGTCCAGAGCCATAACCTATTTCAGGAAATGGCACACATATATTAAGATAGCCCACTTCATCCCCTTTAATTACCATATAGTCACCATGCGAGCACATCTCCAGATTTCGAGATAATTTGCATAGTGTAGCATTGCTTCCGCGGAATTTAGAGGAAAATATAATATTTTTGAAAATTTATGTCCAGAGCCATAACCTATTTCAGGAAATGGCACACATATATTAAGATAGCCCACTTCATCCCCTTTAATTACCATATAGTCACCATGCGAGCACATCTCCAGATTTCGAGATAATTTGCATAGTGTAGCATTGCTTCCGCGGAATTTAGAGGAAAATATAATATTTTTGAAAATTTATGTCCAGAGCCATAACCTATTTCAGAAAATGGCACACATATATTAAGATAGCCCACTTCATCCCCTTTAATTACCATATAGTCACCATGCGAGCACATCTCCAGATTTCGAGATAATTTGCATAGTGTAGCATTGCTTCCGCGGAATTTAGAGGAAAATATAATATTTTTGAAAATTTATGTCCAGAGCCATAACCTATTTCAGGAAATGGCACACATATATTAAGATAGCCCACTTCATCCTCTTTAATTACCATATAGTCACCATGCAAGCACATCTCCAGATTTCGAGATAATTTGCATAGTGTAGCATTGCTTCCGCGGAATTTAGAGGAAAATATAATATTTTTGAAAATTTATGTCCAGAGCCATAACCTATTTCAGGAAATGGCACACACATATTAAGATAGCCCACTTCATCCCCTTTAATTATCATATAGTCACCATGCGAGCACATCTCCAGATTTCGAGATAATTTGCATAGTGTAGTATTGCTTCCGCGGAATTTAGAGGAAAATATAATATTTTTGAAAATTTATGTCCAGAGCCATAACCTATTTCAGGAAATGGCACACATATATTAAGATAGCCCACTTCATCCCCTTTAATTATCATATAGTCACCATGCGAGCACATCTCCAGATTTCGATATAATTTGCATAGTGTAGCATTGCTTCCGCGGAATTTAGAGGAAAATACAATATTTTTGAAAGTTTATGTCCAGAACCATAACCTATTTCAGGAAATGGCACACACATATTAAGATAGCCCACTTCATCCCCTTTAATTATTATATAGTCACCATGCGAACACATCTCCAGATTTCGAGATAATTTGCATAGTGTAGCATTGCTTCCGCGGAATTTAGAGGAAAATACATTATTTTTGAAAATTTATGTCCAGAGCCATAACCTTTTCAGGAAATGGCACACACATATTAAGATAGCCCATTTCGTCCCCTTTAATTACCATATAGTCTCTATGCGAGCACATCTCCAGATTTCGAGATAATTTGCATAGTGTAGTATTGCTTCCGCGGAATTTAGAGGAAAATATAATATTTTTGAAAATTTATGTCCAGAGCCATAACCTATTTCAGGAAATGGCACACACATATTAAGATAGCCCACTTCATCCCCTTTAATTACCATATAGTCACCATGCGAGCACATCTCAAGATTTCGAGATAATTTGCATAGTGTAGTATTGCTTCCCCCGATTTCTTCCGAACTTTATATGTTGACATAAATTATACTTATGTACAATGATTAAATTTAAATTTCGAAACTATTTTCTCTTTTTTTCTATTTTTTTGTGTAATTTATTGTAAATTGTTGTTTGATAATAATTTTTACAAACCTACACTTTTTAACGTCAGAGTTTTATAAACATTTACACTTTTATGTTGCCACTTTTAAGTGTACCTTCACTTTTTTTAACGTTAGAAACTTCACACCGGTGGATTTTATATTGAATATGTTGAGATTTAATAAGTCCAATTATATAGACCTTGGTGATAAACTTATTGTTACGAACTTGCCTATTGCTTTATGAACAATCAATTCAGTGTGGTCGAGTTCCAAACTCCAATTTTAAAAGGTTGCAAACAGAAATGCATGGGTTGGAGTGAGTCTTGTCGCAAAATTAATAGTAGCTCTTAATGGTGGAGTAGCTGAGATATTGCAAATAATTTCCGAAAATGATTGTATCAAGTACCATAGTTAGGTTTACCAAAAGTGGCACTTTCCATATGATCTTTTTCGTTTTTTGCAAATATAGTGTCACAATAACCGGTTCAGATTTGACATATCAGTTATTTTAGCACTGGAAACACTAATGTCATTCTTTCTTTGACAGAAACTCAGTATATTATTTCTAGTTTAAGATATGAGTCGCTTAACGCTTCAACAAAAGTGGGAAATGTTGGAAATTTACTTCCACAACAAAGACAATTGGTTCGAAATCGCAAGAAAATGTCGCACAAAATTTGGTCAAAACACGGGACTAACACCCAACGGAATCAAGAAGTTTGTGCATAAAGTATGTGATACGGGCTACCTAGTCGACAATCCAACGCGTACCCGTGCTCGTCGTGTTCGTTCAGCCGAAAATATCGCCGCGGTAGCCGGAAACGTGCGCCAACGGCCGAGAACATCAATTCGTCATCGTGCATCGGAAATGAACTTCAGCCGGTCTTCCATGCTACGAATTCTGTGTAAAGAACTTGGTTAGTGAAGCTATAAAAATCAGTTGGTCCAGTAATTGAAGTCCCGTGAGGGTCTGAGGATTTTGTTCAAAAAATCATTTTTTCGGATGAGGCGCAGTTCGATCTCGGTCGGTTCGTAAACAAACAAAACTGTCGCATTTGGGAATCGGAAAATCCACAAGAATATGCGTAGAAGCCAATGCATACATTGTGGTGCAGCTTGTGGTGTGGCGGCATTATTGGGCCGAATTTCTTCGAAGATAAGGCCGGCGCGATTGTTACGGTCAACGAAATCAACTACTGCCAAATGTTAACATCTTTTCTGTGGCAATATCTTGAAGATATTGGTTTGGACGATTTTTGCTTCCAACAAGATGGATACATTAATGAAACGCGTCAAAAATTCAATTCGATGGCCGCATTTTAGTCGAAATGGTGACGTGAGTTGGCCAGCAATGAGCTGTGATTTGACGTCTTTGGATTTTTATTTGTGGTGTGCCGTGAAGGTCAACAATTGATCATTTGAAAGCCAATATTGAAGCAACCTTTGCCGAAATAGATCCTTACACAATCCAAAATGTGCTCAGAAACCGACCGAATGAAGTACGCCATTAAATTTAAAAATCTGACCTTCTTATTGGGACACTCTGTACTTTCAAAACTATAGTATTTTATTTACAAGAAAAACAATTTTGGACTAAATGATTCTAAATTAATTTTGCAACGATTCTAAATTAATACATATTTAAATTAAAATAATTAATGATTCTAAATAAATTTTTTAATTGCAAAAATTCCGCCCACGTATCGTCCGGCCAATTTAATTGATAAAGATGCAACTTTCTACTTAGGCTTGTTCCATTAATTGTGTAGTTCCAGTCACGCTAGGGTACGATCGGCCCACCGGAAGTCGCAGCTTCCATAGGAGGTTCTCATTTTTTACAAATATTTTGGAAATTATTTAGCATTTACGAAAAAATGATTATAACCAAACGATTCTAAATTACTTTTAATTAATGCTACAAATCAGCAATCCTTAACTACCGACCACCGACTGGAAAGTGGCCTAGTGGGAAGAACCAAAGGGTGCTTATATGTCAGCAATTATCATATTAAATAGTTAGTCGCTGACGGCAATGGCAGAACTACTTGTTTAATTATTTGCGGTTTGAGCGCATTCACACTCAGGCATTGAGTGCATATGGATGACGAGATAGAAACACTCTCTACAGACACGGGGATTCTACTTCAATGGCATTACTATATGGGTCCCTGGAGGAATTACAGAAGAGGACTCTGATGCCAGTGTGGTGCATGTTGTACTAATTGGGCAAACCTAATGCCGAGGTCTTACTTCATAGACTTCTATTGAGCTAATATGAAGTGTCCTTTTAGTAAGTCCATTAAAATATACTCAAAAATAAATAATTGGAGTCATCCTAGGAAGTGCGGCAAATTCACCCCACACAATTTGGGGTAGCACTGATACGAATGAACGAAGAATTTTCTTCAATAATTTTATTCTTACTACTAAAATATGTATTTTCAATGTTTGCTGTAAACCGGTTCCAAACTTCTGATTCAACGCAAGATCCTTGTGCCCTAATTAACGAACTATCCGACGCCTTTAAAAAGTTCTAACTAAATACGTGTCCTAGTAGACATCTGCTGACACCTCAACAACTGTAGTGATTGAAAGAATTTCAAAACACCAGTAAAACATGTAGGAAGATTTTTAGAACAGCCGAAGAAAGTAAAGCTAAGAAGCACTGGAACTGCTAGAAGAAGGTCCCAAGAACATACAAATATGAATTATGAAATGCTCGTAAAATAAGTATCTAAAGGTTATACTACTATGGAAACTCACATTCCAATTAACTACGAATCTGCACCTAAGGCCTACCAACAATTGATGAAATGAGGTAGTGTTGCTGAATATTTAAGTATTTCTAATCGGCAGCGATCATAAGAATAGGGAATGTGTCCATTTAGATTTTTAAAAATTGTCAAAGAAAGGCTGCAGTAAAATAAACATGAATGGCAGTGAGATTGGAATTCTCTTCTTTTTGTGTCCGAATTGGATCAATAGTAGAAACAACACATTAGTGTCCCATCCCATCACACAACATAGCTCGTACTACGATGCTTCATTGAATTGAAGTGCACAACAAAAACCAATGACCCTGGTCCATCAACCAATACATACAACCAATAAAATAAAAAAGCATCGACCTGGAATATAAAAAACAACCGTACTGAAGATTTTTCCTTAAAATTTGAGATTTTTTAGAGTTTTTGTGGAATTCTCTGTACCGGAAAAGTAGAGTTCATATTATATTTGCAATTGTTCGATGATGTTTATCAGAAATAATGTTTTTTTTTTTAATAAAATTTTCGGTTATTCAGGGTGATGGCCGGGTGAGTATTCAGAATGTTTGAGATGAGGTTAGCAAGACATAAGAAGTTTGGTTTCGAACTAATGAAACATTGAATTCTTTAAATTAAAAAATTCGGTCGTCTCATTCGACTGCAGTGACCACACTACAAAAATATTTAAAATACTTTTAACTGATATACACACACAGTATATTGACAATCGCCTCTCGCGGGAATGTAGAAAATGCCAATTGTTAACCCGATTTTTTTAATTTAAAGAATTCAATGTTTCATTAGTTCGAAACAATACTTCCAACGTCTTGGTAACCTCACTTAGCGTCGTGCCATATTTAATATTATACATGCGTAGAAAATGTGTGTCCACAATTAATAATTTGACGTCAACAATGTAGAGAATGTAAACAATCTCGAGAATTATTGCGTAATTCCGTAAATTCATTCCTGGATACAAATTTAACCACGTCAACTGTGCTCATTTGAACTTGACGAAGGTGCACGTTCAATAGACAGAAACAAATTTTTGCTTCCAGTGGTCTAAGAAAATGTAATACAATATTTAGCGGGTTCCATTGGCGTAAGCAAAGTACTCGCAAGCACTTCTAGGCTAGCTAATCATAACTATCCAAGACGAAATTGTGTTTTCGTAAGGTACTCATAGGCACTCACACCTGCAAGCATGTTTGACAAGTGCACAATCTTGTAGTGCACACAATCTTGTAGTGCAAGCTTTATTTCTATTTGACAACGTGTAAAATATCGAAATAAATTTTCTGTGCAGCTCTGTAAAGTAACATTGACGTACAAGTCACAAATGACTTTTTATGAAGAACATAATATTGGTTATCGCTATGAATATAATGGTCACAAGCCTTTAATAAGTCCATTTTTTTCTATGATATCTATATATTTTCGTTTTCACATCGGTTCTAAATCACATTTTATTATTAGTATTTGAAAAAAACTGGAACTGCCCGCATTATGACGGCACAATATATGGTGAACAAGTCGAAATGCGTAAGCCAAGCGACACAGGATCTTATTACTTCAACTACAACAACACACCTTCTGTAGCTATCTCCATTATGGCTGTGGTAAATACAAGTGGTTGGATATTGGGACTAACGGGAAACTTTCGTATGAAGGCAAACACACGTTTGAAAAACAATTAAATAAGAAACATCACACATCACAACAAATCACATTTGCCAGTAATGCATGCAATATTTGGCGCTAGAGTTTGTTAATCAAAAAGCATATGGTATTGCAAATAAAAATTTGAAAAACATTTTGAATAATTTTAAACACATACTATTTTTGCCTATTTGTTTCGTATAAATGGAATTTTTTACTTAACAAATATAAGAAATTCACAATGTGAACTGAAAAACTGTGAGGTGGCAAATTCCAACTGAAAAACTGAGTAAACAACATCAAAAGTAATAATCTTCATTATGTACGAATATTCTACAAATTCTCGTTATTGTCTACGCTAAAATGAATTGTCGGTGCTATTTTCTACACCAACATGACGATAATTCTAGAAAACGAGTAAACGCACAACACTAACCTCAGCTCGACCAACCAACTGTAGTCTATTCGAAATCTATGTACATTCATGCGGTAATAGAAAGTCGGGCGTGGGCCATAACATATTCACGTTTCCATTTTGTTTGAAATAGGTAAAGTGAGAATCACTTACATCATAGGCGCTTATGATGTATGGTAAATGGTTTAAAAAAAAATAATATAAAGTTACTGTTCAATGAGAATTAAACAAATTCTAAAAGTTTCTGACACAGATCAGTTTAAAAAACGAGATGTAAAAAGTTAATAAAAAATAAATGAAACAAAGTTTTTATTTGAAATTATTTATAACCAGAAAATATTCAAGTGCTATCCATGGAAGCAGATAACAAATGAAAAAAACACTTCTGTTACTACTCGTACATAAAACTATTTAAAGAAATGGAATAGTTTTAGATGCTTCATTTACAATAAACAAGTTGTATGTTGTATTTTGAAACACAAAAACTACAAAACTTTTAAATTTTACCTATTTTTATAATAAAAACTTTTCATGAAATAAGTTTCATGTTTTGTGCATGTAGTACGAGTATCTAGTATACATAATTTAGCAACTTTCTCGTATGCTCAAATTGAAATAATATTTGGTTGTAGCAGTTGCGGTTTACAACTGTTAATGGAAGTAACCAAAAATTCAATCTGTTTACTATTTGTTGGAATTAGGCATTTTATAAAAACGATTGTATCCCCTTTTATGAGCAAAAAGTAAATTACTTACGGTTGTATATCATCATTATTATTGGGATATGGTATAGTTCGCATGAATGGTAGGCAGCATCTTACCTAAAACGAAAAACAAAATTGATATTTTTTTGTAAATTTTTTATAAAAATATAAAACACTAAATTAACTATTTATTCCCCGAGGACACATAAACCCCTAATTTTTGTCACATTGGAAACAAGGGTCCAGCCAAACCCCAATACATTAACCATAAATGTATACAAGGTGCACCGCAATTCACGGACGAGAAATTCTAGATAAAGAGGTTACCAACTCAGGCTCAAGCAGTTTTCGCTACATTTGAGAACGACGAAACTATAAATATTTTGGCGTAAAGTGCGGACAAAATTTAGGAGTGCTTTTTCCAAATCTATCACCTTACCAACAAAATTTCAGATTTTTATCTAAAAATATTATAAGTCAAATTCTGCCAAATATAAATATAAATATAAATCGGTGCTTAATCCACCTTCTCGATCGCGATGAAATTCTCCTGTTAAAGTTGAAAATTCATATTGGCCTCAGCCAAACAGTCGACCCAAACAGGCACAGTAAATTTTATTTCCGTTTTAAATATGGTGAAATTGGTGGACCGGTTACTTATGAATAAAAATCATAATAAAGATTTTAAAATTCGCATCGGGATGAGTCGGCCATTCCTGATGAAGTAAGTAAAGTATTTTAAAATCTAATTATTTAATAAATAGTGGAGCGTTTATATAAAATTCTACAAGCAGTTACGACTTCAAAATAATTCGCGGCAAATAGACCACCAATTCAGGCAAACACTTCTACTCTGCTAAAAATTTGATAAGAAATATATGCAAATGAAAGAAAACTATTGTGAAAATTCACATAAAACGAAAATTTTAAATTTCCGTTAAAAAATTCTCCACGAAACCACTTACCTTTTCAATGACAGACGATATTCTATATCAAAAAAAAAAAAAATATTTGTCACCAAAGCTAAAATGCTGAATTTGTAAAATGAATTGTGGTTATTTATAGCTGCCAGCGTTAAAACGGTGGATTTATCAACTAAATAGTACTAAAAACAAAATTGTCGCTTTTTGCCCGACCTTTGAAATGATATGATCGGACTGTGGCTCTCAATCAAACAACGCTATTTACGTCGGAGGAAAACTGATGGGAGTGATAGACTGGAAATCAGAGACAGGGAAGACCTTCAAAAATTATAAATTTTATTTTTGCTTGACATTTTTTCTTTTTAGATATTTAATGTAAATTGAGATGGTCATATTCAACTGTTAAATCTCTCATCAACGAATATTTGCTCTACTTTCAAAGAAGTAAACACCTGGTGTATAATTCACCAAAATTCTCATAGTTTTCGAATAAATTGTGTTAAAATTTTTGCACATCTCAGCTCCTATACCACCTTGCCTGATTTATGTTTTTCTCAGAGGTTTGAAATGGTAGTGATGAAGTTTCTAGTTATGACATTAATAATTTTAACTTGGTTGACGGCTGTAATAATAGTTACTTAGCCGGAGGTAGTCTAGCATATGTAAGGTTAGGTTTAAGTTTCAATTTTGTTTGAAAAACTTTAAAAACTGCTGATGTATTATTAAGGATTAATTTTGCAAATGATCCTGAGAGTTTTTGCGTCGTTGGAGTATATCGTCTTCACTCTAGTTTAGTGCTAGAATTTATTGAAAAATTTTCAGTTTATCTAAGTCGTGTTAGAACCAAAAATGTAATTATCATTGGTGATCTCTAAATATTCATATTTCGGATTTAATTTCTGTGAATCAAAATGCCAATAAATATCTTCAAATGATGACTTCATTTGCACTGATTCAAGATTTTTCTGAAATTAGTGATACTTCTTCGAGTACAATTGACCACATTTTTTTGAGATAAAATAATAATTCTAAACTACATAATTGCGGAAGTTTTAGATTACAAATTATCTGACCATCGTAAGTTGTCTCTTGAAATCACAAAGGATAACTTTAAGCGATTGAATAGATCAATTAAATATTTTCCTAAACGGAGGGTTGAACTTTCCAAGTTAAAAGAGGTTTTGAGTCTAGAGAATTGGATTCACGTGTTTACTGAACAAGATCCAAATCAAGCATTCAATAAATTTGTTGACACATTTTTAGCTCATACTACCAAATGCATTATAGTTCAGCAATCTCGGGTTAAACTCAAAACTAAAAAAATCCGTCCATGGGATTCTTGTTCTTTGCCTAAAATGAATGATTTGAAAAATAAACTCTTACAGAAGCATCCCAGAAACTTAAAATTAATTCATAGCATAAAGATCTTAGAGAAAAAAATAAATTCAGCTATTTCGATAGAAAAGGAACTTTATTATTACCGACGTTTTAACAACTGTAAAAAGATTTAAAAACTCAATGGCGTCTTTTAGACGAATTTTTAAACGGTAATAGGGGTCTCTATTGCATCCATAATGACCGAGAAAAATGAAATTCTGGAAGAGGAATTAAAAATTGCAAACGAATTCAATAATATATGTATTACAAATAACTTATAAATTATTTTGTTGACATCACTGAGGATCATAAAGATAGTGTCACGCGTAAAACTCCAACTGCATTAGAAGAGTTGCAGTATTTGTTCCCTATAGTACAGCAGAAATCGTTTTTCTTTACTCCAGCCGATGACATTGAGATACACGATATCATAACCGCCGATCAAATGAATTCTCTAATCAAATCTGTTGGTCCGCTCGTTTTACCTTTTTGTATTTTTTATTTGTAATCTTAGCTGTTGTAGTACAACTCTACAAAAAAGGTGATTCCCTCAAATTGGGTAATTATTAATCAATATCGTCACTTTCAGTTTTCTCTAAACTTTTAACTTTTCCAAATACAATTTTCTTTCAACTGGTCAATTTGGTTTTAGACAAGGTTAAAAGTACTGAGGATGCGCTGCTAGTACTTGTTAACTGTATTGTATTGTCGCTGAATAATGGCCAATCCGCTGCAGCAAATTTTATAGACATTACAAAAGCGTTTGACACAGTAGATCATGACTTATTATTATTAAAGTTAGATAATTCGCGGCATTGTGAATGACTTGTTTTGTTCTTATCTTTCAGATAGACAACAAGGGATCAAAATTTAGGAATTATTTAGGAATTTAAACTTTCTTCCTTTGAGATATTTATACGCATATAAAGTTCTAATAAATTGCTTTATACGTAGTGGCCAGAGAGATAGAAAATAACATTTTAAACGATTTTTTACCTCTGTGCTACCTAACAGTTTAAAACAAATTCCCGATCGTTCATCCTTTTTAGGTGTATAATATCATGGCTTAAGGAAATAGATGATATTGAATTTTTTGTATCACTTTGAAATGAATGTGCTTTCATATTATTTTTAGTTAATTTGATATTTTTTATGATGTTGTACATTAAAGTGGAAGGTGGTTCGGCGCTAAATTCTGCATTCCATCAGAGGGTCTTAATTATGTTTATCAATAACACCGATTGTAATTGATGATGAAAATTCGATTTTGCATCTAGTCTCTGGTGGGATTCGAACCCAGTACATCTCGGTCCAAGTGCCGAAGATTTAACCACTGCACCACTTGTATGGTTCCAATTGACCGTACATCCAAGATTTTTTCAGTTAGGCTTCAAACAAACCATTAATTTTTGCTTTAGCATCGATGTACACAAAATTTCTTTGTATAGTTAAGGATATTTAAGGGATTTAATTTCTAATTTTTTATTGATAAAATTGTGCAGAATTCATGATTTTTCCAGTTGATCCGGCCCATCAATCTAGCGATTACTATTTCGACATGCATGCTACATGTATTCAAAATTTTGTAGTTGTGTCGGTGGAGGTATGAGAAAGTTTTGGGGTGTAATTTGTATTATCTCAATTGCGAGAAAAGAAAAAAACATCTTGAAATAGAGTGGTAAATATCTTGTAACCAACACCCGACATTCTGTTCATTGCAAAAACTAAAAAATCTCCAACTGAATCTGCTTTTTCGGAGATGTCTATCAAATTTCGCAAAGATCTGCAAAGTAATGGAAAAAGTTGAAGCATAGATAAAAGTAATTTGAACAGAGGTAAAGGCTGCATAGAATAATTTTGAAATCACTTTTTTAGTTAACCAACAAATTCAAAATCGTTTTACGACTAAAATAATAGATTTAGAATTTTCATCTCTTCGAATAAACGCTTGACGCTTGTTTTTGTGTTAGTTTTTTCGTTTAGATTATGGCTGTGATGGTTCATTTTTGACAATATAAAACCGGATCGTGACCTGATATTTTACTATTATAAAATTTTGTATGCAAGTTTGATGATGCCGAATTTTGGTGAAAAAAATTTGTTTTATCAAATCTCGCCATTTCCGATAAATTTAAAAAAATGATCTGAAAAACATCCTTTGGAAGGAAGCTGAAACTTCCGATGACCCATTTGAGTTTGTCATTGTCGGCTATGACTTTTTAGTCAAAAGGTCGCAAATTTTTCTTGATTTACTATTAAAAGATTTCGAAATCCTACATAATAAAATAAAATGCTATGCTGATTAGTAACCCAAAAATATTCATAAGTTCACTATTGGTTCACTAAAAGCACAATAATTTATTATTAGAATCACAAAATACCAAAACGGAACCAGCATCCATCAATAAATCCTGAAGTAGATTTTAATGGTGGGATGATGTGCAATAAATTTATGAAAAAAAAAATTAAATTGTTAAACTAAACAATTGTTAAACAACTGAAATTGAATCATTTAACCGATTCAGACCAAAAATTTTTGGAATGTCCCAATTTGGGGAAAAAGCTTAAGTATGTAGTTTAATCCCGATCAATTAATCAATCTGGACTGAAAAAAGGCCGATTGTTTTTTGAAAACTGATTTTTTTCATCAAAAATCTATGGAAAAGTTATTCCCAATTTACAAATATTTACATCAAACTTTTTTTCTCAGTAGGCCAGAAAAAAACTGATTTATAGATAAAAGCAATGTAAAATCTTTCCCCAGTTCCCTATTCCCGGGGAAATACCAGAATAGTGCCACTGGGAATAGGGACGTGGGACAAATATTTTCGTATTATTTTTCTAAACAAATGGTATTTTTCTGGCCTACTGAAGGAATAAGTTTAATGCAAAAAAATTTAAAACAAAGTTAATTGGAAAACTTTTGTTCCATAAAATTTTTATATGGAAAAATATTTTTCCATTTATCTTTGTTTCGAAAATATTTACACCAAAAGTATTCGGTATGTAGCCTAGAAAACACAATTTAAACAAAAATGTTAAAAAAATTGGTTTCCCAATTCCCTACTCCCAGGAATAGCCAGAATAGTGCCATTGGGCTTGTATTGTTGCAAATTTAATATGGAATCTTTTAGTTTTAAGAGATATGTGATATGGATCTACCAAAAATATTGTATAAATGATTAAGGGAGGTCTGAGGAGTTTTAAGGGGTAAATTTTCAAAACTTCATGATTTTATGTGTTAATTTTTTTTTCCTATTTTTTTTTCGTATCAGCTTTGTAACGCCGCGCTGCCCACCAACAGCGCTAAATTCTAGTACAACTTATAATAATTGTCGTGACATACCATGTACAGTCAACAAAACTTGATTAGTATTGAACATTGAGACATGTATGCTTGGTTTGGTATGCACCGTTACCAAGTTTTGATGATGAAGTTGACGAGAGAAATTTAAATTAAGAAAAGCGGATTTAGTGTTTGGTTTTGCGATCGATCGATAAATTTTGCTTGATGAGAAGGGAATCTTAACCGGATGTTTAACGGGTTTTGGTATGATGCGACCAATTACATGAGTCGTGCATTATATCATACAGTTTCCTTTGATATTTCTTTTATGAATTGAGAGTGCAAAATAAAATTAAATATAGACTGTAGAACTACGATAGTTTGAAATGATAACTATAAATGTATTCATTGGTTATTATAAATTAAATAAAATGTGATTTAATCAAAACATAATAATAATTTGTGAGTGGTCTCAAGGACGTGGCGTGGCCAAACTTAATGATTTAATGAAAGGTCTTGCCTCGTACCTCCATATGTGAAAAAACCGTAATTTTGAATTGGGTGTGGCTCGGAAAAAAAATAAAAATTTCTGAAGGATTTAAACAGTTGAGCTTATTGAAGTGACTATCGAGTAAATACAGTGAAAATATTGATAAAGTAGAAAATTTAACTACTCTACCTAATTAATACTAATCTAATCATAATAATTATATTACCACCAATAATACCTAATAAGTTTCAACTGTTAATTATAAACACTGAACGTCTTCAATAAATAGTACATGCATAACAAGTGTTTATCGGACTGTAAAAAAATAAGAAAAATATTGCGGAGTTTAACAAGCCAGTGCCCTAAATTGATTCTAGTGTAAAGTAAATAGTCTCTAAGTAATATTGCACAAAGTAACAAAAAAAAAATCGAATAATAATCAAACTTTACATAACATATAAAAACTTAATTTAAAAAGAAAATCTTAATATTAACCATATACATAAACGCCTTTGTGCGTCATTCAGCTGCGTTATCATTCGTGGTATAGTAGGCAACAAATGGCACAACTTATTGCGCAACCGCCACCACTATTACAACAATCAACATATGAGTCCAGGGGAAGTTAGGAAAAATAGCGGAAATTTTTAGGGACAGCAGATATCGAGATGCGGTTTTCTGCATTGTGTTCAGGAAGGTCCCAGGAAAAAGTCTATTTCGTCTGGTTTAGGCATTTTTTGAAAAATGCCTTCTGAGCCGGAAAATGCATTTTCCAATTGCATCATTACTTGACCATTATAGGGAAGACTGGAAACTCGGAAAAATCGCTCAGAAATCGTTACTCGATGGTTTTCGGAGCTGCCGAACTCGATTCTAGCATTAGAATTACCCGGGAGTGCACGGGAGTGGCTCTGCGGGGATGCTCGGGGGGCTAAATTGGGGAGGAAATGGCAGCGTGCATGAAAATTGCTACAAACACGTTACTTGGGGGTTGACGGGGATGCCGAATTCAATTCTGGCATTGGAATTACCTGAGGGTGCTGGCTCTGTAAGGTTGTCTGGGGTGATTGGGGGGAATGGCAGCGTCCATGAGAATTGGTTTTCAGGGATGCCGAATTCAATTCTGCCATTAGAATTATCCTGGGGCGCTTGAGGAAAACTCTGCGAAAAATGGTAAAGGAGAAAGTGAAAAATCACAAATTATGAAAATAATACTTTATTCAAATAACAAATAGGAGTTTTTATTAATGTTGAATTATTCATTATAAACTTAAATTTTTAACTTAAACACTAAACATCTTGTTCAAACTCTTCTTCTTGTTCCCTTTCATTATCTTTTCCTCGTCACTATTCTCAGAGCCACCCCCAAGCGCCCCCGGGGAAGTCTAATGCCAGAACTGAATTCAGCATTTCAAAAACCCCCAAGTAACGATTTTTGAGAGATTTTCATAGACGCTGCCATTTCCCCCCAATCACCCCAGACAATCACACAGAGCCACCCCCGAGAACCCCCGGGAAAATCTAATTCTAGAATAGAATTCGGCATCCCCGAAAACCCCCCAAGTAACGAGTTTGGAGCGCTTCCCATGGACTGTATGCAGTTTCCCCCCCCCCCAGAATGACCCCCCGGATACCCCCGCAGAGCCGCCCCGAGCGCCCACGTATAATTCTAATGCCAGAACTGGATTCGGCATCCCCGACAACCCTCGAGTAACGTGTTTGGAGCGATTTTCATGCTGCTATTTCTCTTCCAATTCACCCCCACGCACACCCCAGAGGTACTTCCGTGCACCCCGGGTAATTCTAATGTCAGAATCGAGTTCGGCAGCCCCGAAAACTCCCGAGTAACGATTTCCGAGCGATTTTTCCGAGTTTCCAGTTGTTCCTATGGAAAATGCATTTTTCGGCCCAGAAGTCATTTTTCAAAAAATGCCTAAACCAGACGATATAAACTTTTTCCTGGGACCTTCCTGAACACAATGCAGAAAACCGCATCTCGATATCTGCTGTCCCTAAAAATTTCCGCTATTCTGGTCGATTTTGATCTAAATGCCCTGGACTCTATCATCTGAATTCAGCATTGCAGTGCACATTTGTACAAGGTTCATATTATTTTTCTTTATGGTCATATTACGTTTTTATATGAATTTAAATAAATTTATTCATTAAGATCTATTTAGCTATGGTTTTAGGTTACTATTTTTATATTATAGCATAGGAGTCACTTCATACTCACGGTGTAGCCATACTGATTCAACCCCTAAAAAACGCACCTCTCAACTGCTGAGATCTAGCCGCGCTATACGTCTATACGTGACCGCATAAGGGATCTGAATTAGTATATAGAACTATAAATTTCTATAACAGTATGTCTCGCAATTCATGCCTGTTGCAGCTTTCCTAAAGCATCAGAATGCTGTGTTGGAACGCTATAATTTACAATTTTACAATACAATTCAATTTATGTGCAAGATTCAATTTCGAAAACAGATATGTAAATAAGTGGAAATAATGAAAATAATGACACGGACCATCTTATATAAAAATACAAATTAATTATTGTAAATGCTCTAGAAGCCAGCACCAATGCCGAACCAATCCTGATGTTTGTTTTATTCTTACGGCTGATTTAATTGTTTTGGGTAAATTATTATATAACGTTAAACGAAGTTTAAATATCTTACTAGCCCCAGTATGAGTTTTAGGAGTTATTATTAAAAATGGGATCTTCTTCGCGTGTTGTGTTCATGTATATTCCCTACCTGTTGAAACTCAATATTACACTTAATGTGACCAAATTTAATTTTATGGATAAATATGAATAATTCGTATGACCACAATACATCAAGCGGTAAAATATTTAATGAATAAATTTGTTTAGACCTATAGTTAAATGTGACAATTTACGAATTGTCATGACCATTTTGTTCTGACATTTTGCTAACTCCTCTAGTATATTTCCAGCAGCAGAAAACCAAATAACTATCATGTAGCTTAGACGACATTGGATGTTCGCAAAATACAACATCCAAGCGGTTTTTAATGAGATGCATTGCCTTATATGTTTCAATGCCAAATTGAAAGAAGTAAACCTACATTTTATAATATAGATGTGGTTTTTTCAATATATTTTTTCATCAATTAGTAGACCCAAATACGTAGTTTTTTAGGTAATTGCATTGGTAACGAATTCGTTTTAAATATAATATAATTTGTTTTAGTATAATTTATTGTAAGCTGGTTCACCGACACTCAATTTATAATCGTTGTCATTCTCCATCATAATAAGCAAGTCTGATGGGCTTTTAGTTGTATGCATAAAGTTGCAAACTTCCATGCAGATTTAAACTGAATATCATTAATATAATAATGGATAAAAAAATTGAGGTTCCAAAATGGACCCCTGAGGAACACCAGCAATTAAAGTTATTTTATTACTTTTAGCACCGTTAACGACTGTAAATTTCTTGAGTTTATTAAAATAACTTTTCAAAAACGATAACGTAAAGCTTTTCGGATTTAAATTGTGATTTTTTTTTAGTGGAACGGGATAATGTACGCTATCATCAGCTTTTTGAATGCCTATGAACAGAACAGAAACCAAACACTTAACATCTAATGCTAGTACAAGTAACACTTCGTTCATTGCATTAGCCACAGATGATTCTGTTCTGAAAGACCCCTTTCATAAATCCATTTTATAAAGAGTTTACACGTTTGAAAATTATATATTCAAATATTTTTGAAATATCACTTAAAACAGAAATGTGTCTATAGTTCGATATGTATAGTTTATATAACAATTTCTAAGATGTTCAAAAAAGCTCCAGACCCCATTGATGAGTTGATGAGATTTCTTAAGGTCAAACTTTAACGATACGTTATCAAACCCTGTAGCACCATTTTTATTTATTAGTGTGAATATCAACAACTTCATCATTTGTACTTTGGTGACACATATGTGAAGCTGCAATGAGGTTGCTTTTCCGGAATGTAGATACGAAGTAAAATACGAAATGATGGCAGTTGGACTCTGATGAAGTGGCTCTTGAAGAGTTGACACGTTAGTAAAAAATTGATTAAAATAATGTGTTTGCTATAGTGTGCGAGCATGTAATATTTTGATTATTGTGACAGATAATATCAATGGATCCAGTTTCTTTTCTGTTTTTATTAAAGATTAGTAAATGGATAAGTAAATGGATTAGTAAATGGATTCTTTGGATACAGTCATATCAATATCAACCACTATCAGTTTATGATCAGAGTAAGAAATATCTGTGAGTCTAATAATGAATTTTAAAGAGACACAATCCAAAATTATGTTAATCAATTGAAGTCATGTACTTATCTTGAATTGTAATAGCATGAGCTATATTAGTGCTGTTTAGATCAACATAACCATTTCTTACAACACTTTCGTCTAACCTAATCCTTTTAGAGGACATAGTGTCGAACCAGTTGATATTGAAATCACCTAGAAGAAGCGAATTGGGAAAGTTTAATAGAATATTGTCTAAATCATTAAATAATAGATCAATATTACAATTACTCTCCCTGTATACTCCAATTATATTATAATTACCTTGTAATAGTTGAACTACTATGAAGCTTTTGTTATCTCTAGTAAAATTCAGACGCTTCCCAAGTATAACAAAACGGAAAAAAATATTAATGTACTAGATCTTTTCCGAAAATATGACGTAGTTGTCGGAAGAAGTTGGACATTTTGGATTTCTTGTGTTGGTGAGAATAAAATAATGTACACGATATAAATATCATTCTTGTTTGCGACGACGTAAAAAAAGTTATCCCAGACTTTCATCCCATAAAAATCAAATATACGCTTGAGGCAATACTAACTAAACTATCATGATATTATGTTATATATATTATTCTATCACGACATAACAAAAGAAGTTTAAAATAAACCAAAATATTTGAATAAAATAATTTCTGCAAAAGTTTGTTGGTTTAAGTGACGTAATTAAATATCCCTTTTTCAACCAAAAAAAAAAAAAATTACCTCTATTTAAGACCAAACCAAACAAATGTGTGAGTAAAAAACCATAGTATGTAATGGCGTTTTTGATAGAAAATTTCGCTTGATTTGAAGTACAACCCACACAATTGTGTGTCTAATTACAGTGTATTTTTTGGACGAAAATAAGTATGAAAGGAATGCAAAAATGTGTAAGTTGGTTCAAAAAACATACAAAAATAAATTTTTGACATAATACTTTTTCCGTACCCACAAAATTGTGTAACCGGGTAGGGAAAGGGATATAAAGTTCCGAAAATCAATAAATTACTCCATATTTTAATACTCAACCGCTTCCACAGCCCGTTCTATAAAAGTGTCGGATTAGGACGAGTGTTTTTAGATGCGGCATACTAACATCTTCATACAGGATAAGTTTCATAGAACTTCTATGCGTCCAAGCTGCGCAATTAAATTTTAAATTCTCAAAATCATTAAATTACTCAATATTTTAATACTCAATCGCTTCCACAGCCCGTTCTATAAAAGTGTCGGATTAGGACGAGTGTTTTTTAGATGCGGCACACTAACATCTTCATACAGAATAAGTTTCATGGAACTTCTATGCGTCCAAGCTGCGCAATTAAATTTTAAATTCTCAAAACCATTAAATTACTCAATATTTTAATACTCAATCGCTTCCACAGCCCGTTTTATAAAAGTGTC
Source organism: Nephrotoma appendiculata (assembly GCA_947310385.1). Lineage (NCBI taxonomy): Eukaryota > Metazoa > Arthropoda > Insecta > Diptera > Tipulidae > Nephrotoma > Nephrotoma appendiculata. The sequence continues at coordinate 312,268,013 of OX371224.1, forward strand.
GGATTAGGACGAGTGTTTTTAGATGCGGCACACTAACATCTTCATACAGAATAAGTTTCATGGAACTTCTATGCGTCCAAGCTGCGCAATTAAGTTTTAAAATCTCAAAATCATTAAATTACTCAATATTTTAATACTCAATCGCTTCCACAGCCCGTTTCATAAAAGTGTCGGATTAGGACGAGTGTTTTTTAGATGCGGCATACTAACATCTTTATACAAGATAAGTTTCATGGAACTTCTATGCGTCCAAGCTGCGCAATTAAATTTTAAATTCTCAAAATCATTAAATTACTCAATATTTTAATACTCAATCGCTTCCACAGCCTGTTCTATAAAAGTGTCGGATTAGGACGAGTGTTTTTTAGATGCAACATACTAACATCTTCATACAGGATAAGTTTCATGGAACTTCTATGCGTCCAAGCTGCGCAATTAAATTTTAAATTCTCAAAATCATTAAATTACTCAATATTTTAATACTCAATCGCTTCCACAGCCTGTTCTATAAAAGTGTCGGAATAGGACGAGTGTTTTTTAGATGCGGCACACTATGTTATTCATACAGAATAAGTTTTATAAAACTTCTATGCGTCCAAGCTGCAAAAATCGTTAGCTATCTGTTCTAGGTCATTTTCACATCCCAATCTTACGTGTGCAAGTAGACGCTCGACTCTAAAGTTGGTGGTATTAAAATATACTTAAGTACTTTTGAAATTATTTGCCATTTTGGATATATGTAGCTTACTCATATCTTCTTTTATGACAAAAGTTTCACTCATTTATAAGTCGTCATTCCGTGTGCATCAATTTTAGGAGATGAATATCGATAAGCTTGCTATGGAATTGATAAACTCGTCATTGAGTGAACATTCTGTGAGTCATTCAACAGTAAAAAAGTAGTTTGTAAAACTTTGTGATGGCAATTCTGGTCTTGAGGACGATCCACGTCCAGGTGCAGTTAAACAATTTGAAGACGAATAACTTAAAGTTTTACTGGATAAAAACCCGTATCAAACTCAAAAAGAGCTTGCAGATCACTCAGGAGCTAGTAGTTACTCACCAAGCAATATCACTTCGATTGCATGCAATGGTAGGAAAATACAGAAGGCAGGAAACTATCTTGCTCATCAAATGACAAAAGAAACAATCATTACGGGTGAAGACTGGTGGATTTTATACGGTAATCCTAAACGCAGAAAACAATGGGTTGATCCACGCCACCCATCAACATCAGTTACAAAAATGAAAATTCATGAGGAAAAAATATTACTCTGTGTCTGGTGGGATTGGAAATGAGTCATTTACTAGGAGCTTCTGCAAACTCGTCAAAATGTTACTTGCTATAAAAGCGAATGAGTATTAAAATATTGAGAAATTTAATGATTTTGAGAATTTAAAATTTAATTGCACAGCTTGGACGCATAGAAGTTCCATGAAACTTATTCTGTATGAAGATGTTAGTATGCCGCATCTAAAATATACTCGTCCTAATCCGACACTTTTATAAAACGGGCTGTGGAAGCGATTTAGCAGTTAGTTTGGTTTCAGTTTTATGAAACTTATCCTGTATGAAGATGTTAATGTGCCACATCTAAAAAGCATTCGTCTTAATCCGACACTTTTATAGAGTGGGATGTTCAAGTAGATATGTAGAATTAGTTCGTTATATTTAATAATTTTTTTATTGAATTCTATGATTTCTGTCGTCCCATTAATATAATGTTAGTACTTTAGTTATTATATGGTTGCTATAGTTTTTAGACAATGGGTGTAATTTTCGGGCTGATAGTGATCGGATAGTGAACTTTCGCTGTAGTGATAGCTCGCCTAACTCTATTTTCTGGGATGATAGTTTTCTCTCATTAAAATTTTTCCTGGGATGAAATATTCTGGGATGGTAAAATTTCTGGGCTGATAGTAATATCCTGGGATGGAAAACTGTCGTGATAGTTTAGTGTTGCCATCGTCGTTTTACGGGATGAATCCTGGGCTAACTTTATATACATTTTGCGACGTCATTATCTGTATAAAGTGAAAATTTTATTGTTACTTTAAAATATAGTGAATAATTAAAATATACAAATAGTGTTAAAAAAATGGTTCTAAAAGTTAATAATTTTTGTTGATAAAATTTGTGTTGTATTGTGATTTAATAAAACAAATATACAAATTTCGAATAAAAAATCTTGAATATTAATCTAAAATATCGTTTTGTTTTATTTCCTTAAAAATATAATCGCGTCATAATATTAATCCACATAAGCCCTACCATATGAAGGCACGTGCACACTCACACATGCACAAGTTTTGATTTACTCAAATTCATCATTGGTCCGACTTTTCGCGACAACAATCATAGGAAAGATTTAAATATTTCGGACACTTTTGATGACAAAAGTCGGTGATGATTTCATAAAAATGTCAGAAAAATGCCGAAATTTTCGGCAATAAAAATACTTGGGTTCTTATACGAAACTCGTTCTTGCACGATTGTTGTTGGTGCAGTCGAAAGCGTCAAAGTTCGTTATGTTATAAAAATGAGACTTGCTTCGTAAATCAAAACTTCAGTTACAACTAAAACATCTACTGCAAATTATTTTCGAAGAATTCATTAAGTGTATTTTCGATTTTAATGATTTTATCACACCTTAAGCTTCTTGAATTAAGATACATTATCCGTAAACTCTTTCATGCCACCAAAATTAGCATTCGTACAGCACATTAAATTCATCCATAGCGATAATTTTGTAAATTTAGTTTTATAGTTGCCCTATACTGCAATAGGCGCACAATAATGACAATTTTTCAGAGATGTATTTTGTTTACATTCCAATATGTTGTTAAAGTTTGTTCCACATCTGTTAATTTGTTGATGTCAATGTTGGTTTTTATGAATAATACCGGCAAATCCTTTAACATTTTCGCATAAACTCGACAATCTTGATACCACGCCGCAAATAATGTCCCATCATTTTTTAATATACGCAGCTGTTTGAGTAATTTTTAGTTGTAATTTGTCAACTGACCATTGATGTAGGTCGAGCGATAATGTTTTAAGGTAAAGCGGGTCATGTTTACGCGGTCTAAATTCAAGAATGGTTTTTTTTTTGTTAGAAATATTTTTGTTGAGCCTCACAATAATTTGAAAATTAAGCATACCCGTATATTTGCATCTTCTTGTTAATAAAATATCGCTGAGTGCGTGTTTGTAAAAACTGAAGACAGTTAAAATGATACTATATCAATTTCCATCGAGCTGAGTTTATCACAAACCTGGAAATCCTGAAATAATTATGTCATTAGCTAGTTCCTTTTGCTCGAAATACCTTATTTGACCAATCGATGAACTAGATGCAGTTTGAAAGTTTAAGAAGTCATCAGTTAGTTTTAATACACGCTACTAATTATCAATTTTATATGAAGACAATTGTTCTTTTAACGACGATAAATCACTTGATTGAACTACAGCATTTTGTTCAAGACGGCATATACGTTCTTGATTTTTGCTATTTTCACCTAGATTCTACACGTTCATATAACTTATCGATTTTCACGTTAAGATTAGAATGACTAGCGGAGATGGCCCTTAAAATGTCTTCATTTGCAGGATTGTCCAGTTTCACTAAATCGGACAGACAGACATTTGGTTTTCTAGTGTTTACTAATTTAGGAGACATTTTATGAAAGAAATCACACAGTGAGGTGTGGACTAACCAGGACTAGTTGATAAACAGACTGATTTCATTAGTTCACAATATAATTTAATTAATATTTTGTTCACTTAGATTTCACTTTTTATGTGTACAGATATTTATGATTAAATTTATTTATTTATTTAATTTTCAAAACGCATCAAAAATACGGAACCAGAATAGGGCTACTGATCTAGTTAACGAAAGATCAAGCATGAGTTATATGTACTGTGCTTCTGCACCTCTTAAGCTCACATTGCATACGCACTACTGCCTAACACCACCAACCAACTTAATCACTATCGGAATGACAAATTTCTATACATTTCAATGTCCACATACGCTGAGGCAATGACACCTCACAACTATGCCATTGCACTTTAAGTTTTTTTTTTTTTTTTTTATACACAATCGCGATGAAAGGAAATGATGAGTGTTTTTTATACCACTTGCCAGACGAGTTGCTAAAAAAAATCAATTTTATCACCACACAACTGAAATGAAAAATGTTGCCCGTTTATTTTATATTCTGTGTACATACATAATATACGTATATGTACTCGTCGTATATACATACTAAATGGTTTATCAATCAATCGTTGTTCGAACCAAAATATAAAAAATAAAAGTACATTTCTATCAATAAAGCTTTTATTTCATTTCCACCAGAGAAAACACAACAAAACAGAACTTAAATGAAATTTTCCGTTTTTTATCGTTGCTATTGTTTGTACGTACGTATGCATGTATATTGAGGCAAGTAGTTTTCTTCTAAAGTTCTGTACATATACTAAACCAAATTTATGAGTATACACAATAAAATAAAATAAATAAATAAAAATTTAAATTTATTTCAAAAAGAACTTTTTATAGTTTTTTTTTTTATTCTTTTTCAATTTAAGTTGAAGAGGAAAAAGTAATTTGAAATTCAATACGGTACTTCGTTTGAAGTATTCTATACATTTTGTTATTCATACTCTAAGGCTTTCTATTCGCTCTTCTCATAATATTTTTGGTTTCTGAATTGGAAAGTAATAGCCTATTGAAATATAGTGTAATGATCCATCATATTATGTATACGAGATGTATCTATACACCTTAAATTTGCATTTAGGTTCAATAAATAGAAAAATAAATCAAATTTTTTACGACACAATCTTGAGAATAGATCTATGCCGGATTTATGTTGTTTGGGCTCGCAAGCAAAATTAATTCTTACACGTTTACATTTTCTTATTTTCACTCATATTTTGCTAAATAGTCCCGTTCCGGCTTATTGTGTGGTGTTTGATTATTGTGGCAAGTGGTATTTCTAAAAAAACAATTATTTTCGAACGAACCTCGCATTACATTTCACAGTAGGAAATTCATATTGGCATTCATCTTTATTTAATTATTTTATATGGATTGAACGCACTGTATTAATTTCTTTTCCAAAATGAGGATTCCAATACTTGTAGCACAATATATTACCTTTATATGGTACCGGCTGGCATAGTACTCATATTATTTCAGGTGCAAAATCAGGTGATGCCTAATGATGGTAAATACATAATGTACTACCCGGGCGATAGTTTGTTTAGTATTGGTTGGCTTTATCTGGTTGCAAAAAGCTTTTGCGAGGCATAATTGCACAACATCGATGTTACTAGCTTAAAATGGTCCAAGCTGGGAGTACATTCCGAAAAAATGACAACTTTTCGTGACATTTGCTTATTGGTGGTAAATGATGTCACTGAAAATTTACGATTCGGATAAAACGATTTATGACATTTACAGCAGTTTCCAGCAGCTGCATTTTTAAGCCTATATAGTTATATTTTTGGGTATATTTTTGTATGTTAATTTTTATATTCATAAAGTATGCCGTGCTAAAATTTCATGGAACAAAACGCTCAATGAGCCTATTTTTAATGCACTAGATGTCACATTCCCAACTTCAGTCGTCAATAGTAGATATAGGGCGTATCCAGCACATTGAGATTCTCAGTATTTTTAGTGAGGCCTCACCAAATTTTATATGAAAAATTCTTTTATTTTTAGTGAGCACTCAGTGTGCTGGATATGCTCATTATGTTAGCGCAAGTCAACCTAATACCGCCAATCATATGGTCAGCGAGTTTTTGCATCAACAAATACCGTAATAAATCCCGGCGATGATTTAACCAAAGTCATCGATTTCCGCAATTTGGTTTCAACATGGGGGTTGTCGCAAAAAACAATTAATTTTCTGGTGGATGATCACGTGTTTATGGTAAAGACTTTGGAAGTGATTGATTTGTGGCAAATTTGTTTCAACCCAAAAACCGATTTTCAATCAAAAAAATTTGCTGTCAGATCAAAAAATGTAGCTCTAAATGGCCATCGCATGTCCTTTTCCAAAGAAAAATTAATTTATTTTTTGATCGAAATCATTTTTAAAAAATCTTTATATCTTCGTAGATTTTTTCGATACATATAAAATGTTATGTCAAAGTAGATCAAAACATAAACAAATATCGTAGTTTTCATACTCTCGCCAATCAGCTCGTCATTGAAAAATATTAATGCTGTTTGTCATATTCTTTACCGCACAATAAAATTGTTTTTTTTTTGGAAATGGAAAAGAATTTGGCATTAAATGGGATCGACGATGTTTTTCATAACTATCCCAAAGGAGAAAAAATAGTTGTTAAGGCCGGTCTCTGCAAATGCCGTAATTACACGGTAAACACCAATAACACATAATTCAAAATTATGGCTCTAAATTTGTTGTTCAATTTATGTTTAAATACCTCAATTAGAATAATCCTCTACCTGACTCGGATGCTACCAGATCACTAAACAGCCCCGTTATAAAGTGGATCAATGAACAATCCGCCACACCTAGCCAAGCATCACCAAAGATCCGCACGTAAATACATAATACTTGGTTCATCTAATTATAGAACACATTATGTCAAAAAATTATAGATTGGCTGGAATAGGTTTTGAGATCTTGTCGCAAAATATTGCAAATATTTTCATCACTGAGTTTCCGGTATACATAATTTTAAATCTAAATCTAAATTAAAATCATTTGTTTTAAGTTTATGCTATGGTACTACATATATGTTTTTATAATTATTTCAATATAGGTTGAGTAGTACGTTCCTCGTAAGGGCAAGAAGAAACCATTGGGAAAGCTCAACAAAGCTTTTGAAATTTTCGCAGTTTAACTCAACAACCGACAAAATTTCAAAACCGTCTACTCCTGATCCCATTCCCAGTGGTAATTTTTTTTAATAAATTTAATATATTATGTTATGCATATGTATTTCACATATTTTCAGACGATTTTCAAAACAACAAACAATGGCTGAAATTAAATTTTGAACCTTGGCAATTAATATGTGATAAATGGAAAGAAACGTCAAGTGATCGAACTTCATCATTTAAATCATCATCAAATACAAATATTACCGAGTTTTTAGTCGAGTGGCCATTATATAGACATCATTTGGGATATCAATTATTACGTTAATTTTATTGCCAAACATTAATAATATACGCTACAATATTAATTTCTATATAAGCATATGCACGAGTATAAATATAGAAAATGAATAATTTTATATAAGAATCTCTCCTTTCCGTATTCCGTGCTATCAATTGTCTATAGTATACAGATCACTAATTTATTTTTTTTTTTACTCAATACAGATTGATATAGATTTCCAAGTGGAATATCCTTCACAAAACACAAAATTATTCGATAAATTCGACGCTTTTATCATCATATGTGAATTAAGAGTCTTCCCAAACGAAATCAAAGATTAAAAACAATCAATTTCTTTTCAACTACATGCTTGAAACTAAAAATTTAGATGAAAGTAAGAATATTTATAAAATAATATTGTTAACCCCTTAAGGACCGATTTTTTTTAACTACATATCGTATGTCCCGAGATATCTCGGGTTTAGTCCTTAAGGGGTTAATAGTTTGTAAAATATTTTTTTTTTTTTTTTCAGATATTTTTTTTTTTTTTTTTTTTTATTTATTTATTCTTTGTTGTAAACAACAATTACCCAAAAAGTCTTACAAGACTATAACAGGTAAAAAAAAAAAAATGTTTTTTTCTTAATATTTAATTATACAATTTTATAAGTTTAATTACAAGTCAAATTTTACAATATAAGTATTAGTAATTAAAATTTTTTTTTGAAATACATACATATTCAAAATTAATCTCAAATTTCATTAGACTTTGTTGCATTATACTTTTTGGATTAATTCTATTTGACTTCATTAAAATAAATCAATTCAACGTCTTAACCATAATCATATAGACATGTATATAAAAACTAAATACTAAATGCCAAACAATATGGACACTATTTAACTATAAAATTTAAAATTTAGATTTCCCGCATATTCTTAAACATATTATGTAGAGAGGGTTACTTATAATTGTGTTCAGATATCTAGATCACTATTGAAAATCTAACCATTTATTAAACAGATATTCTTTGAGTGCGGACTTAAATTTTCTTATGTTTATCTCTGTCTTGATTTTATCAGGCAGAAAATTAAATAAGATGAGACCTTTATAGAAAGGGTTATTTTGAGCCCGTGACGTAGCAACTGTATTGATGTAGAAATTTATTTCAGTATTTTGCCGTGTGTTATAAGAATGAACGTCTTTGACTGTGATAAATAAGCTAGTACACTTGGTTAAACCTAGTTGAATTTTCCGGATGAACACTAGAAGGTCAAAATTTCCAATTATATCAATAGGCAAAATTTGCGAAGAGTAGATTGTTCGAGTTGGTTGCAAAGCCGGTAGGTATTTTATAGTTTTGATAACTCGATTTTGTAATACACGTAATTCTTTTAAAGCGCATGAAGATGCAGTGGTCCATATTGAGCTCATATATGAAAGCCGCGAATTGACGTATGCATGATATATCATCCAGGCAGTTTGGATATTAAAATATTTCCTATTCTTTTTTAATGCAAACGCATAAGGCCATATTGATTTTTTAACCTTTGTGATATGATTTTGCCAGTTTAAATGTTCGTCAATTACTAAACCAAGGTAAGTAATGGACTGTACTTGGTGATATCTATCAGTACCAATATCAAAATAGCGAGGAAATGCAATTGGAAAATTTTTATTTTGAAAGATCATGTAGTTTGTTTTCAATTTATTTACCGACATTCGATTAGCAGATAGCCAATTTTGAATTTTGATAAGATCATTTTTCATTTTTTCAATAAGTCCTATCGGTGTTTTTGCCTGATATATAATAATAGCATCGTCTGCATACATTATAAGTCTACCACGTAATTGTACATTAAATATATCATTTATAAAAAAATTAAAGGCTAATGGCCCAAGAACAGAGCCTTGCGGTACACCAGAAATTATTTGCAATGGTAGACTTTCCGATCCATTTACTATTGTATACTGTACACGCCTTTCAAAATAAGAAGCTATAAGTAAGGCAACTGTATTTGACGGATTAAGTGTCAGAAATTTACTAATTAGTATATCTTGTGGTACCAAGGATATTAGAGACATTATTGCTTGCGTATTACTCCACGCAATAATACAGCCATAGAGAGTAAATCAAAAAATTAAATCGACCATTTCCGATGCGCAGGAAGATTTTGCAATTTATTGTTGAGAATTTAAATGTAGGTACTATGTACATGGTAAAATGGACGAAATAAAAAAAAATGGATCCCTACAACCAAGAATCGTAGTAGTCGGACGTAAATGGGAAAAAATTGAATATTTTTTTTTAATATTTCCCTTTTCCTGCCCGGTAACACAATTGTGTGGGTGCAGCACAAGTACCATGGTAAAAATTTATTTTTGTATGTTTTTTGAACAAACTTAAACATTTGTGCATTCTTTGCTAACTTATTTTCGTCCGAAAAAAACACTATAACGATACACACAATTGTGTTGGTTGTACTTCAAATCAAACGAAATTTTTTATCAGAGGTTTTCCGTAATAGATTTCCATTCAGAAATCTATTACGGAAAACCTTACTAAATGTATAAGTTCATGTTTATTTCCCTACTCTGATTATTTGTCCGATAGATAGAATAAGAAGAATATAAAAGAATTTTACAGTTTTCGAATGAACCGTTTGAATTAATAAGTACAGAATACAAACTTTGCCAACACATTCAACGTTTAGGTATATATTCAAAACTTAAATCTTTTTTGATTAATTTAACGAATTAGTTGAAGTTTTCATTAGTGAATTCCCTTCATTAGATACTAGTAAAGTAGAGGGCTGCTTCCTTGATATGAAATTCCAAATTAGAAAATATTTTGAGAGTGGTGACGTATTGAAGCAAACCTTAAGTAATATGAATTTTCTGAGTTCAGAAAACAAATTAAACATTTCATAAATGGTTCTTTATGGAAGCAAAACGACTTTGAAGTGAACGACCCTTTAAGTTCGCATGCTGGAAAACACTCAGTATGTGATTTTTATTACGCATTTCCAACTATACCTCAGTTTCCAACATCGAAATTAAATATTCGTGTTGCTGGATTTGTGAAGTCTAGAGACATGAAAGAATTTGGAATTGGCCATTCTTAAAGACCCTTAATTGATATAATAAAACTTTTAGAGAACGATGGTTTAGAAATACAAACACAAAATTCAAAATTCCATATACATTTTCTGTTTGGGCAAATATAAGGCGATAATTTAGGACTTAATACTATTATGGGATTCTCATCTTCATTCAATGCTCCTCATTTTTGTCGATTGTGTAAACGTAATAAACAGCAAACACAATCTGATGTAACAGAATTCCCTCAATGTTTAAGAAATAAGGATAATTATTATTAAGATTGAGCGTTGACAGATTTCCATGGAACAGGGATTAAAGAAAATTCTATTTTTATAGAAATTCCGTCGTTCCATATCACCGATAATTTTGCATGTCATATTATGCATGATGTATTTTTGGGAATTTGTAAATACAATTTGCGCAGCATATTGGACTATTTCATTTGCAAACAGAAATACATATCGCTTGAAAATTTTACTTATAAATAACAAATGTTTAACTATGGATAAATGAAAATTGGAAATGTAAGCGAACCGATAGAGAAAAATCATATAAAATATGGATTTTTAAAATGACGGCTACAGAAATTTGGACTTTTTATAACTTTATGTCGTTGATTATTGGATGTGACATTCCCCCTACTGATAATGTTTACAGATTTTTTACTTATTTGTATTAAATTAATTGATTTAGATGTTCAGAGCAACTACAATGATATACTTTTATAAGAAATGGAAATATTAATTCGGAAGCATAATACACTTTACCAACAATTAAGTTGAAGCCCAAATACCATTTCCTCGCTCACTATCCGACAATAACTCGGAAATGTGGCTCTTTAAGGCTTCTGTGGTGCTTCCGTTTTGAAGCTGAGCATCAAATTCAAAAACAATACGCTAGAAATATTACATCACTCTTAGTGTTCCACTTACCTTATCAATAAAAGCTTTTTAAAATTTGCTCAGCTAATTAAGGTCTGTCGCGTAAAGTAAGGAAACCATTTTAAACAACTGTACTGAATCATTTACATAAAATATTATTGAAGTTATATTATATTTTAATTTCATATTGATAAAGCTTTACAAAAAAATATTTAATTCAATCCAAAAGAGGATGCCTCTGGAATTCACGAATTTTTCTTTTGATGTTTGCCATAAGACCTCCTACAGCGTTCCCATCCATTTTTCGTTGAGAATAGATTGATAAATTGTTTTCAATTCTTCAACTGATTTCACAGTTCAGCCATCGTTTTTCAAATTCCTTTTCTAATTACCCAAAATCTCTCGATTGGGCGCAACTCTGGAGTGTTCGAAAGATTCATCTCCTTTCGTATGAAATTTACATTGTTCGCGGCTAGCCAGTCCAATTTTTTTTTTCACGTAATGCGCCGAAGCCAAAGCTGGATAGAATAATGTGGAATTGTTATGCTCTCGTACAAGTGGTAAAAGGCGTTTTTTCAGGCACTCCTGTATGTAGTATCCTGTTGTCGAATTGCAGTGGTCGATTCATCCAGTACTTCTCCAGGTTTTGCTATATAAAACTGTAGACCAAGTAATATTGAAAAATCCATCTCTAGGTCCGTTTTGTCGTCCACATAATTAAACAGCTCACAGATGTTTGTAGAGAAATTTTGCTCGTGTTAACGCAACATTTGTTTGCTTTTTCAACCGTTTAGGAATTTTCCCCTTCTTGTTTTTAGTCCATGATTTTTTTTGATTCGCTGAACCATATCTTTTGTTGTTCTATGTTTCTTTGCAATATCCCGAACTGACTTAGAAGGAGTATTTTTTAACGTCTTTAAAATGTATAATTCTAATTTCTTGTTTCGCGTTCCTCTTGGTCGCCCACTTTTTGGTTTGGATTTTACTGTGCCTTCATTCAGAAATCGATTTATGGTCTTGTATACATTTGATTTTGTTGTTTTGCAATTTTTTGCGATCACGGAATAAGAAGTTTGCTTATTTTTCTGCCATTCATGCATAATTTTTACTCGAACAGCTTCTTTTTGATATTCTATTTTTTCTTCTGTCACAAACAAACGAAAATAACACTAGTTTACTTTGTTTGAAAAAAACTGTACTATTCAAAAAACAAGAAGTAAAGATAAACACTTTTGCGTTTTCGATTTAGATAACGGTAAAATCGTTTCTATAATTGACGCGACAGACCTTATGACCAACAATTTTTTTCAAAGTGAGTTTGAAATAGAAAAAATATTTCGCTGTCGATAAAGAGATTCAAAGTATACCAATATAACACCCCATAAAGAAAGTATTAAATATTATACAAACAGTGTAATTTTCCGGGGAACAATGTAAAAAGTACGATTTTTTACTGTAAAAATGAACATAAAAAAATTAATTATCTATGAAATAAGAGATATATTAATTGAACGTAATACATATTACACAGTATGTAATAGTTTCAATAACGTCGTTTTCATATCCCATTACCATTGTTATGATATTGTGGAACCGTCCAAAGATTTAATATTGATTGACTTTCTACCAATAAATAGCTTGCCGGTCAATTCTTGTTGTTTAAATACGGGGCGCAATTTATCATTTATTTAAAAATGTATTAATTAATGGGCTAGTTATATAGCCGAAAACGAAACGGACCGAAACGAAACAAACGAATTGAATACATGAAAACATACTAAACCAATTATATAGAAGAAACGAACGGAGAAATTGATTCAATTCAATTTGCTTTCGTTTCGTCTTTGCGGTTATACACTATCGGTTATGTTTTTTTTTTATCCTTAGTAGCACTTATGTCAAATTGTCAAAATATTTTATATTTTGTATAAATTTACATATTTCGTATATTTCTATTTAGTTTTCCAAATATAAAATGGATTTTCCACGTTAGTTTTCATACACACGAGAAGTAAACTTCAAATAATATAAAATTAACAACAAATATGAAAATGTCAAAACCGTTTCAACAATTCGTCTATATAACCATATCCCTTTCGTCTTTCGTTTCGTTTCATTTCAGTCCGTTTCGTTTTCGTCTATATAACTAGCCCTTAAATCAAAATCTTCTGTACATTAAACCAAAAGATGACAATTAGGGAGTGCATTACCGATTTACCGTATTTACCGTATAAAATATATTTCCGATTTATCGGTAAATTTTTACAAATTTACCGATTTTTTCGGTAAAAATATATAATAGGGCACATTTCATTGTAAAAAATGGAGAGCATGTTTTAGTCGAACGAGGGATTTATTTAAGGTATAGAATTCCCTCAGTGCTTATTTTTAAGAAGAATGTAGGTATTCTGAAGATATTTATAATGAATTTTATTTAATGAAATGAAATGAACTTATACAGGGTGCTTGGAGCATGGACCGAAAATTTTTTAGCAGATTGGGAGGAGGGGGTCATTTGGAAGCTTTCATCTCATTCAACTGATGTTCTAATTTGCACGTTAACTGAGATATGATAATTTTAAGTAGGAAGGAATGGGTTGCCCTATTTATTGGCCCGCGCTATTCCGAGACCTCACACCCCTGGATTTCTATGTCTGGGGACCAGGGACTCAATTCGCGTACCGTGAAATAATGAAAATGAATTTTTTTTTTCATTGGTAATCTAGTAGCTTGAATTACTCGCACATAAATTTTAAATTTTACTGTGTGAAATCAAAATTTCTTATGGGGAATGCAAGCCTACTCGATTGCTAATGAAAAAAACTTTTCATTGTCATTATTTCACGGAACGCGAATTGACTCCCTGTTTGGGAATTTGTGTACGCAACAGAGGTGCGCATGAAATGAAACTTCGCACAACAACCATGGAGATTTAAAAAACGATGCCGTGCATATTATATACGGAATTGAGGAGGGCGTTTTGCACAAAATCTAATAAATGAAGTTGATTACAAATTTATTAATAACTTAAAAGGTATTTTTTAACCCTGACACAAATAACCGTGACAAAATAATATCTTGTATTTTGACCACAAAATGAGTGATTTCTATGACATGTCAGTATTCCATTGGAAAGGGCATAAACTAGAAAAAAATTTAAAACAAAGCTTATTTCAAAATAACCATTAGTTTTTTTAAATGAATTTAGATAGAGACATTTTTCGTACTTCTTTAATATTTTCAGGATTTGGAACCCCATAAGTCATTTTTCTAAAACCAATTGTATTAAATAATGATTTATTTAGAATAAAATCACATTGCAGAATACAATAAAATTTATGTCGTGCCTTTACGACTACAAACAAAAAAGTTATGGAAATTTAAAGGCGAGATTTTGGGTAATTTAACAAAAATTATAATTATCATATCTCAGTTAACATGTCACTTAGAACATCAATTCTATGAAATGAAAGATTTAAAATGATCCCCCCCAATCTGCCAAACACTCTGTATATAAACAATTATTTTGTGATATAATGAATTTATTCATTATTTTATTTTAAAAAGTGCATTAACTTGTTTCAAGCACTGGTTTATTAATTGTTCACTGGTTCAATACCTAAGGCATAGTATTGTTTCAAATTATTATTTAAATTCAATTTACCGGTAAATTTTCGATAAATTACCGACCTTATACAAAATTTACCGTTTACCGGTAAATTGAAAAATCGGTAAATTTGCACTCCCTTATGACAATTCTCTGATTTAAATAATTTATGTTTTCAATAACCTTCTGGAGAAAAGAAAAAGTCTTTTGTTTTTACTTCACAATAGTTTATTTCAAATGATAAAAAAAAAAACTTTGATTTACACTTTCCAAATTGTTTCAATTAAAACAAAAAAAGTTTTACGCAAATTCTATAGGCAAAATTCTTTAAGCTAAAGAAGAATCCTTTATTTTTAAGATACAATTTTTTCAGTGTAGTACTCACAACTATTTGTCACACAATTGCAGCAGAATTTTTAGTACAATGTCACAAAAAATTGTCATTTATCACTTGATCAGAATCTAGTTCCTGGTAAAACTGAATTTCTGGTTATACGGTTCCAAACGGCAAATTATTGGTTCCTGCTAACATTTTAAATATTGTCCAGTGACCTAGAATGTGACTTGCTTATTATGTTATTCGGTTCGTATGGCGCTTAATGACTGCATACGAACCCGATTGGTCTTTGCTTGCTATGGCTATGGCTATGGCATTAGAGTGGTTCCGGCTGACGATATTGAAAAATTTTTAAAAATCAATTTCAAATAATTCGAATGTTTAAAGGTAACATGAACTGGGTGAAATTAGATCAATTCGTAAACATATTTTATGTAGCATCATAGTGAAAAAAATAATAAAAGGTGGGCGCATGTTTTTTATTAATTTGGACTGCGTGAAGTTAGAAAATGGCTGGACCCCATGTTTATAATTTGTCGTATTAAAGCGAATTTATTTTGAGTTGTGACACCAACTATGAACGCCTGTGCCAAAAATCAAGGAATATTAATTTATGTAACTGCTAAATTTATGTACAGGACAATATAATAATTCAGCTTCTCAGAAAATATAAATTTAATTCCATTATTTTTAATAAAACCGAACGACGGTTTCGTATGGAACCAACGCTATATAATTTCGCTGGAGACCGCCAATGGAAAGAAAACCCATTGATCAAGCTCATATTTTCTGAGCTAACTGGAATGAAAAATTTTCGTTCGCAATTCACCCATTGTGATATTTGGTTTGGTAAAAAATGCTTTAATTATTTCAACATATTTAATCAACTTCAAATGAAGCATTTATTTTATGCAGAATAATCAGTAGATTTCTTTCTTCATCTAGGAACTTGCAACGAGCACAAATAAATTAAACAGACGGGATGATAGAAAAAGTACAATAAGAACCATAAATCATTATTTCTGAGTTTCTGACCTTCTTACGATATGAAAAATCACAATCTATTATTTTCACAAAATTGCAATATACAAGGATTTAATTTTCCGTTTTTATTTTTTGTTGCTTCTCTCCTGTTTATGATTTATCATATCCTATTTATTTATTTACATTAATAGATTACTTTTTTGATGATATGCTTATAGTTTTTTTCGTAGCTCCTATAAAATATGATAGTTATAAATAAAACTGCAAACTCATAGTTGATGCATTGTTCGTTTAAAATTGTTACGATACTCGTATGTTTTTATGTTTTTGTACTTCGAAACTTAAAATAATTCAAAATCGTATATTTTAAGCAATTTTTTTTAATTTTAGATTATCATTACAAGGACACGTTTATAACTATACAAAGAACAAAGAGTTTACCACGGTCCGCTTAGTTGTTGTCTTTAAAGATAAGTAAGCATAGCACAAACATTGTAATCATATTTTTATCCTTGAAAAGCACAACACGATAACAAATACACCACCAAATCCCTCACAGGACACCCGAAGCGAAAAGAAAGAAATACTTACACAAATATAAATAAATAGGAAATTGTATAGTGATTTATATTATGATGAATGAATTTTTGGACAGCAAAATTTATTTATAAATAAAATTTCATACTTTTTCAAAACTTTTTGATCAGATACGTAAATATTATATATTTTTAGTGTCTAGTTTGACGCTCTTGGGCCCACACAAAACAAATTGATATAAATTGAAATTTTTTAGAAAAACATTAATTATAATCAAGTTAAAAAGTTGGAAAATTAAAAACTTTGCTAATAATTTCAATCCGGAAAATATTTTTATTTATACATTTTGCTACCTTAATAATAATACTCATACAATTTAAAAAATTAATAATTCGAACAGTTGAACATACGAGTAACCTACAATATGAAGGAAAAAATTGTATTCAAGAATTGTCAGATCTAAATCCGAGATATTAAAGGATGTGAATGTAAATGTTGCATTGTTATCTTAAACTATGATATACAGTTTTCTCTACTCTACTATATTTCATTAATTTATACTTTATAAATTAATGAAATATAAATAATGAAATATAGTACTTTATAAATTAATATTTTTTATTTTCAATAATAGGGAGATTATTTAGTAGTAATTGGCAATTAAAATCTAATAATTACTGAAAATACCCTCGAAGTGAAATAATAAATTGAAGGTCGAAAATTAATAATGAATAATATTGAGAATGGAATCGCATATCGAAAAATTGCTAAAAATACCAGATTTAGATGGCAGGTATATCTAAAATTGTGCAAATGTTTAATAAAACCAGAACTGTTGAACGAATAAACGGAATTTTATAATAATAATTTAATAGAAGAATAATTTAAATGTATTGAGATTTACGGTAAAGAACAGGTTAAAATAAGTTTCGTTATATAGCTGTTTTAGGGTAAAAAGCAACTGCTCCACAAAGAAAATATAAAGAAACTATTAGATTTCGCAATAAATTTGTTAATGTGCCGATATCTTATTGGAAAACTGTCGTGTGTGGCACTATTCACATTGTATTTCTCTAGCCTACTGAAGGAATAAGTTTAGTGCAAAAATTTTCAAATCAAAGTTAATTGGGAATTATTAATTGTTAATTGAAAATATTTTCCCATTTAACTTTGGGTCTATTTTTTAATTCAATCCGAGCAAGCAAGCTTACCCCGGGTAGTGTACACCGAGCAAAGGTTGTACTGGGTAAAATTATTCGGTGCGCATAAAGTAAAAAATTGTTTTTTAATTTGCACACTCTTCGTACACTGACATTAATTTCAGAATAAAATTTGAAGAACCGAGTATGCTCGGTGTAAGCACAGTTCACAAATAAAAACGCAGTGTGCAGAGTAAAATTACTCAGGTTGAATAAAAAAACACAGAGTATTTTTTGACAGCGAACTGTTTGCTCAGGTTGAATAAAAAATAGGCCCTTTCTTTCGAAAATACTATATTTACAACTAACTTTTTTCCTCAGTAGGCCAGAAAAATACAATTTAGACAAAAATACTATGAAAATATTTTTCCCAATTCCCCATTTCCGCACGGTAAACCAGATTAGTGCCACTTGTCAGATAAAATCAAATTTTAATTAAAAAACCCAAAAAATCGAAGTCGCGTTTGGGCCCCAAAGGAAAACGATTAAATTTAAAATATACTGAAGCAACAGTTAAGCAGGTGGATCATTGATCCGGTAGATCCGCAACCAATATTTTGCGGGTGTTTTTCTTGGCATAGTGTGAGTAATTTAGTCAAAATTAAAGGATTTACTCTTTAAAGAAAATTCTTACTTTCAGATTCTACAAGAAAACCTCGCTGAATCTTCTAAAAAAATAAAGTTAAATCGTTTAGTGTTTCAACAAGACAACAACCTAAAACCTAATATTTTGTATCATTGATAATAAAGGGGGACACGCTTAATATCGAATAATTTAATAGTTTTTCAATTTTATAAAACTTTTGAAGGTTTTTTTTTAATTTTCTAGAATTACTAGTAATTGTTTTTCAAAGTTCCTGCGATATTTATATATTTCAAATAAATGTATATTTAAATTATAATTTAATAGTTTTTTTCATTTGAAACTATGTATTTAAATAAAACAAATGAAAATGAGTTTGTCAGATTATGATGTTTACTTTTTTTCTCCATACTGTATATTTTAATGTAACTTCTTGTTATGAATTTCACACTAGATACACCTCTTTGAAGCTAGCCTGAAACATTAACTTCTTACATATGACAATAATACTTCTGTCATAACACAAAATACACGCAAATTATAACTAAATATAATTTAATTATATTACATACATAGTAGTGGAAAGTAACCGGTTCTGGATAAACGATGTCCCAAAAACGACGTAATCAGTAACGTACTCGTTTATATCGTCCAAGCATACATTTAGGGGCAACAATATGGCGTACGCATAGAGGCGTAAAAAGCAAACAGCATTAGGCGTATGCAAAAAATGACGTCATCGGTGACGTATCGCTTGTGACGTCAAAAGCACATATTTAGGAACAAAAGTATGGCGTAGTCTTACAGGCAGGTACGTAGGTATTGTAAATATGGATCACAGTAATAACCAACTATAAAATCATAAGACACTTTTACTTTATATCGAATTTAATTAATACCTGTTTGTTATAATTATTTTTGATTGTTTGCCGACACAAAAAATTATGATAAGCAATTAATAACAACAACAACCACACAACGATATTAATGGACCCGATTTTCGTAGCATACAATTACTGTTATGTTATTTTATTTCCCCGCTTCCTATTGGAATTTGTATTGAAAAAACAAAAATAACATAAAAAAATAAAATTTTGGATCTCGGAATCGAACCCAATATCTAACTAACGTTGATCTTGAATTTTTATATATCAATTTTATTTAATATCATCACCACTTAGAGTTATTTGCAATTTGCAGAACCCTTTTCCGGCCTGACATCACAATTGTGTGTGTAAAAATCATGTACGAAAGCGGATTATGTCTAAAATTTATTTTTGTACGGATATTGGACCAACATGCACATTTGTGCAAAATACTTAAATCGTTTTCGTCCGAAAAATAACACTACATATAACTATAATTAATATGTTATCAAAAACAAATAATTAATTTATTATATAATTTATATGTTATCAAATTATAATGCTTATTTCAAAAGATTTGTAAAAATAATAAAATATCAAATATCAAAAAAACTTTTTTTATAGTAATTTATACATATTGCAGGCAGAAATATTTAATATCAATTATAAAATAATTTATAATTCTTGTTTAATTATGACGCATACTCTTCAAAATTATTGTAATCAAGAAAAATCACTCCCCCCCCCCCCCCCCCCTCCCATAAGAATAATCACAATCAATCTTATGCTTGAATTTTTGTATAAATTAGTTTTAGAGATTTTCGATCGTTATTAGGACAATGAACTTTGAATATCACGAGGCTTAAAAAGTAATATACATAAATAAGTCGTTGACTATACTAATATTTTTATAGTGAGGAAGTTTGTAAAATATTTTTCTATTCACTTTCATCTCTTAAAATAATCTATCATCTTGTTTTTTAAGTTTTTTATTAACTTCCGTGTAGTTTTTGTTTATTTTCGACCTTGATCTTGTTTTTTTTATCAGCGAATGCATATTATTATAATTTGTCGTAGTTGTTGTTTTATGACAAGAACAATCAATGGAATGTCGTAGTATTATTTTATACGATGATAAACAGAAATAATTACTTTAAAACATCACGTTTTATATGACGCTATGCTTCACAAAAAGTATGCCCTTTAATCATCTACGACTACGTCGTATACTTTATTGTTCCTAAATTTACGTTTTTTTGGAGGTGATCTTTCGCCTAAATGTGTGTTTTTCAATCTCGGTTCCTCCAAATTTTGATGTTTCATTCATGTACGACTACATCATACTCTTTCTCCTAAATGAATGCCTTATTTCACCTAAATGTTTGTTTGTCATTTGAAATTAAACCTAATTGTATGCTCTTTTCAACCGCCTACGACTACGGTAATTTTTTCTCTTCTTAATGTATGCTTTATTTTGCTTAAATGTTTGCTTTTTATACGAAATTGCCCACAATTCTATGCTTTTTTAAAAAACTAGGCGAAATTCCCCCTGAATGTTTGCTTTTCAATTTCACTTGCTCTAAATGCATGCTTTTTATGCCTCTACGACTAGCTCATACGTTTGTTCCTAAATGTATGCTTTGACGTCATAAACAACTACGTCATCGATGACATCATTTTTGGGACTGGGACTATCCAAAACCGGCTACTTTCCACTACTTACGTATATGAATTGACTATCTAGTTATGGGCTAGTTATATAGCCGAAAACGAAACAAAATGACACGAATGAATTGAATACATGAAAACATACTAAACCGATTATATAGCTTTGCGGTTATACACTATCGGTTATGTTTTTTATTTGTTATCCTTAGTAGCACTTATGTCAAATTGTCAAAATATTTTCTATTTTGTATAAATTTACATATTTTGTATATTTCTATTTAGTTCGCCAAATATAAAATGGATTTTCCAAGTTAGTTTTCATACACACGAGAAGTAAACTTCAAATAATATAAAATTAAAAACAAATATGAAAATGTCAAAACCGTTTTACCAATTCGTCTATATAACCATATCTCTTTCGCCTTTCGTTTCGTTTCATTTCAGTCCGTTTCTTTTTCGTCTATATAACTAGCCCATTAATCGTTGCTTCTAAATTTTGGTAATAATAAAAACAAAGTTGTTACTCCTAAAATATTAAAGCAAGAAAAAAAAATAGTAGGCCAAACTTTAAAAAAAGTCCATAGTTTTCATTGGAATTTTTTGAATATAGACGGTAGAATATCATCTCACAGGCGATTTACAAGCACTTGGCGTGTATTCGTTAAAGTCTCGACTACAAAACTGAGATATTTCTAGAAAAATTCTATATGGAATTACAATATGTGGATATAGTCGGTTGAATGCGAGCATAATTTGTTGAAGTTTAGATTACAAAACTGATGTTTTCAGAAAAATTATATCTAAGATTTTCTGAAATAGCCAAAGGCCTAAAAGGTGTGGTCAATTGTCTGTTTGGACGAAATTCACACCGAAACCGGTACTTGCCCAAGATGCACTCGCAATATATCAGAGAACCCAAGGTACAGAACCGAGTGTGGTATCTAAGTAGATGTATAGATGTCATTATAATTGGTTTGTATTTTAAAATAGATTAATAGAGATGCCACATACACATATCTACGGACGACTTCTAAAAATAAATTTTGCATTTACGAAATAATTACAACATATTTTTTACTTAAACTAATGAAATAATATGTAAAATATCTTACATTAGTAGCTAAAATAATATATTTAAACTTATTTAATAATTTTAATTGAAAAATAATAATTTCTCTATTAAGCCGTTTCTAGGAACGGCTAATTAGAAAAATGAATATTTTTCAATTAAAATTATTAAATAAGTTCAAATTTATTATTTTGGCTACTAATTTAAGATATTTTACATATTATTTCATTAGTTTAAGTAAAAAATATGATGTAATTATTTCGTAAATACAAAATTTGTTTTTAAAAGTCGTCCGTAGATATGTGTATGTGGCATCGCTTTAAGATGGCGACCGGCGAGTAGTAGCTTTTTTTAAATAATCGTATCCGGTGTCACTATTTTGGCTTCCACCAATAGGGAATTGGGGAAAATATTTTCATATCATTTTTGTTTAAATTGTATTTTCTCGCCTACTGATTGAATAAATTTGGTGTAAATAGTCTCGAAACAAACCTACATGGAAAAATATTTTTTCCTATTAAAATTTTACTGAACAAAAGTTCCCAAGTCCACAAGCTTTAAATTATTTCTTCAGGAGGCCATTTTTGACAAAAATGCTATAACAATATTTTTCCCGATTCCCTATTCCCAGGAAAAACCAGAGAAGTGCCACTGTTCGCTATATTTGTTTTCGAATTTGCTCAATTTCAACTATTTATAATTCAAATACTAACTTTTGGGATATACTTGATGAACCCAAAAATAAAAATACATAATTTTACATTAGCCCAATTATACACGATGCGTATTATCGAGTCTTCCGTAATCTACGGAGAAAGAGTTTTTATGGTGAGGGAGATTTTAAAAATATTTAGAAGTTTTTAAACAAAATTTGATAAACTAGTTTATTATGGAATCCGTTCAGAACGGCATAATTTATAGTTGAACATTTTGAAAACGACATAATTAAAAACTGCATAAGGTAAAAAACATCAAATCACAAAACGACATAAGATAAGAAAACGGCATAAGATACAAAATTGCATTTTTCAAACTGGCATGGTTCAAAACGGCATTTTTCAAGATGACTATTTCTAAAATGGCAATTTTTAAAACTGCACAAGGTAGAATAGAATTTTTTAATTGAATATAAATCTAGAACTATCTTCTCATTAAATTCTGGAATACGACCAGTAAATTTTTCAATGATTCTTGGATTAAATTCTTGGATAAAGTCAAATGAAACGGAACTTGTCTATATTTTGTAGTCGATTAAGATCGAATTTCACATGTTATTAAAACAAAATTGATGAAATGGAATTGATTATGAAAAATTTCTTCAACATGTTTTATATAAAAACTTTACCTTATAACTATTTACCTTTATTATTATAACTATATAACTATTTACGATTGAAAAATGCTGAAGAGAATGTAAATAGACGATAAATGTCGTTATGAAAAATGGTGTTTTGTAAATATCTCTATTTGTCTAAATACGCCATTTGGACCGGGACCAATTTATAATATTTAATACTTACTTAATCGAATAACATTTTCGCCGATCAGATTTTACGATTTTGCAGTTTCCGAAATCTGAAAAAAAAAATTTACAAACAGAATTTTTCTTTGAATTTGCAAAACCGCCTAGTGTTACGAGTTATAAAGTTCTTGAGACATGTTTGACACAGTTCCGAAAACGGATTGTTCTTCTAATTAATTTCAAACCCGCATCTTAAATTTAGGTGGATGAGCTACATTTGCAACTATAATGGTTGGGTAGTGGCTTAGAAAAAAAATTGATGTATCAAAATAGTGTGAAAATACTTTGGTTAGAGTGGCATTAGTTCAATAGGCAGACTCACGCTACCTGTGCACTTTTGGAGATCGCCTTCGATTCGAAACTCAATGTAAGTTGTTTAAAACCATACGACATACGAGGGTTGCCTTTTATATTTCGGGATTAGAGAACAAAAACAAATATTAATCATCGAAAATCGCTTTATTGTTTTTCAAAATATTCCCCATGAAGATCTATACACTTTTGCATGCTTTTGAACCAATTGTCGAATTGAGTGTTCTGCGTTGTTCTAATGGTACGGTTGCAACATGTCCATTTTTTCCGAAAAAACAGGCGATCATTTGCTTGCAAGTGCTTCGTGCGCGAACAACTTTTGTTGGATTCGGCTCATCTTGAAACTCCCATACAGTCGACTGCTGTTTACTTTCGGGCTCATACGCGTAAATCCACGATTCATCACCTTTCACTATGTCATGGACGTGTTTTGAAGCACCGCGATCGTATTTTTTGAGCTTTTCTTTCGACCCATCGACACGAGCCTTTTTTTGAGAAATTGACAAATTGTGTGGGATCCAACGCGAACAAATTTTTTTGACATTCAAATGTTTATGCAATATTAAATGTATGCTGGTCCCACTAATGCCTAAGGTTGTCTCAATCTCACGGTAGGTCACATGACGATCTTGCAATATCAGTTCGCGCACAGCATCAATGGTTTCAGGAACAACAACTGATTCTGGACCACCTTCACTAAAATCGTCTTGGATACCATCGATAAACACCGGTTCTTGATGGAGCTTCATCGCCAAAAATTGAATTAAGTTCATCCATGCACTCTTGCTGCCTTAATCCACGTCGAAAGTTGTAAAAAATAATCGCACGAAAATGTTCACGATCTATTCCATTTTTTCGCCGAGATGTTGAGTTAATGAGTACTGTAAACAACACAAATAGCGCTCGAATGTCAAAACGTTCTGAGTACATATAATCTCAAAAAGGTCAAACTTTACGATAGAGCTGTCAGTTACCAGATTGCAACACTATAGGGTTGTCCAATCTCGAAATATAAAAGGCAACCTGTAGCAATTGGTCTATCTTAGGAACGTCGATAACTTCATTCTTCGCGCACTGTAGTCATTTTATTATTTGTTGGAAAAGGGGGAATTCATAATAATTGTACATAGTATTATTGCGGTTGTGTTGGAAATGCAATTGTTGATGTGTATAGCAATGTACATGCTTTGTCTCAGCTGATGTCGAGGGTTGGTACAATCCAAGGTGTATGTGCGTTGTTTATGATGGTTCTCAAAATTTTTGGTCTAACAAGACAGATCAAGGCACTAATTTTTTTTAGCGCGCAATTTTTGTCGGTCAAGTATTTGTTTTCATTATACCTATACAGAGTTTTCTTTGATAATAGCGGGGATCAAAAGGGGAATCGGTGGGGTATATAAAGACACCCAAAAAAATGCGCAGGGGGATTCGAGAGTCGGTATTGAGAACGTTGTGATCGCAAAAAAATAAGAAAAAAAAAAAAACTAAAAATTAAAATTAAAATAAATTATAAAAAGATTTAAAATCCACGAAAAAAAAAATAATATTGTATTGTATTGATTCTGGGTATATTAATTTTAATTACTTAATGGTTAACGAAAAATCTAGACACTCTTGTTACAATTATGTACGATATTAATAAATTGTGAGGTGTATTTTGTTAAAATGCATAATGTTTATGTATCAAATAAAAATATAAAATGAAAAAAAAAAAACTATTAAACTAAAATATATGTACCTATGTAATTAAATTTAAATTTCAAAAAAATAATAAAATTCAAGAATCTAATTATACAAGAAAAAAAAAATCAATCCGTGTGAACAAAATTTATGTGTTTCAATTTTTTGTCGGTATACCACTAATACCGTATTTTCGTTTGGCGGGATTGTTACTGGTCATCATTGGTGATTGTGTAAAAATAAGACCATAAAGTGATTCGAGATTGTAGTGGCTGAAGAGCATGAACATTGTATAGTGATAATAAATCTTAAGCTAAGGCGTAAACGTGCTTCTAAAATAATAATAACTATTAATAAAGTTAATAACCAATCCGTAATTAAAATCTACACATGTTCCACCATTAATAATTTATTCAAAATAATAGAAAAATAGTAACAATAAATTATCATAAAGTGTTTCACCCTATGCCTAAACAAAAATTTATATGCTAAATGGTTAAGTCATATGGTCATTCATAAAAATCGTAATATCAAATACGATCGCGGTGTGGTTCATTTCGCGTACTACAAAAAAAAAAAAGAAAATCAATTCGGTTTGTAATCATCACGAACCATACGTAAACAAACAAATACCATCGAGAAGGTCACAACTAGAAACGTTATCATCCATATTAATAGTACGAGTATATTGGATGTTTCTACTACGTCTGCAACCAACCAGTTTGATAAAGAAGAGTGAACGAGGGCACACAAGGACACCATCACACTCAGCACATTTATTTGGTGACGTACATTTTTTTTTATGTTTTCTAAATTATTAAATTTTTTCCCGTAAATATCGATTTAACTTGCAATTTAACTATTAGATTTTGTTTATGGAATCTCTTTAAATCTTAAAATCTTGTTTTGATTTCCCTTTAAATTTATTGTTATAATATATATATTAGTTTTCATTCCAAACAGTTTTTTTTTTATTTACTTTCATTTATCCTTTGTGAATGGATTTTAATTTTTTTTTATTATTTATTTTGTTTTGGATCCACGAGTATTTTTTTTTTTGGGAATATATGTGTATATTTACAGTACGCGAAATAAGTTATAATATCATGAGCGAGCATTCTGCGCATTTCGCTTTCATTTTATTTTTGTAATGATAATTAGGGTTATGTTTTGAAGTTGTTTTATAAAATGAGATGAGCTTGGGATGTAGCGGTATATTATGGCGAACCATTTTCAATCATGTAGACACACATTAATTATTTTTTTTGTAATTTTTTTTTTGTAATAATGGCTTCCGACGCTTTGGTGAGCAATAAGATCCCTCCCTAGCCACTGTTAGCTATCCGATGTTTATAAAGTGTGTCATGTGGCGTCGGATGACCCAAGCCAAAACGTTACAAATGGCGCCGAAACAGGGACCGATTTAGGGTCAAATAAAAAAAAAAAAAAAAAAGTAATGTCGTGTTATAGAAATTGCAGTATTCGGTAAATAAATATTTGGTAGCCCTAACAAGGCATCCGCGTGGCTTCTCCATGTAAAAATTTTTTTTGAGTTGTTTTTTTTACCGCTTAAGGTCGCTTGCGGTGTTTGACTCTTAACTTTGAATATTTACCCTTAAGGTCATTTTGTTTTTTTTTTGCAGTAACATTCATTTTTTTTATATAATCTACTCGTAACTATTCTTAAAAGCAATAAAACATGGCGTTGATGATCGACGGTTGGCAAAGCTGAAATACAATCGATTGTTCCGTGAAACGGTTCTCTTGTATTTATGTTTTGTTAATTTCTCATTGATTAATTCAAATAATATTTATTTTGCATTCTACATTTAAATTTCAATCAATTTATTTTATTTTATTCAGCCGGTTTTAGTTAGTTTTTGAAGATAGACGATTAGTTTATTCGTTATTCGGTTGATGATTCGATGAATTCGAATTCCTCGTTTGCGATAAACGAAGCAATTTCTCTTCAATCGCTGAAATTCAAATTTTTATTTTTCTTTAGTAGATTTTGTATATTTTTTTAATTTGGTTCATTTTTGATTTGTTTTGATTATAATGGTTTCGTTATACCAAGTTATCACAATTAATTGAAAAAAAAAATAGATTAAGCAATTGTGGTAACTTAAATAAAATATACCAAGCTACTACTAAGTTATCATCTCATTCACATATGATAGTTATCAAAGAAAATTTTGTGATTAAAAATTTAATTTAATTCATCTTTGAATTCACGTGACGTTTAAGAATTTTCATTTATTTTTTATTTATTATTTCTATTTTTTTTGTGTTATTTGTAATCTTTTTTATTTAATTTTTCAAATTGATTTAATTGCGCCTACATATTAGTGCATTGTTCAGTTTTGTTTTTGCATGGGATTGTACTAAAATTTTGATAGATTGCGTTTCTATTTTTAGTTGACTTATTATTCAAGTCGCTATTAATTACTGAAAAATTCATATTTACAATTTTGTGTTATCTTTCATAAATCTTTTCAATCGCATCTGTTATAGTTATCGTTCGCAAATTTCTTTTGGTTTATCGGTTTTTCTCTAATCCCTATCGTGTCGTTATTATGGAGCTTAAATTATTAACGGAAAGTTTATCGGCCGAAGAGCTAGGTGTTGAATATATTGTTCGTAACTTATCGCCTTTAGAAGTGGGTGTGGAAGTGAAACTGTGTGATATACTTCAGAAAGAATTTAAAAACTCTACCCTAAAGCCAAAATTGTCGCATATTACTGAATCTTCCGAGGCAGAATTGGATCTTATAGCATCAAAATTTGATGAAATTGAATCACTATTAGAAAGAATTGATGATAAGTCCTCGATAGAGTATAGACAGTCTGTTTTAATTAAATTAATGCACTGGAAGGAAAGAGCTGTGAGATTAGAAAATTCTTTTTCCAAATTACCCTCCTTATCGTTGATTATCAAAACTTTTGAAAGAACTATCCGCAGTTTGGGCCGCGATTTAAAGAGATTTGACTCAAAAAGCCAAACAAATACACAAGGTGATACCAACAAACCAACAACATCGAAAGGTGCTTCGCATTCCGAATCGATCAGATTAGAAGATCAAGGTTGCGATAGCCAGTGTGACAATTCTGATCTCGACGCAACGTTCGAAAGCCGGTTTTCTAAGAAGATAGAAGACATGACAGAAAAGTGTTTAAAGCGGCTGTCAAAAATACCAAGATCAACCACCTCTCATCAGATACACCAATCGGAACCGGGGACATCGGGAAATCATAGGCGAACTACCCGTGTTGAAAGCGGACGTGAAAGTATGTCAGATTCTTCCCCAGAAAATCATTCGCGTATACGTCGAAGCGATAAACGCGAGTCTTTTAAGCGGTATAACAATAAATGGACTGATCCTACTAAATGGAAACTTTCATTTTGTGGAAAAGTCGGTAGTAGAGGAATCGATAATGTGCAAGATTTTATTATGCGGCTTGAAGAGCATGCCTATCAAGACAATATACCAAAAAGGGAACTAGTAACGTTAATGAGGAACTTTGTGTCTGATGTTGCGGAGAAATGGTACTTTGTTTTCATTCGGAAGAATAAAAATGCGTCTTGGCGACAACTCAAGTCGGCACTGTTGGAGCGATTTAGCAGTTTAGAGAGTGAGCGAGCACAACGACGGTACATACGTGGTAGAATGCAGGAAACTAAAGAATCATTCAATGATTTTATTTTAGAGATTGAGATGGCGAATTGTCGACTTTCTAGACCACTACCTGAAGAAGAAATTTTTGAAATTGTGGTAGATAACATGAATCCTGCGCTCAAAAACGCCACTCAAAATAAAGATTTCGATGACATCGAAGATTTGCGTAAGGTTTGTGCTAATTATGAGAAGCTATGGTCCACATCAGGCTATGACCCACGAAAACTTATTGAATCTCGGAACAAGCGAGTACGTATAGTA
The DNA here is from genome assembly GCA_947310385.1 of Nephrotoma appendiculata. Lineage (NCBI taxonomy): Eukaryota > Metazoa > Arthropoda > Insecta > Diptera > Tipulidae > Nephrotoma > Nephrotoma appendiculata. The sequence goes on from OX371224.1 coordinate 312,297,451, forward strand.
GAAGAGGTCTCGATTTTGAAACCAGCGATTCAAAGTAAATGTTCTAAGGAACATACAAGGTATACTAGAGAAAGTGAAAATTCCACACAAGAGAGTGATGACAACGAGCATCAAATCAACGCTTTTGAACGCCGAAACAGTATTATAATTTGTTGGAATTGCAAGGATATTGGACACGCCTTCAATAAATGTCCAATGGAGAGAACTCATATGTTCTGTTATGGCTGCGGATTGGCTGGCAAAAATATCGATGACTGTTACCGTTGCCAGAAGAAGCGATCGGGAAATTTAAGTCCGGACGCACTCAAACATGGGGAACCGCGTTCGGAGAAAAGCAAATTCCCCAGAAACCTTCAACACGTATCTCAGAACACACCATCGACCAGCAAAGATTAGATATTTTACCATCCACCACTACAGTTAACCAACGCCTAGCAAGAATCGTTCGCTATTGGAAAGAGAAAAAATATATAAGTCAAAACTGCTGTATATCAACGCTCACTGAATTTAAGGGAACTGACCCTCGCCCGTATTGCAAAATTCATATCAAAGATAAAGTTATGTTTGGGTTACTCGACAGTGGAGCTACATTAAGCGTCTTGGGTGAAGGAAGTGAAGAATTGATTCAACATTTTGGCATTCCATTGAAAAAGGTAAATTCGACTATACAAACTGCGGATGGTTCAATGAATAAAGTTTTGGGTTATCTTACCTTGCCAGTTACGTACATGGGAAAAACTGAACCCATAACATTTTGCGTTGTGCCTTCTCTTCGTTCAGAAGTATATTTAGGTATAGATTTCTGGAAAACTTTTGGAATAGCTCCACAAATCATTTCTGAATTATCAATTAATTCCGACAGCAATAGACCAGAAAAAGTTAAACATAACTTAAATAGTTACCAACTGGAAAAACTTGACCGGGTTATCGCGAGATTTCCATCGTTCTCTTCAAAGGGATTAGGCAGAACCCACCTAATAGAACATATAATTGACGTCGATAGTGCTTCTCCCATCAAACAAAGGCATTACGCAGTGTCACCTGCCATACAGTCGTTAGTTTATGATGAAATAGATAGGATGCTTTCCTTGGGCGTAATAGAAGAGAGCACTAGTCCTTGGAGCAGCCCTATAGTGCTCGTCCGTAAATCTAATGGCAAAATAAGGCTGTGCCTTGACTCTAGAAAAGTCAATGTAGTTACCAAGAAAGACGCATACCCGTTACCAATTATTGATGGCCTATTAGGACGGCTTCAAGATACTAGATATATAACTACTATAGACCTCAAAGATGCCTTCTGGCAGATACCTCTTTCTGAGAGCTCAAAAGAGATTACAGCATTCACAGTTCCAGGGCGTCCTCTCTATCAGTTCTGCGTCATGCCATTTGGGTTGTGTAACGCGCCCCAAACCATGAGCAGACTGATGGATCGAGTTATTCCGCACAGATTAAGAGATAAAGTATTTGTCTACTTAGATGATCTACTGATAATCTCTGCGGAATACGACGAACACCTGGAACTGTTGAAAACCGTTGCTGATTTGTTGTCGGCAGCTGGACTAACGATAAACGTAGAAAAAAGTCATTTTGTGCTCAAAGAAACGAAGTATCTGGGGTTTATAGTAGGAGAACAGGGTCTAAAAACTGATCCATCAAAAGTGGAAGCTATTCGAAATTTTCCAAATCCAACCACGGTAAAACAGACGCGTCGGTTTCTCGGAATGGCCGGGTGGTATCGTCGGTTCATTTCAAACTATGCCGAAATAACAGCCCCGATTACAAATTTGTTACGGAAAGGAGTAAAATTTGTATGGACTGACGATGCAGAGGTGGCGTTCCAGAAGTTGAAAGACATGTTATGTAGTGCTCCAGTCCTTCACAATCCTGACTTTTCGAAGGAGTTTTATATTAGATGCGATGCAAGCACCCAGGGATTGGGTAGCGTTTTGTTCCAAAAAGATGTTGAAGGCAACGAAAAACCAATTATTTATATGTCCCAAAAATTAAATCAGGCTCAACGGAATTATTCGGTAACCGAACTTGAGTGCTTGGCGGCGGTGGTTAGTATAAAAAAATTTCGGCCCTACATTGAGGGATACAGGTTTACGGTGATAACAGACCACGCCAGTCTCAAGTGGTTGATGCAGCAGAAGGATTTAAGTGGTCGCCTCGCCCGCTGGAGCCTGAAACTACAGGGCTATGATTTTCAGATCATACACCAAAAGGGTTCCGAGAATGTCGTACCAGACGCGTTATCGAGAGTATACTGTGATACCGTTGAAGAATTGAACACAGACCTAAATTTGTTCAGTGGCAATCTTTTTGACAGCTATAAAATCATAGATCCAGCCTATATTGAGATAAGGCAAAAGGTTCTGTTAAATCCTAGCTCCTACCCTAATCTAAAAATTCACCAAAATAGGGTATTCATTCGTATAGAGCCAAAAAGACATCTTTCACTTACCGACATACCAACATGGAAATTGTGGATCCCAAACGATTTGACCAAATCGCTTATTGAAAGAGAACATTGTCCTCCAGATGGTGCATATTGCGGAATTAAAAAGACTATCGAAAGATTGAGACGCATGTATTACTGGCCGAGAATGGCAAACGAAATACACGATTATATCGTTCAGTGCGAAATCTGCAAACAGTCGAAAGCTATGAATACGTGTGGTCGCCCACCTCTAGGCAAGCAGGCAATATCTCAAAGACCATTCCAGAAAATCTTCATGGACTTACTTGGACCGTATCCACGAACTGCGAAAGGCAAGACAGTGATTCTGATCGTTTTGGATAACCTCACTAAGTTCGTGTATCTTAAAACATTAGCTAAAGCTACTGCTGGGTCTATCGTGGGGTTTTTACAAGATGAACTGTTTCCACTTTTCAGCGTACCGCAAACAATCCATACAGATAATGGAGTCCAGTTCATTGGAAAGGAATTTACCAGCATGGTTAAATCGTTAGGTATTCAACATATCAAAACGGCATACTACTCTCCGCAGAGTAATTCCTCTGAACGGGTGAATCGCTCAATTATTGCAGCAATTCGCGCATACATTGGCGAGAAACATTCAACATGGGATAAATTCCTTCCCCAAATAGCATGTTCTCTGAGGAACTCAGTACACGATTCAACGGGGTTTTCACCACACTTTTCACTTTTCGGTTATCACCAAATCATACATGCTGATGATTACAAACTATTGGGCGAACTAGATTTGTTGAGCGATGGTTCAGTCGACTGGATGAATACCACGGAACGCTTGGGTATAATACACGACCGAGTTCGTGAAAATTTGCGGCAAGCATATGAAAAGTATTCGAAACGCTATAATTTACGTACGAGGAATCGAAACTTGTCCATTGGCCAGAAAGTGTACGTTCGGCAACATCCAAAAAGCGATGCTTCTGAAAAATATGTTGCGAAATTTGCGTACCTGTTTCTGAAAGCTATCGTAAAGGAAAAACGTGGTAACGTGAATTATGTATTAAGTGATGAGAAAGGTCAAATTCTCGGTACTTATCACTTGATGGACATTAAAACGTAATCGTTCGTTCCTTAAGATAATTCCATATTTGATTTTTCAGTTTTGAATTTGCAAAGGTGATATTGACAAATTCAAATCTGCCCTGTAGCAATTGGTCTATCTTAGGAACGTCGACAACTTCATTCTTCGCGCACTGTAGTCATTTTATTATTTGTTGGAAAAGGGGGAATTCATAATAATTGTACATAGTATTATTGCGGTTGTGTTGGAAATGCAATTGTTGATGTGTATAGCAATGTACATGCTTTGTCTCAGCTGATGTCGAGGGTTGGTACAATCCAAGGTGTATGTGCGTTGTTTATGATGGTTCTCAAAATTTTTGGTCTAACAAGACAGATCAAGGCACTAATTTTTTTTAGCGCGCAATTTTTGTCGGTCAAGTATTTGTTTTCATTATACCTATACAGAGTTTTCTTTGATAATAGCGGGGATCAAAAGGGGAATCGGTGGGGTATATAAAGACACCCAAAAAAATGCGCAGGGGGATTCGAGAGTCGGTATTGAGAACGTTGTGATCGCAAAAAAATAAGAAAAAAAAAAAAACTAAAAATTAAAATTAAAATAAATTATAAAAAGATTTAAAATCCACGAAAAAAAAAATAATATTGTATTGTATTGATTCTGGGTATATTAATTTTAATTACTTAATGGTTAACGAAAAATCTAGACACTCTTGTTACAATTATGTACGATATTAATAAATTGTGAGGTGTATTTTGTTAAAATGCATAATGTTTATGTATCAAATAAAAATATAAAATGAAAAAAAAAAAACTATTAAACTAAAATATATGTACCTATGTAATTAAATTTAAATTTCAAAAAAATAATAAAATTCAAGAATCTAATTATACAAGAAAAAAAAAATCAATCCGTGTGAACAAAATTTATGTGTTTCAATTTTTTGTCGGTATACCACTAATACCGTATTTTCGTTTGGCGGGATTGTTACTGGTCATCATTGGTGATTGTGTAAAAATAAGACCATAAAGTGATTCGAGATTGTAGTGGCTGAAGAGCATGAACATTGTATAGTGATAATAAATCTTAAGCTAAGGCGTAAACGTGCTTCTAAAATAATAATAACTATTAATAAAGTTAATAACCAATCCGTAATTAAAATCTACACATGTTCCACCATTAATAATTTATTCAAAATAATAGAAAAATAGTAACAATAAATTATCATAAAGTGTTTCACCCTATGCCTAAACAAAAATTTATATGCTAAATGGTTAAGTCATATGGTCATTCATAAAAATCGTAATATCAAATACGATCGCGGTGTGGTTCATTTCGCGTACTACAAAAAAAAAAAAGAAAATCAATTCGGTTTGTAATCATCACGAACCATACGTAAACAAACAAATACCATCGAGAAGGTCACAACTAGAAACGTTATCATCCATATTAATAGTACGAGTATATTGGATGTTTCTACTACGTCTGCAACCAACCAGTTTGATAAAGAAGAGTGAACGAGGGCACACAAGGACACCATCACACTCAGCACATTTATTTGGTGACGTACATTTTTTTTTATGTTTTCTAAATTATTAAATTTTTTCCCGTAAATATCGATTTAACTTGCAATTTAACTATTAGATTTTGTTTATGGAATCTCTTTAAATCTTAAAGTCTTGTTTTGATTTCCCTTTAAATTTATTGTTATAATATATATATTAGTTTTCATTCCAAACAGTTTTTTTTTATTTACTTTCATTTATCCTTTGTGAATGGATTTTAATTTTTTTTATTATTTATTTTGTTTTGGATCCACGAGTATTTTTTTTTTTTGGGAATATATGTGTATATTTACAGTACGCGAAATAAGTTATAATATCATGAGCGAGCATTCTGCGCATTTCGCTTTCATTTTATTTTTGTAATGATAATTAGGGTTATGTTTTGAAGTTGTTTTATAAAATGAGATGAGCTTGGGATGTAGCGGTATATTATGGCGAACCATTTTCAATCATGTAGACACACATTAATTATTTTTTTTGTAATTTTTTTTTTGTAATAATGGCTTCCGACGCTTTGGTGAGCAATAAGATCCCTCCCTAGCCACTGTTAGCTATCCGATGTTTATAAAGTGTGTCATGTGGCGTCGGATGACCCAAGCCAAAACGTTACAAACCCTCGTATGATGGAATTGCACATCCGAGTCGATTTTAAACTTAAATTTATAGAAATAGACGATAGAAGATTGATATTGTACAGTTTGGGACAGGTTTGTTTGCGAAAGGTGTAAATAATGTGTACCGGTTTAGGCTCTATTGTTTCAGTTTTCTATTTGGTATGCTTTTTGAAAAATTTCGTTTCGTAAATGTTAATTTATAGTGGATTGATTAGCCATATAACACAGAATATACTATACTGCTTTATGGAACTAAACTAGTCAATAATTTTGTATCTACTTGCACACATTATTATGTGTGCAAGTAGATACACGCCTCTGGAGTTATTAAAATTTATGTGACCGCATCCAAATCGCCCGCCCTTATAGATATATGTAGCATAATTATTCCTGTTTTTATGACATAAGTATCAGTCATTTACAAGCGGTCGTTGCGAGTGCATCAATTTTAAGATGTGGATGAACAACATTTACGGCATTGCATTACATTCTGTTTTCAAATGAAAAAAAAAAATGCTGCTCAAGCTAAGGAATTGATTAATTCGACACTGAGTGAACCTTCTGTGAGTCAACAGTAAAATTTTGGTTTGCAAGATTTCGTGATGCCAATTTTAGTCTTGAGGGCGATCCATACGTCCGGGTGTAGTAAAAATCTAAAACAGATTGCAGAACAGTTACGAGTTACTCACTAACCAAAATCACTTCGATTGGATGCAATGGGAAATATGCAGAAGGAAAGAAAATGGGTTCGTCATAAACTGAAAGAAGAAAACAAAAACCGAAGACTTGGCTCCCTCTGATTACCACGTATGCAGATCGATGTCTTCATATTTGAAACACCAGAGGTTCACGAAAGTTGAAGATGAGCAAAAATGGTTCGATGTCTAGTTTGCTTCGGAGCCAACAAGTTTCTATTGCAAGGGCATTCATCATCTACCTTGTAAAGATTATATTTTCAATAAAGTTGAATATGACCAAAAAAGCAGAGTCTCTACATGCACACCTAAAGTATACAATGGCACAATACTGAAAATCACTCTGTTATGGTTTTTATACATTTTTCTTCTTGTTTTACCGCTTAAACCAACAAAAAAATTAAGTTTACCGCTATACATAATAATAAAATTAACCCAACATATTAAGTATAATCAAAATTAATGACATAAACAAATATTCTAATAAATTTTTAGAAAAGCAGTTAAATATTTCACATAATTTGATGGCAGTAATTAAATTTATTTATGAACAATACCAGCGTAATTTAGAAATCAACAATTTGGTTAATTGCACATTAAAAAAACATTACCATTATTAGCTCAACATACAATTATTTATTTAAATACAAAAGAATTTTTATATTCGAATTTTATTATTTAATTGAATTTTAAGTAGAATTACATTTTTATTTTTATAATCATTATTAAATTTATTTCACTTAATTGAAATATTTAAATTATGCGACGAATATGATAAATTAGGAAGAAAGTAACTTGCAGTAAAAAAATTCTTTTCTATTATCACATCAATTAAATTTATTTATGGCAAAAATCTCAATTGGGGTGAATTCTCGGTTAGTAATGTAGGATGTATTATTATTTATGGTGACAAGTTTATTACACCATTGCCACACCATATGGTGTTCGCATTCATGTGAAAATAATTTCTTATCTTAGATCAGATAAAACATGTGTACAAAAAAATCCAGATAATTGTCTGAATTTATTGAGAAAATATGATAATGAGGTGACCAACCCTCCTTTCCTTATCAACGTAAGCAAGAAAATATATTTTCTATTTATTGTAATTAGGTTTGGGCCTGTAGTTCTCATTAATTAAACATCGCAAAACAACTTAATTAATTCATCAATCAGTTTATGAATAAATTAAAACAAATAATAAATTTTAAAATGTTTTATCATTTTACAAATAAGCAAAATAATTTATTAGTCTAATCATGAATTTTTAAATGAATAAATTTCAAAAATATTAAAATCTTGTTTATATTCCTCCTTTCTGATTTATTATTCTGTATAATTTACATCATGTTGTATCTTCGTTAGACCTAGTTTAAAAATAAATAATAATTTTTAGAGGGAGATTAGAGCATTACTACTGTCAAAACCATTTTATTTTATTTTTCGATGTTAATGCAATATGACAAATTGTTAAATGAATCGTTTTTTTGTTAATGATAATTTCAAGGTTTAGAATGTACAGCTTTTTGGAAATGATGATCGAATTATCACCCAACTAAGTTCATTTAAAAATGGATGGAATATTTAAATTTTGCAATGTATAATTTTGTAAGAAATCCTTTCTACTAGATTTTTTTGAAATATTTTATGTCCTCCCTCCTTAAAAATACAGTCAAACCCGTTTTTGTGCGGTAATACCGACCGCATAAAAAAAAAAACGAAAAAAAAAATCCGAATTTTTTTTTTTTTTTTTTTTTTTTTTTTAATTCATTACCAGCTTAATCATTATAAATAAAAATACATTGTGTGTAAAACATTATTAAAACTAACAAGATTAAGAAGGTAAGATAAGAGGACCATTGGATCAAATAGATCACGTGACTGGTCCCCTGATTCTAAGCCACAAAAAAATATTTGAATTCTATTTACAAAATGAAGATCAATTTAAAATCAAATTAATTTACAGTTAAAATTAAGAGAAACAAAAATTGTATAATAAAATTATAACTACATCTTAATTATTACACATGAATATATTAAAACCTCTTAAACTACACCATTTAATTTTAACATATATAATTTTAAAACCAATAAAAACAAAAACAATAATATTTTAAACCAACAGTTCAAAAAGATGGTCAATATTTTTAGTTTGATGAAGCCATTCTTTAAGGTATAGTGAAAAACTAGAGAAGTTGCCGCACTTACGAATATCCAACGGTAAATTGTTAAAGATGATTGGTGCAATGATATTAATAAAGTTTCTCCTTAGATCTAATCTAAACTTAGGAATATGTTTCAAGAAGGTATGATTTGATCTGAGATTATACCCTGCATGAGTCACAAAATTATTCCCACTTTTAACATAGAAAATTCTAAGTACCTTGAAGACGAATATGTGACGTAGAGGAAGTATGCTGAGATTTTCAAATAATGGCCACGAAGGCGAAAAGGATGATTTAAAGCACATTATTCTGATTAACTGCTTTTGTCGCACGTAGATAGGACGTAGTGTAGCATTGCAAGCACTACCCCAACATGATAAACCATATTGCAGTATTGAGTCCGCTAATGCAAAGTAAATCGTCCTAAGTAAATATTGCGGATAAAATAGCCGTAAGACATACATTTTTCTGGAGACCAATGATAGTCTAGTTTTCAGCCCTTGTGTGTGCGCTTTCCAATTTAAATCTCGATCAATAATAATACCTAGATATCGAAATTCATCAACAGTGTTCACTAAGAAGCAGTCATTAGGAGGGCATTGCGTGTTATTGCTTCTGCTGCATTTGAAAGTATGATACGTTGTCTCAAGATACAACGATGAGGTATCCCTAAAATGTAATAATTTCGTTTTGTGACTCAAAACAAAATTATGTGCTTCCAACCAAATAGACAAACTTTTTAAATCATGATCTATGAGCATGATATTATCTTGATAACTTGGACTAGCATATGTAAACGAGAAATCATCAGCAAAAGCAGTTGGAGACCCTCGAAATTGTTGTCGAAAGATACCGTTTACATACACTAAAAATAATAAAGGTCCTAAGACAGAACCGTGTGGGACTCCCACATTTATCGGTAACTCTTTACTTAATTGTCCATTTACTCTAACCAATTGCGTTCGCCCATTCAAATACGAGGACAACCAATCCCGGGTTATCCCTCTGAATCCACAACAATATAGCTTTTTTAACAATGTGCTATGTTGAACTCTGTCAAAAGCCTTTGTTAAGTCTATAAATAGAGAAGATACCTTGGACCCTTTATCAATATGTTCAGTTTCTTGTTCTAGGAAAGACACGATAGCTTGTTCAGTATTTTTATTTTTCCTAAAACCATATTGGTCGGGAGAGAAAAAGTCTCTTTTTTCTAGGAAGAAAACGATTCTACTTTTTATGGCTTTTTCAAATATTTTCGAGAAGACCGAAAGTAGAGAGATTGGTCTATAGTTGTTCATATTAGTTTTATCATTATTTTTAAAGATCGGAACAACTAAGGCTCGCTTTAACGATGTAGGAAAAATTCCAGTTACCAAGCTTAAATTGAAAATAAAAGATAAGACATCAACTAAGAACCAGGATATTTTTTTAACAACATTATTTGAAATCCCATCCAAACCAAGAGTTGAATTATTTTTTAGCGAAAGAATTGTAAAATACACTTCTTCAGATGAAATTTCCGAAAAAACGCAACTATCTATAGATTGGTAATATTGACATATTAATCTATTTTTGTCATCATCCAAGAGGAGACTGGCAGCATTAGCATCACCAACACTAGTAAAGAACTCGTTAAATTCATTAGCAATCTGCACTGGACCAGATATTTTGCAGCCTCTTTGATTAACAATTTCTTTAATTTCAACTGAATCAGGCTTTCCGTTAACTATTTCATTGACTGTTTTCCTATTTTTACGAGCATCACTACCATTGTTGCTGAATTTTTGAGAATAAAATTTTCACGAATAGGTATAAAAGATTGTGTTTACAACGGGTTTTTTTAATTTTTTTTTTCAATTTTCAGCTAATTAGATTAATCACATTCAATTGTATTTTAATTTAATTGAAATTTTGAAAGAACTTAAGTAGATTGTCCTGAGCCTAAAAATCGCACGACAAAAAAGACCGCAAAAAAAAGTTGCACAAAAAGATCGCATAAAACAGGTCTGACTGTACACGGTTAAAAATAAAAGGATGAAACCCATTCTTTTCCTATCCTTCTGCGGAATAACTATACGTCCATCCATTTCTATTTTTACTCACGCTTGTAAATGGGTTGATATTAGGTACCAAGCATGCTTCCGCTGCTTTACATGCGTAAAACTCTCCTAATACTCGTCGTATGTCTCAATTAATTTTAAAGTTTCAAATTTTGTCCAAACCGAAGACTTTACTATAAAATACCTATATATATTTTATTGTACATATCTACATTTCCGATAAAATAAAAAACTTACATTTTTTATCAGGAGCGTCATTTAAAAAATCCTGCTCGTTGTCGAAACGGACATTTTCGATAAGGTCGCCTTCTAACGCCAGTTTTAATAACTAATAACTAATTAAATAAGTAATTAATATTATTTAAATTAATTTTAATCATACAGTAGTAATTTAATTCATTTGATTGGCATTTGTTTAATTCTAATTAGAAAAAAACACTAACACACTTTAAAAAAAACGCAGAATGAACGCAAAACCAATTAATGTCAAAAATACAACAAGAACAACCTATCTCATTTAACTACACGAGCAAAATATCTCTTCAGTTAAGTCAGTTAATTCAGTAGCTCAATTTTTTAACTAAAGTGAAGAGTTGGGAAACGAACGCTCAATTCACTTCAGTTGATTAAGTCAGATAATTTTGTTAATTCAGGTCAATCGAAAGTCTCTTATTTAATTGCGAGGCGAAATATGTAGCGTCTTACTTTGGGAATTTTACAACAACAGTTCCATATAAATTTCAATCCGGAATGAATAATTTCATTCCACCTAAAAGTAGGATTAGAATTATTCCATTCTTAGTGTATTTAGTTAAAATGTTCACAGCCCAGTTAATTAATAAAATTATTTTATTTTTATGAGTTGCCACTCTGGGAGTAATGTAGTATGTTTATCGCATAAAGGATAAAGACTCAAATGTCATAAATCAACGATACAAAAAATGAACTCCAATGCTAAACTAATCTGAAAAATAAGACATATTTACGTCGAATCGCATTTTATTTCCATAAATATTTGTTATGACATAAAAGTAAATCGCATGCTTAGTTTGATTTTACGAAATTTTTCTACCAACCGATAAAAGTATAAAAAAAACTCGCTTGGCTGTTACTTTGGGCACAAATTTCATTCCTATTCGAATAGGAATAATTTTTCCCAAAGTAAGACCACAATGGTTATACTACAGTAAACACTCGATTTAACGGACTAATTGGGGGTGTCCGTTAAATCCGAATGTCCGCTAAATCCGAATGGAAATTTTTAAAATTTAATCGACTATAGATTTTGCATTTGTTCTGGAATAATCCAGGTGGCCATTTTCTAGAACTTCTTCCAAAAATCATTAAATAATCCCATTTCCATCCAGCATACCCAATCCCATCATAATCGGTTAAGAATTGAACGAGTTCCGTCCCAGGTGGCCTAATTCCAGATTTTCTTCCATGAATCGTTCAATAATCCCATTTCCATCTAACATACAAAATCTCATCATAATCGGTTAAGAATTGATCGAGTTCCATCCCAAATGACCATATTCCAGAATTTTCTTCCAAAAATTGTCCGTTAAATCGAGCGTCCGTTAAATCGAGCGTTTACTGTAGATTTGTTTTGACATGCCAATCGACACATTTTTTTAAATTTAGATTTGTTTTGCGATTCTAAAGTAGAAATCCTCTAAAAGACTGCTACGCATTTTCCGAGGTCGCAGTCTATATATGTATTTCTACTTGATGCCCCAATCATCGTGAAAATTCACATGCGTATTCGTAATGCAATTCTGAATAATAAGGAAATCGACCCGAGCCAACGACGAAAGATCGTGGTTGACGTTTATTTGGCAAAACCTAAATGCCACAACCGGTATAAAGATCTCTGCTAAGGTGCACCGATATTAGTGGATTATGCTGGAATTTAAATATTTAAAACTATTAAAGCCAAAATCAACGGCGCTTACCGTAAGTGAGAGCAATGCTGGAACCTGACAGTTTGCAAGCAGCTCCCCAGTTTTTCACTATGATCGTAAATAACCATTGGCTAACCGCTCTTCCAAATACAAGTGGTGTTACAAATTTGGCTTTGGGCCAATAACTATTGGAACCTTAGTTATTAAGATTTGAAAACTTATTGTCATTTGTATCATTTGAAAGATTAATAAATAAATAAAATTGTTGAAAAAAAAAATATTTTCCCATTTTACTATTTGCTTTTCATGTTTTACAATGTTTTACACTCCACTTTGAGAGCCGAATCGAAAAATGTGATAGTAGGCATCTTGTATCATTTTCCACTATACTATCGGTTTTTTAATCTTGCTATACTTTTTCGAGAATGAAATTTCACTTACATTTATTATTACTTTGGTTTTAAATGGTGAAACTTGATCATTACCGCGATTCGAAAATGATATAACATACCGCCATTTGACATTTTTTTCGAATTTCGAACAATTCGAAAATACAACATTCCACCCCAGCGGCCCTATTCTGGCGTTCCCTGGGAATAGGGAATTGGGAAAAATATTTTCATAGCATTTTTGTCTTAATTGTATTTTTCTGGCCTATACTGAAAGAATACGTTAAGTGCAAAGATTTTCAAAACAAAGTGATTTGGGAAACTTTTGTTCCACAAAATTATTGTAGGGAAAAATATTTCCCCATTTAACTTTGTTTCGAAAATATTAACACCAATCATGTTCCCTCAGTAGGCCAGAAAAATACAATTTAGACAAAAATGCTATGAAAATATTTTTCCCATTTCGCCATTCCCAGGGAAAGCCAGAATAGGGCCACAGGAGAGACTAATGAAACGAAAAATAAATACCGTCGCAAGTGCATCGGCTCTGAAGCCCAACTTTATTAAGCCTACTGTGTAACAGAATTCTATCTAATTATGATGCTGACCTATGAAGATAATATCTTCAACTTTCTAAGTATTGTGGCCGTCATGTTTGGTTTCTTAATTTTTTGGGGGTTTATTTACTTAAAGGTAACATAATTCATTCACAATAGAATATTTTATTGTCCGTCAAGCCGGGTGTGTTCATGTTGGTTATAATATGTAACTGGTTAAATGGAATTTCAAAAGTTGCAGAATATTAACTATAGTTTTAAGAACACGCCGTTCAGATAGTATAAACATATTTTGAACGTTAGTTTGGGTTTTACATTATTTAGGAGTGCATATCTCGAAATAAATGAGACTTTTCGGACGAATTTGGGGATAATTCTATAAAATCGATTAATCAAAAAAACATTCCTAATATATCGATCTAAATATCTTTCCATTCATTGTATAAAAATTCAAGAATTTTGTAAAGAACGTAATAGGTGTCAATAGCGTGTATCAATTTATACTCCAATAATGGAATATAAATGATATCGAACATCATTAAATGTTCAAATCTAGACAAACATTCATATTATCGGCCCTCCTATAATACACCTTATACATATAAAAATAAATATACACCTCACATCGTAAACGAATGAACCCACTGCTGATATACGATATTCGATTCCCAAATAGAAAATTGATTGGTATGAGCGTAAAGCAGACAGTTTATATTTTTATTTTCCCAATATAAATTTTATTTATTTTTTTTTACACTTATCTATTGTTATTTTGACTTTTGGGGATCATTTTAACATCCGCATGACACCAATCATTGTCGATTTATGTTCGTTTTGTTGTTGGTGATGTTGGTTGGTATTTTTTTTATAAATGTTTATTTGGCTGTTACACTATCATTATATACATGGGAGCTTTAGGAGATTTTGTATTTGTTGTTGTTGTTCTTGCTGCTGCTGCTGCGTCTATTCGGTGCTTAGCTGTCAAATGTAACTTTATTAAAGGTAATATATAAAAATTGACAGCACACATTCACCAAAACGAATATAATAGTTTGAAGGTATATAAAACAAATAATTCTAGACCAACGACAAAAAAATGTGTCTAAAATATCTTGTGGGGTTTCGATTATAATAATAAGGTTATAAAAAACGGATTAAAGTCATGTAACATTATGGTGTTGTTGTGTTTTCCTCTTACTGTTAGCTATATATAGAACAACTTTCTATTCCCTCTTTACAAAAAGTTGTTTACCCCGATTATCCTGTTGTTGGTACTCCAGAGATTCAGTTTTATTAAAGTTTCGTTATTATTATTATGCATCGTCCTTATATATTTGCTGAATTCTATATACAATTACACAAAATGTTTATGCAAATTTTATTGTTTAAAAGTAGATTTTGTTATTATAAAAATGTTATAAAAAAGTTTTTAAATTGGTTATAGACGAATATAACAATATCCTGGATTACACACCATTCAATAAAATCGATTCAAAAGCGTTTTATGGAGCGACATTTTTTTTTTGTTTTGTGCTCCGTCACGTGATTTAAAAATGTTTAGATCTACCAATAGTGAAAGTGCTGTTTAGAAATTTGAAATTTTACATATTTTGTAAAACCGATTTTTATGATTTAATCAATGAATTAATCAACAATATTTTGTTGCATATGTGGAAACACATTTATTTTCTCTAAATAGAGGAAATCCGATCTCCACATTTTGTCAATAATTAATTTTTATTGATTATTTAATTCATTTTTTGTTTTTGTATTAAAAAAAATATTTTTATTATTGCGTTAATCGGTGAGTGGCCTCAGTGTTTAAGTTAGCTCTTTTTCGTAATTGAAACCGACTTTAATTGAAAAAATTTTGAGCTTATGAATAATAAAATTCTTGTTAGCTAGAGCCACGAATGCTTTGCTAATATTATGTTTAAAATCACCCCATGTTTCTTCTATTTAAACCTTCTTAATGTTAATTATAATTTTGGAAAGAGCAGGTGAAAATAAAATTTCTAGGTTTTCATTTTCTGGCAAATGCCCTTCTCCAATTTCTAATAGTTATCTCGAAAAAAACCGAAACTCCAAACTATCATATTAACTGATAGAAACTGTTTAATGAAATGTCCCCCATAGGTGATGATCGTTCAATGCTCATGTATTTCTAGTGATAACCGGTAAAGTTTGTATTAAATCACCTGAAAACAAAACTGGCACCCATCCGTAAGGTGATAGAAGATCTTTTAGACACCTGTCTCATAATAGATTAATTTCAACAATAAAAAAGAAATCTTAGAAAATTTTTGACTTATGAGTATTTTTAGATATACCACTCATTGTATTCTCCATATTATCCGCATCAATTGACAACTTACACGTGTAATAAACGGCTATTCTGCTACTGCAGCCATTTTTTATTTCGTATATTTGCGCAGTATTAACATTGCCGCCATTTTAACATTGTAGATGATCCGTTCTTAAACATGTCTCTGTTCATTATTTAACTTTGATTTATTTCTCCGAATGTCGGAATCAAGCTCGAAAATGTCAAAATTTATTTCTGTAACATATTTTTTATTTATATTGCAATGGGTTAGAGTTATTTGTGGGATAGGTAAAGTGATCCATTGTAATTCCACTAATTAAAAGAACCACATTTTGCCATCACAGCAATGCGAAATCATTTAATTCGGCACTAAAAAGATTCACATCAACAATTAGATACCGTTTTTTTAAATATTTAACGAGATTTTTAGTAAAATTTTCCATAAATGTATTCCATAACTCCAACAGGTCCGATACATTGCAAAACATCAGTTTGATTGCAAAACCTTCCCATAATTTTAATGCGCTGCTACTTAAACTTGCATCTGCCAACGTTTCTCGTGTGAGACTCGAAGAAAATTTAATTAATGGAGTCCGGCAACCATACAATAGGTAACTTTAACACAACCATCACAACTTGATGCAACATTCCGCAATATGATGGGAAACAACGTCAGATATCTGATTAACTTAAACTACAAGACCAACTCAAAGCAACATGGTACAAAATCGTTCAACTTGTTGCAACTATATGCAACAGGGTGCAACATCACGCAACATGGTGCAACATCACGCAACACAATATAATGTAACAAGATGATGTAACATCCTGTAACATTGCGCAACAAAACCAAACATTGAAACATTACATGGCATTTCAATTCCAGCACAAGATATACATAACATCAAGTAATATGGTGCAGCATCATGCACCATGAAACAATATGACGGAATATATGTCCCAAAACAAAGTGCATCATATTGTACCACAACGCAACATTGTGAAACATCATACAACATGACGCATGATCATGCAACATCATGCAACATAACATTGCGCGACATTACACAAAATAGTGAAACATCAGATAACATTGCCCAACAAAGTGCAAAATCACGCAACATGGTACTTTATGCCGCAACATGTTGCAACATCTCACAACATAGCGCAACATACAGAAACATGGTGCAACATCACAAAACATGGTGCAACGGCACACAACTAGATGAATTTTCTAGAAATCAGAACTCCTTAATTGTTTCCTTTCGTATGGAATTCCTTGTACTCGTTTACACAAACGAGAACCCTGTCACTTGAAAATCGTTGAAGCCAAATAAAATGTTTAAATATGGCCCAAGCCTCACAACGAACATTCATAAATTAGAAGCCATCTGGATTGATTGCGTTTACACACAAACACTTCCAATTTGTTCCAAAACCGTTCGCAGAAAAAAATGGTTTTCAAATAAAATGGGAATCCCACCAAAGGATGTCCTAACCAAATTTTCTTAAAATCAGGACTCTTCCCTCGTGCGTGTCGAAAAATCTATAGAATTGAAACCGGCACCCATCGTAAATGAATTTTCCCGAAATCAAGACCCATCGTAAATAATTTTTCTGAAAGAAACACAAATCATAATCGAATCTTGGCACTCGAAAACCCACTTTCAGCAATTTTTATGAAACTAGTGCAATCCGGAAAAAAAAGTAAGAAACCTGTCTGAAATCATAAACCATCACAATTAACGCCTGGTAGTTCAAACCCCCCCCCCCCCCCCCAACACCAATGTTTATTAAAGCAAAATAAAATTAAAAGCGGGATCCGGGTGCGACCTTGCCAGGAAGACCTTCAAATCAATTTTCCAAAATCAGGTAGCTGAAAATGTCACAAATTAGTATGGCTATAACGATAGATTATTTCCGAAATAAAAATTCTGCGCGTTAAGTCGTGGACATGCTCAATTCATTTTCTAAACTTTAAACCCGATTCCGGACTGGACAGGAAGTGTAAACAGCTTATCGATTTTCTCTGTTATGGGAGTTATGTGGCGATCAGGAGTATGATCGAAGGGAATGTGGTTATCGATTCTCTAGTTAAAGCTGCTTTACAACTAAAAAACTTGTTAGCTGAAAACCTGCCGTACCATTATTATATAACTGCGGTAAGGCCGCTTTAACAAATGTATTTTCAGGGCTGATAAGGCTAAAACCCAAACAGATTATTAAAATCTTTTTCACAAATTAGGAGATCATAGTGAATTTTGGCTGAAATAAATCCACCGGAAATGCAAACATCAATAGGAGCTTTTTATAAACTCAGAGAGTTTTTATAGAATCAGATTCTAAATTAATTTTTCAACAATACCGGTGTATGTAAACTAGTTTTCCAAAAATTTAAACGGAAATGACGATTTGAAAAGCTGTGTTTCAGTAAAAAGTTGGTCACACAGTCCATACGGATTTATTGATCGAAATGAAACTAAATACTTAAGCTCTTTCCATAAATTGAGAGATCCTAGCGAGATAAGTATCGGAAGTGGAAGATTCCATAGGAGCTTTGAGCTTTTTCGAAATATTTTGGAAAGTATGTAGCATTTACGAAAAACAATTGAAATATTGTAAGTGAAATTTCAAACAAAATTAGTTCAGACCAATTTTTAAATCCTGCCGGAAATGACAATTTTTGATAAAAAAAAAGTATAGCTTGCCAAAATTTTGAATGTCTACAAACCAGGCAATTCGTATTCGGAATAAAACTTCATACTAAAGCTTTTTTCCATTAATTTAGAGATCCATGCGAAATGTGGTGTACATTTCTGTATCAGAAGTGAGAGCTTTTCAATTTTTGAAATGAATACTGAATTTGCAACCTGTTTTCTAACATTTAAGCAGAAATAATAATTTTTGATTATACAAGACAATTTTAATCACAAACCCGATAGGTTCAATTAAGAATGATTTAATAGAAATCTAAGTACATTTGTCGTAAAGGAAAGACAAGTGTTTGAGAACAAAAGCTACACCATTTTTAAATCGTATCTCCAAAAAAATATTGGGACGATAGGGCTACGTAAGTTGCTACAATTATTAAAACGAATCAAGCTCCACCTGAGTTAGTTTAGATGGATTAACGCAGAGGCCTTTTTCAATGCACTGTTTGAGCACAATGTAAAGAGATTGTTGTATAAGCTCGGATATGACGTTGAGGTATTTGCCTGAAAGTAATAATTAGCTCATCAGCATAGCCCTGAGCGATGAACCCGGACTGCTGAAACTTAGCCAAAAACTCATCGACAACCAAAAGCTACAATATAACAATGAGGCCACACCTCTCTGTGGACAACCTTGATCGAAACAGAGAAATATATCAGGTTAAATTCAACGACTCTTGATTTAAGCATAGATTCCCAAATAAATACAGACGACTGTGATCGTCGCTAATTTAGTTGAGTCGAACGCAACTGCAATGTCAAGAAACGTACTCCTATGAAGGAGCTCATGTATAGTGCCGTCTCTCTGCACTTTTCCACACCGTAAGCGTGCTGCGTGAAGCTATGTGACGATATATGCAGAAAGTGCTGCCTAGTAAACCTATCGTTATTTCTAAGCACTTTAAAACAGTTGAAGATAGACTGATTGGAAGAGAATTTTTAGGATCGGTACGTCAAACTTTCGTATAAATGTACCGGTAATACAGGTGCTCGGAACTAAACCAAATGCCACACATTCTTGAAAAAATAAAACATGTGGTCCTTTAAGCAAAGGCTCCAATACAGAATATTGTACGTAATAAGCCTGTTGGTTCATGCAGCAGAAATATTTTGGTGTTCGGTAGCAATAGCAACCAGATCGATGATGCACCACTGGAAATAAACACACAGAAGCTGTGCTCCAATCGACTTTTTGGAAGTTGTAAAATTTTCGATGGGCAGACGGAGAGAATCGAGCTTACAATATTTCCTAATCAACATTATATTTAATTTTATGACAGCTGACGTTCGATCCATTTCTAAATATTCTCGTTTTGATCTTCTGTTGCTTTAGGAAATTATCCCCGTAAGGCTAAAGGTTTGTTTTCATTTCTAAATTTTTAAATCTCCCAACAGAAAACTGTTACCCTTTTAAGATCAGAAATGAAAATTGGTCGGAAATTTTTCCCAGAGATAACCGAATGGTCGGATTTTAAATAACCTATCCGATTTGGGTGTTCTTTCGGCAGCATTAAATGGTTGTCGGCGAAATGCAAATTGTTTTTTATTTTAATAAACGTCTTTAATGACATTGCATCTTGCACAATTTTGTTGCCAACATCTGGATCCCAGTAAAGTCTCGTATTCGGTAATTGATGAATTGACGATAGAATGCAGATGCCCAAAAATGTCTTTAGTTCCAATTTAGTAAGTGTGTATGGATTAGAAATATTCTTACGAGCGCTGTACAGGTTGGTTTCATTTAGAATCATATCTATCATTTCATCATCAAAAATATAATTAAAAAATGAGAGTGGTGTCTCAAGTTCTAAAATATTTGATGGTAGTGATGCATCGCCTTTGAATTGGGCTGAATTGGACTCGATTTCAAGCGGTGTATTTTTCCAAATCAATTTCTTAAATCTCTCTCTCAGATTTTTCAACTCAACTTCCTCATTTCGCACATCAATTCCATTTTCAATATTTCGTCCATAATTCATATCATCAGCGTCAAAAATATATGCATCTTCCATATTTATATCATTGGCGAACACGACAGGAATAGTCTCGATGTTTAAATTTTCGATTAATTCATCGTTATTGTTATCACATTCTGTTTGTTGTGGTTGAAATTGCTCCTCCTCATTGTCTTCTTCAAGATCATCTTCACTGTTATCAGACCACTCCTCTACAATTTTTTCAATCTCTTCTAGAGTCAAATATTTTTTTCGAGACGACATTATTGCACAACTTTATCATAACAGTCCTAAAATGGAAATTCGTCTAATGGTTATGAATATAAATTTACTAAAATTAGAAAGTAAGCATATATGACACATTAATGAAAAATTGCTTAACGAGTTTTTGTGTCAAATATGATACATAAATTTTACTTACCAATAACTAAACAAATAATTCAGGATTCGTTGAGGAAATACAATCAAAATGATTAATACTTATTGAATTATAATTATAATTCATTTGTAAAAGGATAATACTTTTAATCATATTTTATTTTTATATTTGAACACCACACGATTACATAAAACTAAAACCATCAGATTCCCGCCAATTTTAATGAATACATGTCATTGCCATGCAAAAGTAACTCACGCATACAAACGAGTAAATTCTTCTATTTGAATTTGTTATAAGCCATTTGTATGTGATAGTTTACATGATGAAAAAAATAAACAAAAATAAATATGTGTCATATAATATGTTCTAAATCAAGAAAAGGTTAATCACTTTGATTTTTACAAAGCCATTGAAAGCTTCATTTCACCTCCATATATTTTATATTCGTAAGTACCGTAATTGGAAAATTCACCAATTCCCATTTATCGCATAAATAAATCATTGAAAAGAAAATTGACAAACAAACTATTTGCAATAAAAAACCAGTTTCCATCCCTAATACAATTTTTCCTGAATATAATGGGGCTAATGTCATTTCCAACAACACTTAAATGTAGTGTAGGATAGCTGGGAAATTTATCCCATATTTAAATTTTGCATATAATCTATTTTAAAATCTTTCAATAAAACGTGACAAATCATACTCGGGGAAAAATTTGTAACCGCACAGAATACGGAAAATGGTAGAAAACCTTAAAATAATATTACACACACATATATACATACAAAAAAATGTTCTGTTCTGGTGGTTCCAACAATTTGATTTATATTATCAACCATCATCAAATTTTATTATTATTTTTCTCGACTGAGTTGCGACGAAAAACCGTAAATGGCATTGACTCGTTGCGAGTATTATAAATATGAATAGGATTAGGATTTTGGTTTTGTGTGGATTAGATTGGAATACATTAGTAATAGAATAAATTTTTTATGATTTACGTAACGGTTTTATTCTATGTTTCATATAGAGAATGCGTATGGCACGTCTTCCAATATTTAAAATTTTAAAATTTGATTCTATGCATAACTCGTAATCCAAACCGATTCAATTCGATTTACCGTACAAATAAAAATAGCTTAAATAAACATATCATGCGTGTCAACAAGGTGGTATAGTTCAACCATTATACTATAAGCTAGCCATTCATACAACCATATTATCGAAACTGACGATATTCAATTTAAAAAGAAAACTACGAAAGGGAAAAAGCAAATATTTGCCACAATGTACAACAACAACAACAACAACAACAAAAAATGTTTTTTGTTGATTTTCTAGCAAAACCGATAAACCATTGCGACAGAACAGAATCTCAAATTTATGTATTAAACATATACAAATAACAATGGCAAGCAAGCAACCCGTATTGTTTAAACAAGACTGATTTTCCAGATCGTTGGATATATAAATTTTCTTTGTACATATTTTCAATTCGAATTTTTTTTTTGTGTTATTTCAATTTTCGATTATTTTTTTATTTAAAGAAGTAAAACATTTCGTTTTTTTTATTTTATTATTTTTATTTGCATTTTCTGTTGTAGATATCTCAATATGTTATGACGATCGGATGTGTATATTTGTTGAAACACAAGGAAAATTGAACTGCTGTTAAAAATATGGTTAATGCTATAAATGCACATATTTCAGATTTAAAGAGATAGACGAAGGTAAATGTTACAGAAACGACAATGGCTATAAAAACAACACAAAAAACTAAGCATGGGTTGCCTTTTATAAATGAAGATTAGGCCACCCTGTTGCTGCCATTTGGTAACTGACGTCTCTATCATAAAATGTTTTAAACGGAATATTTAAATTTCATTTCAGTGCAGAAACTGAACGAAATCGTAATTTAAACGGTTTACAGAGTGGTTTACAAAATTCAATCGTGGCAGCATTTCGCTCAATTACGAATTTCGTAAAGGTCGTCTAAAATCGGTTGTTGTTCCGAAAAGCATTGATGCTGAGCCTGATTTGATACTGTATGATCGTCATGTTAGTTATCGTGAGATTGAGGCAGCAAGCTGATATTTGTAAAGACATAATTTTGATTTTCAGTAACTTATCTAAAAACAGGTATTGAATTTCGAAAATCTTCTAAGAGAATAGACTTTGTCCTCACAACATAAAATAAACAGAGGATTGGCCTCTAAGCACGTCCACTAAGGCTAATTTTGATACATATAGAAATAATAGATTATACCACCATAAGTTATCAAAAATAACAAATAATAAGCATACAACAATAATAATGAAAATTATTAGTTTAAAGATTTTCGGTTTTTTTATAGACAAACTAGCTGACCCGGCAGACGTTGTCCTGCCACAAACTGTCTTCTTTGTAGACGGCATTGCATGGAGACCGCCTTTATCTGGTAGCTCGGGTGTCTGATATTTTATGCATTTGACATACATAGAACATATGCGCACGCCATATGCAAATAAAATGTTATAACAGATCTTAAAGTTGTGGAACAGTGTGACAGATTGCCATACGAATACTATCCATATAAAACTTAACCAAGTTATCCTTTGTATCCATATAAAACTAACATTCGTTACATATTTTTTATTTTATTTATTAATCATCTAACATTCAATTGTAATTATAGTAATGAATTTAAATTTAACGTAGTGCGATTTTGAGAAGAATATTTTTTGTCAATCTGTCTTTTGCCAATATGAAGAGGTTTGATGGTTTACCTACACGTGAGCTTACAACGTATAACTGGCCATGAAAGAAACATGGATTTTCTAAGCCGAGTCCACAAACGGACATTGTTTGCCCTTGAGGTTTGATGTTTGCTATAACGAATACCAAACGAATCGGAAATTGAAGCCGTTTGATTAAGATTGTTGTTTCCGAGATTATCATTGGGATTTGAGATACGTGGCAAAAGAACGACTTCTCCCTTAAACTTTCCTTTCAACATGGTTGCTTCAATAACATTGCCGGTGACCCGTTTAATAACCAAGCGTGTGCCGTTGCATAATTTGGGTGGGTATAAATTACGAACCAATTTTTAAACTAAGATTGTGTGGTGGCCTTTCTGGCATATCTATTGAATTTAAAAATTTAAAAGTTTGCCTGGCAACGACTCTTGTATGTGAAAATTAATTTCGTCAACATCACGTCAACATAGTGAAATATACACATTGACCTTTTTCAAGGTGAATCGCAATTTCTTCGACACTTGGGTTTCGTTCGTGTATGGGAAAACTAAGAATACGCCAGACAGCTTCGTTGCTGCTGATGTATCTGCCCATTTGGGATCGTGATAATTCGTCGTTTTCATTTATACTTTGTACTTCAAATACTGCAAAATCACGGCCTTTATTAACATATTTGCAAATCTTCTTGGTGGACTGTACAGAACTGCAAAAATCGACATTAATATGAGCCTTGTACGTTTTTGAAAGTTGGTGATTATGGTACCACCCACTGGTTTTAATTTCAATTTCATTTGTAGTGTTCGACATTTGCACTATGAATGTGTGGCCACCATTCTCTACGTTTCTGCGTCGATACAATGGATATCCGCCGATATCAGTAATGGTATCATTCATACATTGCATTGGGAAACGCTTTGTACATTTCCATTTGTCCATGCATGGCGATGCCATGTTAAAAACACCGCACGGACCATGGTTCATATTTGTGGTAACAAATATCTGTTTATACTCAACAACGTAAATGACATGATATTTTCAAATTTAGTAATTTTGCTTATTCTAAGCATTTTTATATTTCTCTTTCTAAGAATTTTTATATTTCTTTTTCTACAATTAAATATAATGTGTGTAACACGATAACTTACATGTAATATACTGATTGATAAGCAATTATTGTATTTGCATGCATTACATACATATAATAATTTATAAGATAGATATAAAATTATAATTGTTAATTATGCTTAAGTAAACAAAATTAATGTATAAATATCAAAGAAAACTTAATAAACAGCTCAGTTGTAAAACAAAAACCATTTAATCTATTTGTGAGCCCTCATCAGTGGTAAGCCATAAATATTAAATACTACAACGACAAGAACATTGGTCCTTCGAGCTAAAAAGAACAGCGCTTAGAGATACAGCGCGTACATAACATACAACATAAAAACGTATTTAAAATTAATCTAAAAAAAAAAAAAAAACATGGATACCGTAAAAGCTTTGTGTGAACAAACACAAACCGGTAAATTAATTAACCAATTAAAAACAAACATCAAAAAAGATGGAGCTGCCAGAAAAACCAAACAATATTGTGACCAAAGACTCACAAATTTGCAGCTACTCTTCGATAAATTTTCAACCACCGATGCTTCATTAGTAGTCACTCTTCCAGAGGATCAACCGTATGTTAAACAACATTTCTTCGATCAAGTCAAACAAGCGTTCGAAGAAACAAAAAAAATACTACTAGAAGCCAGAAAAAATACACCAGGAGATGATCGGGATACGGATTGGGATAAACACGTCGCAGATGCGTCATCATATATACTAGCAGATGAGCAACAACAAGGCGAATCTGACCATAAGGTGGTACAAGTAGACGATCAACAACAGCAGAGGCGTTATAAAATACAACACGCCAAAGCTAAAATATTTCAAACAAATATTAACACCATACATCAAATCAAGGATGCAGTGCAGCACTCAAGAACGTATTACGAGTTGAAGATCAAACTACTAACCGATTTATGGATATCTCTTACCAACAATCATGAAGAGATTATTGGAAATGCGATTGATGGAGAGATTGAAAACGAATACTTTAGCCAAGAAACATACGAGAACCTACAGCAAGATTATGAATTTACAATCATCTATCTTCAAGATCAAATAGAAAACGGTGCCAACAAAGATTCTTCGAAACAAAGTCAAAAAAGATCCAGCATCAAGCTTCCCAGGATTGAAATACCACACTTCTATGGGGATTACAAACAATGGATAAGCTTCCAAAATCTTTTCAACAAGACTATCCATTGCAATGATGATTTATCCAGTGAAGAAAAGATGCATTACCTATTATCAGTAATAGGAGGAGATCCAGCCAAGCTCATTAACCACCTCAATATATCGCAAGAAAACTATTCTACAGCTTGGAATATTTTATGCTCCAGATACGAGGATAAAAGGCTTCTGATCAATACTTACATCAACACAATTTTAGAACTACCAAATTTAAGTTCAGAATCCGCCCATGGTCTAAAACTATTACATGATAATGCACTGGAATGTTTGCATGCCATCAAGAACCAAGGAATCAATATAGATTCTTGGGATGCTATCTGGTTGAACATCCTAATAAGAAAATTGGACAGGGAAACTCATCGATTATACGAGATGTCTTTGAAGAACCCGAAGGAAATTCAAACCATGAAAGATTTTCTAGCCTTTCTACAAGTAAGGTTTCAATCTTTGGGAGCACTATCCCGAGATAAATCGTATAAAAAAAGGAAGTAAACCAACAAACAAATTCATCTATTAAGACTGTAAATGTTGCAGTAGCCAGAAAACCCGATAAATGTGTCCTTTGCTGGGGAGAGCACAATCTACCAGAATGTAAAAAGTTCCAAAATTTACCACAAATCGAAAGAAGTAAGGCAGTATATTATAAGCCAGTGTGCCGACGATGCTTGCTTCCAGAACACAAACTCCCTTGCAATAAAAGTTGTGAGTTATGCAAAGGTGCACATCACAGCCTGCTGCATAGTAACAATAGAATGCGATCTGCATCAGAAAATATAAAACCAGCTAATACAAATGTACAAGTAACACATGCATGGAATCGCAAATGCATCTTACTGGGAATCGCCTTAGTGAATGCGTTTTCTGGTGCTCGCAATGAACTGATTCGTGTGCTAATAGATCCTGGGTCTCAAGCAACCTTTATTACAGAAGAAGCCTGCCAGAGATTAAAATTACCAAAAACCGCAGCGTATGCAGAAGTCACAGGCATGGCAAAAACCGAAGCAGGAGTGGCGAACTCAAAAGTCGAATTTACCTTGAAGCCAAAATTTCCATCTAAATTTAGCTTAGCCATAAAAGCATTAGTATTCAAAAACATAACGCGGGATATGCCAGAGCAGCCTCTAGACCCATGGAACTGGAAACACACCAAAAATCTGATGTGGGCTGATTCAACATTTTACAGTCCTGGCCCAATCGACTTATTATTGGGCGCGGACTATTATGGAGAAATTTTAATGAGTAATATAGCAAAGGCATCATCTGACGAACCGATAGCCCAACAAACCAAACTAGGTTGGATATTCTTAGGTCGTGCCTCAGTCGATTGTCACAATTCAACAGTAATACAATCAATGACAACAAGAGCAGTTGATATAGATAAACAATTGAGAAGCTTCTGGGAAATAGAGGAGGTGCCACGTAAACTAGCATTCACCAAAGAAGAACTAGAGTGTGAAAAAATATTCGCGACCAGTCACAAACGTCTCAAATCTGGCCGCTACGTAGTCAAGATTCCTTTTGACATTGAGTTATATTCTGCCAACCCACTGGGATGCTCAAAAAGGGTTGCCATGGCGCGTTTGATACAAGTAGAAAAACGACTTGCTAAAAATCCAAATCTTAGCACTCAATACAAGAAGTTTATGGATGAATATATCGCTTTGGGACACATGAAAGTTGCTGAAACAGTTACTGAGACTGGTTACTATTACCTGCCGCATCATGCAGTTCTGAAGGATTCGAGCACAACTACAAAATTGAGGGTAGTTTTCGATGGCTCTGCCAAAACCACAACTGGAATATCGTTAAACGACGTAATGTTGACGGGCCCTACTCTTCAACAGGATTTATTATCCATATTGTTAAGGTGGCGGAAGCATAAATACGTCCATACGTCTGACATCGAAAAAATGTTCAGACAAATCGCCGTTGATGAAGATGACCAGAACTATCAACGTATTCGATGGAGAGAGTCTCCGCAACAAGAAATTCAGGAGTTTAAGTTGACTACTGTCACATATGGAACAGCAGCAGCAACTTATTTAGCGGTGAAGTCACTACGACAGCTGGCCATCGATGAACAACCAAACTATCCTATAGCGTCCAACGTAGTTTTAAATGATTTCTACGTGGATGACCTAATTTCTGGACAAAACACACTGGAAGAAGCCTTACTCAGCCAAAAACAAACCATTGATTTACTGAATTGCGGTGGATTTACGTTAAGAAAATGGGCAACAAACAGCACAGTCCTCTTGAAATCCATACCAGTGCATTTAAGGAATCAAAATCGATTGGAATTCAAGCTTGATGACACAATTAAAACTCTTGGACTACACTGGAATCCAGCAACAGATACATTCGGTTTCATTGTCACTCAATCCGCGCCTGGCAAGCCTACCAAACGAAACCTACTTTCGGATAGTGCAAAAACTTTTTGATCCATTAGGCTGGCTGGCACCCATAACAGTTGTAGCTAAACTGATGATGCAAGAAATTTGGCTAGCAGGCCTATCTTGGGACGAAGAACTTCCGTCACACATATCAACAAAATGGCAGGAATTTAAAAATTCTTTACCTCTCCTGGAAGAAATGTCTATTCCACGTCGGATCCATTTTGAATATAACAATATAACAGAACTTCATGGTTTCTGCGACGCCTCAGAAAAGGCCTATGCTGCTGCCGTTTACATCAAATCTATAAATTCAGAAGGCATTACTATTGTGAGTCTTCTCGCATCAAAAACAAAGGTTGCACCGATTAAAAACTTACTTTCACTACCTCGTCTTGAGCTTTGTGGAGCGTTGCTGCTCACTAAACTAATGTACCAAATTAAAAAAGCAATGCAAATTCCGGAAACAACTTCGTTCTTTTGGACCGACTCAATGATCACTTTATGTTGGATTCGAGGGCGTCCTCATAAATATAAAACTTTCGTGGCCAACCGAATATCGGAAATTCAAACATACTCGAGTCCATCACAATGGCATCATGTTGGATCAACCGACAATCCAGCAGACTGCGCATCAAGAGGGACCAGTCCGAAAGAACTAAAGAACATCAATTTATGGTGGACGGGTCCAGATTGGCTACAATTTCCAACCGAATGTTGGCCACAACAAACTACTACTCAAGAGGAAGCAACTTTGGAAACTAAACAATTGGTTACATTTGCAACATCAACAACTGCAGTCAATCCGTTTGCACAGATTATAGAACGATTTTCAAACATGAACAAAATAATTCGCGTTGTCGGCTTCTGTCGACGATTTATAAAAAAATGTTTGAAAAAACAGGTTAGCGGATCGCCAACTTTACTTTCTGCTGAAGAACTTAATGAATCCTACAACGAACTAGTCAGAATAATTCAACATGCGGAGTTCCAGAACGAAATCATGCAGATTAACAAAGAAGGCTCAATATCAAGAAAAAGCAAGCTCCTCTCGCTTAATCCATTTATTGATGAACATAAAATAGTAAGAGTAGGAGGAAGAATAACTAATTGTAACCTGAGCTATGATACCCGTCATGCAAATATACTGCCTCCAAAACATAGATTCACAAAGCTACTAATCAAAGATACTCATGTTAAAACATTGCATGGGGGGACTCAGTTAACTCTGTCATATCTTAGAAACAAATATTGGATCACGGACGGCAGAAGCAACATACGTACGGAGATAGCAAAATGCATTACGTGTATTCGGTTCAATGCTTCAACAAGACACCAACTAATGGCAAGCTTACCCAAAGAACGAGTCGTGCCATCACGTCCATTTACTAACACAGGCGTTGACTACGCCAGACCAATCTCAGTAAGAGTTTCTAAAGGACGTGGGAATAAGTCATACAAAGGATACATAGCACTATTTGTATGCTTTGCTACCAAAGCAGTACACATAGAGGTTGTCAGCGATATGACCAGTGCAGCTTTTATCGCGGCCTTTAAGAGATATATGGCTTGAAGAGGTCTTTGCAAACGGATTTACGGCGATAATGGAACCAATTTTGTTGGAGCCCGAGAACTGATTGAAAAGGATAAACAACAAGCTCTACAACAAGCAAACCTTGACCTCCAGGAAATGCTAGCTGACAATGGGA
Source organism: Nephrotoma appendiculata (assembly GCA_947310385.1). NCBI lineage: Eukaryota > Metazoa > Arthropoda > Insecta > Diptera > Tipulidae > Nephrotoma > Nephrotoma appendiculata. The sequence continues at coordinate 312,327,435 of OX371224.1, forward strand.
TTGAGTGGCACTTCATACCACCGCCTGCACCACACTTTGGAGGACTTTGGGAAGCAGCAGTGAAATCTCTAAAGTTCCATCTAAAACGGGTAATTGGAGACACAACCCTCACATATGAAGAGTTATCAACGGTTACATCACAAATAGAAGCATGCCTCAATTCAAGGCCGCTTACACCAATTTCATCTGATCCAAATGCGTTGATATTAACACCGGCACATTTTTTGGTTGGTGATTCACTAATAACTATCCCAGAATCGAATATGCTGAATGAAAACATTCCTGTCAATCATCGGTGGAGATTACTACAAAAAATGGTTCAAGATTTTTTGGAAACGCTGGTCAAATGACTACCTTACCGAACTACAACAAAGAACTAAATGGACCAGCAAACAACCATTGGTTAAAGTAGACGACATTGTTTTAATAAAAGACAACAACTTACCGCCAACAAACTGGCCTTTGGGAATGATCATTGATCTACATCCTGGCAGCAATGGTTTGACTAGGGTAGTCACAGTAAAGAGTGGGAATGGTTCCATATTCAAAAGATCCATTACCAAAGTAAGCGTCCTACCTTTCGACACCGAGAAGTCGCAAAATAAGTCAGCAAATGACTCCCGTACCAAGGTTCCTAAAGCCACCAATCTCATAGTTCTACCATTACTTCTACTATGTTAAGTGGCGATCACTACGCTGCCGAGTCCAGTGTCATCGACCGAACAGCTGATGTAAAACATCACCACTCTTAGTCACCAACCTGGGCTGTATCTAGAAAATTTGGGAAATCTCCGATTCACCAATCAGCAGTGGAAGATAGTAGTTTACTTCAACCTCACATCCTACTATTCAGATTTGATGGCATACAGAAGTCTGGCAAGGAACATGGATCAACTTTGCATGGAAACAGCTGAAGACAATCATCAAATATGCTTTGTAATCAACACTCAGCTCATGCATATTCTAACTGAAATCGAGGACAAGAACGCAATACTTCACTACAGAGAAAGGAGAAGAAAACGTGGGATCTTAAATATCGTGGGCAATTTGGCAAGTGACCTATTTGGAGTTTTAGATGATCGGGATGCAAAGCACTATGAAGAGGAAATACAAAAGGTTAAATTGAATCAACAACACCTTTTAATGATAGCCAAGAACAAACATCGATTGCTGACGCAACTTTAAACATCTTAAAACGAACTGATGAAGAAAATAGACGTCATTGGCAAGCTATTACACGACAAATAAGTTCTGCATTAGGTGACATCAACAACAGACAAAAATTGACGTCTTTAACCCTTCATGCACTTCTTCTGATGCTCGACTTCAAAGACGCTCAGCAAAAACTAATTGATGTCCTTTTAAATTCAAACAACAAAGCAGTGAGCACTTCAATCCTACCACCAAATCAACTTAACACGGCACTTCAAGATATAAAACAGCATATGCCTCCAGACGTTCTGCTGCCCTCGCAAAATGAAAACTATGAATTATTGAGCCTGTATCAAATCATATCATGCAGAGGAAAATTAAGTGGTCAATATTTAATTTTTGAATTAAAAATTCCATTGATGAACACGGCGAAATATCAAGTATTTAAACCTATACCTCTTCCTACAATCGAAGACGTCTTCATTCAAGCATCAATGGACTATTTGGTTACCTCCATACATCGTGACGAATATTACATGACGACAAGGGACGAGTTCAACCATTGCAAGCATAGCAACAGTGAGTATATTTGTATGTTGCTACATCCCATTCATTCCGCATACAACAACAATTCTATATGTGAATTAGACTTATTGGCTTCACAACAACCATTCAACTGCCACATTGTAAAAAGGATATCGTAAAATCCAAGAGATACATGGATAAAGTTGAGAAACAATAAGTGGATTTTCTCAATTGATCAGGAGCGGCAGGCTACTATAGCCTGTGATGGAGATTTCGTAGCAGTATCACTACCACGCAATGGAATAATTTCTCTTAAAGGCGGATGCACTTTAAAAGAAGGGTCAATTTTTCTAAAAAGTTATAAAATCTACAAGGAAACCGTAATTGACTCGTCATATCTACCGAAAGTCAACCTATCAATGAAGTGGATGGATAGGCGTACACACTACTCAATTCAATTGGAAAACTCAACCTTAGTGGATGACATAACTGAGCTGCACAAGCGAATACAACAGATACAAGAAGAGCAGCTCCCAGTATCACACCATGACATTCATTATTATTTTCTTCTCTATGCAATTATTGCCTTTAGCATAATCGCCTTTATTATTTACAAATGCCGAACCAAAAGGAGACCTCCACCGAACGAAGCCTATAACTTAGAAAGCTAGGCCCGGGAGAATGTTTATACTCAACAACGTAAATGACATGATATTTTCAAATTTAGTAATTTTGCTTATTCTAAGCATTTTTATATTTCTCTTTCTAAGAATTTTTATATTTCGTTTTCTACAATTAAATATAATGTGTGTAACACGATAACTCACATGTAATATACTGATTAATAAGCAATTATTGTATTTGCATGCATTACATACATATAATAATTTATAAGATAGATATAAAATTATAATTGTTAATTATGCTTAAGTAAACAAAATTAATGTATAAATATCAAAGTAAACTTAATAAACAGCTCAGTTGTAAAACAAAAACCATTTAATCTATTTGTGAGCCCTCATCAGTGGTAAGCCACAAATATTAAATACTACAACGACAAGAACAATATCGAACAATTCTTGGTCAATTGATCAATATGGAATTTCTACCGAAATTATTTGGTCAATTTCTTCTGGGCGGATTTTATCTTCAAGCCAAATTAAAAGATGAGCATGAGGTAAACCCCGCTTTTGCTACTAAACCGAATATATCCAGCAACGTGTGTTACCGAAAATCGAGTATTTTACGATCAAATCCAACAAAGATTTTAGTTTTTCTTTGAACACACGTGCAGTGATCTCATGACGATGCATTGGTTGTTGGCCTGGCAAAAGTTTGTATTTCCTTACATTTTGGATGACATGGAAATGCAATAAATAAATTTTGACGATCTTAGTGGCTTATATACGTCATCGCATCTTGTATGTATCTATGTATGTATGTTTTTTCACCAATTTTTTTTTAACACCTATAGAAATCTGCACACATAATAAATTGACAATCTACAATACTTCGGTTGGGCGTTTTCGGAGATTAGCGTATACGAACTGTCACGTAATTTTTTTGTATTAAGAATCAAGATAGTAACTTAAAAAATATTTATAGATGGAGTAGGGAAGTTAAAATTTGTGGTGCCACCGATCGGATAAAAAAGAATCCTATCTTTTAAGCTTCAATTAACCATACATTCACAAAATTTCATTGAATTCGGTTGGGTGTTTTCGGAAATTAGCGTGTACGAACATCGTGACTCGTTATTTTTATACAGGGTGGTCCAAAAGTCTGGGTTTTAACCAAGTCAGATGTAAAATTTCCCGCTGAATCCGAATCTGCAATAAAAAAGATGGGTTTGCATTTGAAATTTTAAAGTTGGGCCTCATATCTCATATAAGGCGCCATCGGACCCAAAATCTGATAGGCTCATTCGAATCCTCGGTTTTAGTAAATCCTCGATTTACTAAAAATCCCAGTATCAGAATCCTGATTTTCCACCCGTGCGCGAAATAAATTCACCGTTTCCAGTATTTTGGACCACCTTGTATATAGTATATAGAAATATTATTTACCGTAACATTCACGAGGTTTGCGATTTTTCGAGCCAGCAAAAAAAGAGGCCATCTACTCATTATATATGTACCACAAGCAATAGTAAATTCAAACCTTCCTCCCCCCTCCATTATAACCCCAGGATGCTTGGGTAGAAATTCACAAAATGGTTACAAAAATGAGAACTTCCTCAAGTTCTTTCTTTTTTGTAATGGTTGTGTGATTCTTTACACAAGTACTTAGGGGTCAAAAATGTGTGGAGTGAATTTTCTACTTTCTGTGGACATATATAATGAGTAGATGACCTTCGCTTTTGCTGGCTCGAAAAGTGAAAAACCTTTTGAATGTCATAGTAAATATTTGTCTATAAAAAAGACGAAAATTTTTAAATTAATAATACAGATGAAGTTTAAAATTCTTAATTAGACAATTATATTAGAGTTCAAGCTGGCGAAAACAATTAAATTAGCAGCGTTTTCATGGAACAACACCAGTTGCAAAATGCATTAATTTTCATTAATATAAACTAGAAGGGTATTGCTGCACTTATTGCCAGGCAGGCGGTAAAATTGTAAATCCGGCCCCCAAAAAATATAGAGCATATGGAAAACTTTTTGAGATAAACTGTAACTTTCTGTAATGATTATACCTTTAACATCGATTAATTCCGACGGAAATAAATGAAATTATTTTACAAGGAAGCGAACTTCAAAGATTCGAGAGATTTTTAAAAATTTGCCATTCGCTATATCGCCCAAGTCACAAAAATTCGTTTCTAAAAAATATCAGTGTGATGTGATCTGAATTTTAGAGGTCTCAAAGATTTATGGTTGAAAAAGATTCACAGGGCATGACAAATTAATTCAAGCATTTTTTTGCAATTATTTTGAAAAAATAGCATTCACAGAAAAAAACCTCTTTTTCAGAAAGATTTTAAATTAAATCGGCAACTATATTGGTATTAAACAACTTTCCAAATTTTTTGCGGAAATGACGATTTTTGCTAAAATACTATTTTTCAAGAAAAATTCAGCCTATCAACAGTCTAGTGGGATTAGCTGATCCGAGTGAACCATAATTTTAGAGGTACTGATTTTTAGCTAAAATCAATTTACAGTAGTGACAACATCTAAAGAAGTTTCTTCTTTTCTCAAAAAATTCAAGTAAATTTAATTATTAAATTTTACATTTTTTACATTTTTGTAAGCTTAATTTTTCACTTTAGAAATCAAACGTAACATTTTCTAGATCTATGTACATTTGTGGTACATGAAAAACGGGCCGAAATGAAAATGCTTCTAACCCATCATGTAAGTCAAGCGGGTATAAAATCAACTAATCAACACACGACATTCTTTTATCACAATTGATTTCTAAAGGGAACATTAAAGTTACCGAACAAGGATATCCAAATTAATAAATAAAGGTTAACTATGAAGTTTGATTCAAAATAGTAAATCCACCTGGACTTTAGAAATGCTGACTTTTAGTGATATATTATTAGTGTTTTTTTAATTAAAACTCGCCATTTCCGATAAAATTAATCATCTAAACAACTTTTGTTTGAAACCTAATTTATATTTTTTTTGCTTTTAAACGATTTTTTCTATATATATTTTTTATAATATTTGCTAGAAAAAATAGGAGTTCCTATGAATGGTAGCACTTACGGTGAACTGATGTTGGCCTAAAACTAATGAAATCTCGCAATTTATCGAAAAAGCTTAAGTATGAAGTTTCATCCCGATCAATTAATCTGTATGAAGCGTACAGGAGAAAAATTATTGCTAAAAAACAGTTTTTCTAAATGTTAATATTAAAAAAATCGGAGTTAAGTGGTTTAAAAAAACCAAAAATGACAATTGGAAACATAAGTGGTTTTATTTTATCGTTTCCTTGACAGAATATCTTTGGCAATTCAAGTAAACCATTTATCTATTTATAGCTACTTTTAGGGGACCAAATTTAAATTTAAATTTAATTTGTGAAAAAATATCAGAGTTCACCTCAAATTCTGAAAATTTTTAATTAACATATAGAAAAAAAAACACTTGTGTCGATTTAAGTAAATACCAAACGCAAAATTAATTTCCAAAAACAAAAAACTTATTTCAAAATATTCTAAATTTATTTCTGATTTTACAAACAAAAATAGCTATTGTTTTAAATATCACTTAATTTCATGCACCTATAAAAAACATAAGTAGTTTTTTTTTGTGCAAACATCTCGGTCAAAAATAATCGGATTTTGATGAAAAATTGAAGGGAAACAAAAAAATGGGAAATGCTATCGATTAGAATATATAGTTCAACATAACCACGTATCTCGACTTAAGTGATTATGTTAAATTGCCACAGATATAAATACAAAAAAATTCTATCGAATGGAAATCTATTCATAATATGTAAAGACTTATCTCAAGACAAGTGATTATGTCGAAAGCACTTTATTCCTACAACCTCTTATTCTATCGCAAGTTGTTATATCACTACTTTAATACATACTTGAAATAGTTCTCGATTAAAGATGTTTTTCACTTTTGATCAGGTCTATATTTTTTACGAGATGCAACAATAAACTGCTTCTGCATAAAACAAATAATTTTCCAACCGCAATCATTCATAATGTACACAAAAAAAGCATTGCACACATCTCGTATATTGTTTTATCTCTCGCGGTATCGTGATTTATTTTTAATGCAACATAAACTTTAATTTATCACTATATTTTATGACACACAATGGTATATAGATAAATAAGAAATTTCTAGGAAAATAGAAAAAAAAATATGGAAATGAAACAAAAAAAGTGCATCATCCTTTTGGTGAATTTTCTGTTAAAAAAATACTGTATTACACTTTTGTTGCTTTATTTATAGTATATTCTTTTCGCATTTGTTGTTGGTGTTTTTGTAAAAAATTATTTATGAGCTTTTTGTTTCATTCTTCTCACATTGCTTATGTTCTTTGGTTTATTATTATTATTACTTTTATAATTTTTTATTCTGTGCTTAAAACAAAACATAATAGAAAAAATAACAAAGCTTTTAACAGTGAGACAGAAAAAAACTGAAAAATTGAAACTTTTCTGCATACAACTATTTTCTGTGCGGAACGTAAATTAAAAGTAGAAAAACTTTTTGTTGTGTGTTGTTTGTTTTATATATTGTTAAGTTTGTAATTTTGGGTTTTGTTATTTTAATTTTTTTTTATTTTGTCGCAGATTTTTTTTTCCAGGGTGAACTTAAAATACAACATAATACCATTAAGCGCAAATTTATTATTTTAAATTAAAGTAGATTTTTCATAATGTATTTCAAGTACAATAAACTATTGTTGTTATATATAGCACAAGTGAACTCATTTACATTATATTCTGTAATGGATTACTAATTATTTTAACTACATCAATGATGATTGGATGAAATAGCTTGCAACTATATCAAGTGGAAAGTTACCTCCATAACCGTTTATAATAATTAAAACTAAAATATTACGTTTATTTTTTGCTATAGACTACCATTATAATATGTAATTACAAAATAAATAAAAACCGGGGAAGGTTATTAAAATTCAAATATCAAAAACAGAAACATTTTTTAGTTTGTTGTTATATTTTATAATCAGATTTTTATTTTGTTTTTGTTAAAATGTTTATATAGTGTTGCTCTTTGCTGTTTTGTTGGGTAAAAATAACAAAATTATTCAAATTTAACCAAGAATTATGCATAAATTATTCAGACCAAACAACAACAAAATATTCGTATTATAACTGAGCAAGTTAATAAAATACCCTTATTTTAATTATATTATTATTTTATTCTGTCGACCTTTTATTGTTAATTTTTTTTTTTTTATGTAATGGAATGTATTTTCTAAATAATCCTTGTTTACAAACAGCTTTTTATTTGATAATGGTTACTACTACGGCTTGTTGATAGTAATTTAAGGATTTTTAAAAGAATTTTGGGCTTTGAATATTAATTATGATTTATAAGAAATTTAAATATTTTTTTAGTGGGTGGTTTCTACATTTTTTAAGGGTTTCAATGAAAATTTTATTTTTGTTTTGACCGAGTTTGGTTTTCCTGCTCTACTCACAAATATCTAAAGCTTATTATATAAAATGAACAGAAATAAGTAACATACATATTAAGGCTACGAATTTCGAGCGATCGATGTGGATTCGTACTCGATTTTGCAAATAAAACACTCTGCGATTTCTGCAAAACTCTATTTCCGAAAACACCTTTATTTTTTGAAGAGTTAGTTTGAAAAAAATGTCCCATATGGTTATTCCTTTGTATACCAAGTACATTAACGAATGCCTCGAGGAAGGGTATTTTCGAGCTGTTCTAAAAATTGTTCGCGACACGCGTATCTTTAAAACTGGTTATTCCTGCTTCACACATAAAAATGATCACGTAATGAAGAAGAAAATTTACGTGATTTCACTATAGTTTTCATCCAAGAGGACTAGCTCGTTAGAACCACGTGAACCATCACGTTAAAATAAAACCACAGATAAAGAGACAGATATACATCTTCCACTACCAAATGTTACATATGAACATTCAATCTATGAAATTATATCCAACTCAAATCTGGCCCGATTAGAGAAGGACAATATAATACAATATTACATATGTCGCTCCTCTTTTATTTTGTTATGACTGTGTTAGTATACAAAATGATTTTTTAAATTCATAAATAGAAATAAAAGGAAAACAAATCGTCGTATTTTTACGTACTATACGACACCATACCACTACATATAAAGTAAAATCACATTATACAGTAAACACGCATATTTCATCGAAATTATAATTTCTAGTTATACGTGAACATAAAGGAAATGTGTAACTCGGTTTTTACTGTACGCAATACAAAATCAAAATACGGTACTTTTTGGAAAAAAACAAGAAACGAAAACAGAATTTGAACACAAACAAGCATAGGTTGTTCAATGTATAAACGACGTATGCGATAGAATGGTTTGTGTGCTTTTGCTTCTCGGCATACAAGATAATTTTTCTCACAAATCAATAGGAAAAAAGTATTCACATACAATTAGAAACAGAAAATAAAAATTATACCGTACCACTACATTTAAACAAATGTGTGTATGCAAAATTTTTGTTAAATTGACGTGACGTAAGAGAATTAAAATAAGTATGTTGATTTGATCGTTTTGAACCATTTAAGTTTTTTTCAAGGATATAATTATAGACATAATTACTTATCCATATTTCGTGTGTGTATTGGATTGTTGATCTACGCAAAATATCCATATGTAGATGCATTTTTGTTTTTATTGGTTGCTTAACTTTTATCATCCTTTATAAAACTAAATACATATATAAATTCTAGTCGATTTCTCATCGAGTTTGATTAAGAGACCACATTTACAATAGTTTTCTTTCAGATCACGATCGGTCAGCGATTTTCACATTGGTACACTTATCCAATATGACGCTCGAGTTCCGACTAAAAAAACGTTTTATTTTTTCGTTTTGTTTTGTTGGGAGATCGTTGTAATAAATGTGGTTGTTGCTATAGAAACGTGTGTAGAGGCGTTATTTAATTTTTCAACTATCCCGTTATTTTAGATTTTTTTAAGTTATTTTCTGTAACTTAATGTAGTCTTCATTTAGTCTGTATATTTTCACAAATTATAACTTTTAAAAATTTTAAAAATAATAAACACAAATTATTATTTTAATTTTGTGAAATATATTAAAGTATTAAACTTTATTAACGTGAAAAAATATTTAAAAAATATACAAAAATATTATTAAAGTTACTTAATAATTATTTTTATTATTATATAAAAAACGATCGATTTCGGCGTTTAACAAATCGCCATCATCAGGTGGGATACTTGAATATTAAAGTGTTGTATATTCTACCATCGTCGGTGCTTAACATTTACCTAATTCATAAAAGTTGCAGTTAATCATGTCTGATAAAACAAATACTTATCCTGCGTTGTTCACAATTGTCGTGCTAAATCTGCAGATAATCCAAACAAAAAATTTTACAAATTTCCTAAAAATGGCTCTAGAAAGGATGAGTGGACTATCTCGCTCGGATTGAAAAAAGAAAATTTAAAAAATAAATATTACTATGTTTGCGAAGATCATTTTTTAATAGAGCAGATTGGCCGTCATCATTTAACGCGGAATGCAGTATCTGTGCTTAATATAGTCAAGGAACACGAGGATTGTAACAATTCATCTCTATTAAGTGAAACAAATGTAATTATTGACCCAACAGTAGCATCCAATACAGCAAGTCTTCACAATAATGCGGTAGTAGATTCAGGTACACAAACGGCTCCAATTGATGAACAAACAGAGTTTTTAGAATTAATTAATAAAATAAATTGCTTCTCATGTGGATGTGATACAACAATCGAACATGATATTAGCTGTTACAAATGTGTGAAAAACTTGAAAAACTTACAAAAGTATCAGAAGCAGTTAAAATATTAAATAAAAAATACAAAATACTACAATTAAAATATGCTAATTTTTATAACGTACAACAAAAAAAAATTAAAGCAAAATACTATTGACAAAATAATAGACAACTTAAACGTTAATAATAATACAAAAAGTGTTTGTAAGTTACTTTTGAAAAACGATTACTATTACAGTGAAAGTGATAAAAACATTGCGCAATGTATATTTTATAAGTCGTCTAGAGTTTATAAATATTTGTTAAATAGTTTAAATTTAAAACATCCATCTGTTTCATCTATATACAAGTGGGCGCCGATAAGATTTGTTCTACCTGGGACTAATTTAATTTTATTGAAACAATTAGAAATTTTATTTTTGAACATGTCAACGACCTCCAAAATCTGCGTTTTATCGTTTGATGAAATTAAAATAAAAAAGGATCTGACTATGAACCTCTCTACAGAAAAAATTGAAGGTTTCTGTGACGATGGTGTTAAAAGGACAAGTGAATTGGCAACTTACGCCTTGTTTTTTATGTTAAGGGGAGTGATTGACAATTGGAAACATGTATTAAGTTACGTCTTAGTCAATAACTTGGATGCTGTATCGTTATCAGAACTGATCATAAATAATATAAAAACATGTCAAGAAATTTTGAAGTTAAATGTTGTCATGTTGACATGTGACCAGGCAGCTACAAATATTCAAACTTATAAATATCTGGGCATTGAATCGAACAAACCATATATCATTGTTAATGGCACAAAAGTTTTTGCACAATTTGACGCACCGCATTTATTAAAATCTGCAAGAAATGCTTTCATTAAAAATAAAATAATGCATCCCGAATTTGGCACTGCTGACAGCACAATTATTACAAAAGTTTTTGAACGAGACACAAAAAATAGAATTAAATTAATACCTAAAGTAACTAAAATCCATTTGCAGCCCACCAATTTTCAAAAAATGAGTGTGAAGCTTGCTGCTCAATTATTAAGCAATACTGTTGCCAGTTCAATTAGAACTGCATTACAAGTCTCTCCGGATATTTTTAACCAGCATCTGGATAATGTGATACCAACTGCAAAGTTTATAGAGTTTTTTAACAATCTATTTGATTGCTTAAATTCGAGAAATTTTTCGTCGACAGCTCCTTATGGTCAACCATTATATAAAGACAATAAAATTTACAATTTTTTACAAAATGCTCTGGAATATTTAAAAAATATAAAAATACTTTCGAAAAATGAGAATTATTTTAAATTCATAAAAGGTTTCCAGCTAACTATAAACAGTCAACTTGCATTAATAAACTATTTAGCAGAAAACTACAACATTGAATTTATTTTGACTGGGAGGACGAACCAAGATGCTCTTGAAATTTTTTTTTCTCAGCTTAGAGGAAAAGGAGGTTTTAATTATATACCAACAAGCTATGATATTGGACATCATTTTGCAAACATTTTAGTTACTAAAATGTTACATAATTCACTTCACTCGAAGTGCATTCTTGAAGACAGTGAATCTATTAAATTTCATTGGGATATGTTTAAAACAGAGTACTTAACTTAACTATTAAAGAAAATGGTGCTGAATATGACTATTGCGATGAAGAAATGGACATATTAGTTGATAATCTTAATCCAGAAAATATTGAAACTAATGCAATTTCTTACTACGCAGGATATTGCCTTCGAAAAAAGATAAAATGTGAATTATGTGATCTAAAACTTTTTAAACCGGACGAAGTATTTCGCAAAAACGAAACTTTTATTTATGTTAAAAATTTCAATAAAGAAGCAAGCACATTTGGATCTTTAAAAGTTCCCAGTGAAGAATTTTTTTCCGTAGCAAAATTAGTTTCAAACATATTTGAATCGTATTACGCAGCCAAACCTCATCTACCAAACCTCCGGGAAAAAATTGTATTAACCAGTTTGAGAAATATATTGCATAGTTATCCAACATTTCTGCCAAACAACAACGACCCCTGCCTGTTACAAACACATTGAAGCCTTAATTAATTTCTTCATATTAGTACTGATTAGAAAAAATTGTAAATGGTCAGTTTTAAATGATGAGTTTGGTTCCAAAAACTCTAAGCCGCAGGATAATTACCAATCGACGCCACATTCAAAGAAATTAAAAATTTTGACTAATTAATACACATACAAATAAAATCGTAGTGATATAATATGTACAAATATTTTTATATTAAATAAAATGTTACTAATTTGTGTTTGTGAATTCCTTTTTCTATTTTCGTTTAGCTTTTACCCACTCATTCCTGTACACGATACCAAAACAAGGGTACGAGATTCGAATTCGATTTCATTCAGATCCGAACAATTCTTACTAAAAACTAAATATGAATCTAGTACTCTCGGTTTGGAATCGTATTCATGAATAGTGTCTCAATCGACGAGAACAATTCGATTACGACGTGGACGCGAGGAAGTTTGTGTCAAACGAGAACAATCCTTCCGAAACGATTCATCCAGAGAACAATCCTTCCGAATTTTCATCCAGCATACCCAATCCCATCATAATCCGATAAGATTTTAACGAGTTCCGCCCCAGATAGCTACATTCCAGAACTTCTTCCAAAAATCATTTAATAATCCCATTTCCATCCAGCATACCCAATCCCATCATAATCGGTTAATAATTGAACGATTTCCTTCCCAGGTGGCCATATTGCAGAACTTCTTCCAAAAATCATTAATAATCCCATTTGAATCCAGCATACCCAATCCCATCATAATCAGATAAGATTTTAACGAGTTCCGCCCCAGATAGCTACATTCCAGAAATTCTTCCAAAAATCATTTAATAATCCTATTTCCATCCAGCATACCCAATCCCATCATAATCGGTTAAGAATTGAACGATTTCCTTCCCAGGTGGCTATATTGCAGAACTTCTTCCAAAATCATTTAAGAATCCCATTTCCATCCAACATACCCAATCCCATCATTATCAGATAAGAATTTAACGAGTTTCGCCCCAGATGGCTACATTCCGGAACTTCTTTCAAAAATCATTTAAGAATCTCATTTCCATCCAACATACTTAATCCCATCATAATTGGTTTAAAATTGAACGAGTTCCGTCCCAGATGACCATATTCTAGAACTTCTTCCAAAAAACATTTAAGAATCCCATTTCAATTCAACATACCCAATCCCATTAAAATCGGTTAAGAATTAAACGAGTTCCGTTCAAGGTGGCCTAATTCCGGAACTTCCAGAAATCATTTAAGAACCCCATGATCGAATTCCGTCCCAGGTGGCCATATTCCAGAAATTCATTCAATAACACATCCAATTCCAACATAATCAGCTAAGAAATGCCTGAGTTTCTTCCCAGATGGCCATATTCCAGAACTTTTTCCAAAAACTGTTTATGAATCTTATTTTCATCAATCAAACAAAATTCCTTTATAATCGGTTAAGAGATAAACGAGTTCTGTCCTAGGTGGCCATATTCCAGAACAATTTCAAAATCCGTAGTCGATTAAAAACATCCCCAATTAGTCCCCCCCCCCCCCAAGACTCCCCAATTAGTCCGTTAAATCGAGGTTTTCCTATATAGTTGAACAATTAAATAACGGCTTTAAACATATTTCTTTAGCGACAACCAAATTTATTACAACGATCTCACTCTGATATTTAATAAAATAAAAAGCAAAAAGAAAACGTTTTTTTAGTCGGAACTCGAGCGTCATATTGGATAAGTGTACCAATGTGAAAATCGCTTACCGATCGTGATCTGAAAGAAAACTATTGTAAATGTGGTCTCTTAATCAAACTCGATGAGAAATCGACTAGAATTTATATATGTATTTAGTTTTATAAAGGATGATAAAAGTTAAGCAACCAATAAAAACAAAAATGCATCTACATATGGATATTTTGCGTAGATCAACAATCCAATACACACACGAAATATGGATAAGTAATTATGTCTATAATTATATCCTTGAAAAAAACTTAAATGGTTCAAAACGATCAAATTAACATACTTATTTTAATTCTCTTACGTCACGTCAATTTAACAAAAATTTTGCATACACACATTTGTTTAAATGTAGTGGTACGGTATAATTTTTATTTTCTGTTTCTAATTGTATGTGAATACTTTTTTCCTATTGGTTTGTGAGAAAAATTATCTTGTATGCCGACAATGCCTTCTAAACTACTGGCCTTTTACTACTCTCATTTTTCGCACATGACGTCAATTTAAGTCTAAACCGAGACTGCGCAATAATAATTTTAACATATTTACACTAACAAAGCAACTAGAGAAAGCAACAACAACGTCGACTTAGCATGTCGTCATCATTTGGTGTAAGCGGCCAGTAGTTTAGAAGGCATTGATGCCGAGAAGCAAAAGCACACAAACCATTCTATCGCATACGTCGTTTATACATTGAACAACCTATGCTTGTTTGTGTTCAAATTCTGTTTTCGTTTCTTGTTTTTTTCCAAAAAGTACCGTATTTTGATTTTGTATTGCGTACAGTAAAAACCGAGTTACACATTTCCTTTATGTTCACGTATAACTAGAAATTATAATTTCGATGAAATATGCGTGTTTACTGTATAATGTGATTTTACTTTATATGTAGTGGTATGGTGTCGTATAGTACGTAAAAATACGACGATTTGTTTTCCTTTTATTTCTATTTATGAATTTAAAAAATCATTTTGTATACTAACACAGTCATAACAAAATAAAAGAGGAGCGACATATGTAATATTGTATTATATTGTCCTTCTCTAATCGGGCCAGATTTGAGTTGGATATAATTTCATAGATTGAATGTTCATATGTAACATTTGGTAGTGGAAGATGTATATCTGTCTCTTTATCTGTGGTAAAACATCAAATATCTAATTGGAAAACCAGTGAATTTAACGTGATATTTAGTATTCACTGTTTAGGTGAGTTCACATTACTTTAAAAAGTGAAAACCAGGTGTTTCCCTCTTAATTTACTAGACTTGTTGAATATTTTTTGACTTGTTGAATATTTAATGTAATCACTTTTTGGCAATTTATTAATTTATAGAAATGTACAGATGGGCCATCAAACTCGATATGACATGACATATGATGTCATATAAAAAAATTGCAATGGTTTATCTTCTTCAATAATGAAGGACTGGTAATTTTATGAAAATTGTGTAGCTCTGCACGACGTGCATTGATTATTTTTGAAAAATATACCTAAAATTTCTACCACTCGAGGGTATATTGAGTTACACCACATGCCACACATCAGCAACTCTTTATAAATTAACAACATTGTAGATCATATTAATTATAAATTATATTAAGCATTTCTTGCATTTCTTTACCAAATTACATTAAGTTGCTAAGTTGTATAAATTATATTTTCCTTTTTGATATCATATCATATGTAATTCCAAGTAACAATAAAAATGCACAACAAGCATTTACATTTTTATATTTTCATACTGTAAAAGTAAGTAAGTCAGTCCTGTGGTTATTCTCGACGAGATACGTTTGTTATAATTAATTGGTTTGAAACTTAAGTGTACGTTTACGTGTTTTATTTGATTATAATTATAGTTAAATCGGTACGCTCATCCCGACCGCAAAACCTCAATCCGTAACTGGCGCAGTTGCGAAAAAAAATTTATAAAAACCAAATAATTATAACAGAATAAAGAAATAAATTTAAACATTTAAGTTAAAATAGTTAGTGACAATATAAAGCGTGTTTTGTGAAATTAAAAATAAGTGAACGGGCCAATTCGCAGAAAAAATTTTCAACAAATCATCATTCAACTTGTGGCAGAAGACGAATAAGATGAAACATACGATTTATATTGGTTTAATTATGGCATGGTAAGTGAATTTGCAAATCCTTATACTATATCCAGTGAAAACTAACAAACTCAAGTCAAATTTATTATAATATAAAACGAAATTAGTTGAAATAATTCAAGTACTCCGATTAGAATTAGTCGAATACCACGGTTTATGGTATTAAATTAATCCATTTTTTTTATACGAGTGAATATCGTAGTTTAGAATAAAATCGAATTTAAACGTAAAATCAAAAAGTTTTGTACTCAATTAAAGTGAAATATATGTCGGTAGACGATATAGCATTACATAAATCAAAAGTTTCACCAACACAAATAGGTAAAAGAAAAAAGCTTTATAAAATGGAAAATGCCATTAAAACTACGTTACAATCTTTTAAAATTCCTGACGTAATTAGAGAATTACCAACATTTAATGGTGATAAAAATCAAATCTATACCTTTACAAAAAATGTTGATGACATATTAGATCAATGTAAAGAAGTTAAAA
This sequence comes from Nephrotoma appendiculata, assembly GCA_947310385.1. NCBI lineage: Eukaryota > Metazoa > Arthropoda > Insecta > Diptera > Tipulidae > Nephrotoma > Nephrotoma appendiculata. Next base: position 312,343,969 of record OX371224.1, read on the forward strand.
ATTATAGCTACTACCAAACTATTCTTAAGGGAATACGATTCAAAATAACGGACAAAGCAAGTGATTTATTATACACCCACAAAATTGACCATGACTGGGAACAAATAAAATCATTATTAATTAAGACATTCGCGGACACACGCGATGAAACAACGTTAATCTTAGACTTACACAGTTTAATCATTAATAATCTAGCTCCAAATGAATTATATTCAAAAATAATTGCAATACGTAATACACTAATCAATCAGTTAAAAGTTCAAAAAATAGAAAAATGTATAATCGATGCAAAAACATTATTATATTTAAAAATAGTTTAAAAATATTCCTTGGAGGAGTAAAAGAACCACTTGATTCTTGGCTTCGGGCGATGAAACCAACTACAATAGAAGGAGCGTTAGATTATATTAATCAAGAACAAAATATTCGGGTGCTTAAAAATCCTAAACAAAATAATCAACAAAATACATCTAAAAAATATTCAAAACCATTTTACCCAAAATACGGATACAATAATCAAAAATTTAATCAAAATTATAATTTCAAACCTTTTCAAACTTCATCAAATTTTAAACCTACTCATCCGTCAAATTTTAAACCATTCCAACCCCCTCAGAAACAAATTGTAAAAACAGAGAAAAATCCAGAATACAGAACCAATCAATCCCAATCTAGAGTTCAAAACTATAACATCGAAACACAACCAAACGATCAGGATTTTCAATACATAGCCTCCAATTCAATAACGGAATAACAGAATTAAATAACAACTGTACAAGCTGTCCACCATTCGTAATATTAACATTACAAAACAGCAAACAAATTAAATTCTTACTAGACAAAGGGGCGAATAAATCGTTCATTTCTCCAAAATTCGTAAACCAAAATCAAATTGTGAAAACTCAACCAACAACGGTCAAATCCCTTTTTAAAACAGAATACTTAGACACTAAGGTATATTTGAAATTTTTAGAATTCGAATTCCCAATTGAACTTTATGTTTTTAAAATCCATGAATTTTATGACGGATTAATTGGCTACGAGACATTACGCGAAATAAACGCGAACATTGACATTATTAATCAAACTTTAAAAAGTGATCGGTTTCAACTTAAAATATACAAACAAAACCTTTATCATGTGTGGCAACGTTTATTATTCCCCCATTTACAAAAGTAGTCACTAAAATTCCAGTTAATCTTCAACAGGGAGATTTTTATATTAAACCTGTAATAATACAATATGGTGTTCAAATTCAGGATGGCATTTACAAAACATGCGAACCATATCACGCATTAGTGAAAGTCATAAATTTGACTAAGAAAACAGGGAATTTTTCCTAAACAAACCTATAACGGTAGAGGAATTACAAAATAACTTTAAAATTGACTTAAACCATTCATATATTTCCAAAAATCAGAGTAACAGATATTCAAAAATGAATACATTAATTGAGACAAAACATTTAAACGATGAGGAACGCAAAAAGCTATTGCAATGTTGTATAGACTTCCAAGATATATTCTTCAAAGATGGTGACCAATTAACATTTTCTAATTGCATTAAACACGAGATAAACCTTTATAATCAGAAACCAGTGTTTGTAAAACAATATAGGCACCCTTTTTCTCAAAAGGAAGAAATAAAAAATCAAATCTCAAAACTACTCGATCAAGGCATAATACGACCATCGTTCAGCCCTTGGTCCTCTCCAATTTGGTTAGTACCAAAAAAACCTGATAGCGCTGGAAATAAAAAATGGCGACTGGTAGTTGATTACAGACGACTAAACCAACAGACCATTGATGATAAATACCCCCTACCTATGCGCGTGAAATATTTACTAAATCTATCCAAAGTGTAAATTTTTTTTAGGAATGGTTTAGGAAAAATTTCACACTCCTACAGAGAGCCGTGAAATATTTCCTAACGAAATCCTATGTATACTAGTGTTAGTGAAAACAGTCTTAAAAGCGAACATTTAGGCGAAAAGATATTTTAGAGAAACTCTTATTTTAAAAAATATGGAAATTAGCTGATACAAACGAATTAAAAAATTTAAATTAAATTTAAACATAAACAACATTTACAACTAAACTCTGCTGGAAATTTTGCCAAGTACTCATCGATTCCACTATGTTTCCATGTTAGCCGTATAAAATATTTTTTAACCATCCACCATCAACTTTACTTTTTACCAATATCATAATTTTATAGAATCATCAAACACGATCTAATTACAAATGGGGAAATAAAATATGGTGATGGTGAAAGAGAAGAACTAAAGTAAAAGTTCACTCAGATATGCTAAACGATAGTAATTTAGATAGAATTTACACTCCTTTTCCAAATAAGAATTGACAACAGATTCAATACTGTAGAAAGATATATTAAATGACAAAGTCCATGTTAATTTTCAGAATTTTGTCATAGTTCTGGCATGGGCAAATATGGCCCCGAAACGTGTGAGTTATAATTTACAGTATTTTTGCCATTCAGACGATTACTAATCGAGATTTTGCCTGGTTCTCATCGATCTCGTTATGTTTTTCACAAAGATATATCAAATGTCAATGTTGCTTGGCAAAGATATTGTAAATTATAACTCACACGTTTCGGGGCCATATTTGCCCATGCCAGAACTATGACAGTATTCTGAAAATTAACATGGACATTGGCATTTGATACATCTTTCTGGAAAACATAACGGGATCGATGAGAACCGGGCCAAATCTCGGTTAGTAATCGTTTGAATGGCAAAAATACTGTAAATTATAACTCACACGTTTCGAGGCCATATTTTCCCATGCCAGAACTATGACAAAATTCTGAAAATTAACATGGACATTGGCATTTGATATATCTTTCTGGAAAAATAACGGTATCGATGAGAACCGGGCAAAATCTCGATTAGTAATCGTTTGAATGGCAAAAATACTGTAAATTATTACTCACACGTTTCGGGGCCATATTTGCCCATGCCAGAACTATGACAAAATTCTGAAAATTAATATGGACATTGGCATTTGATATATCTTTCTGGAAAACATAACGGGATCGATGAGAACCGGGCAAAATCTCAATTAGTAATCGTTTGAATGGCAAAAATACTGTAAATTATAACTCACACGTTTCGGGGCCATATTTGCCCATGCCAGAACTATGACAAAATTCTGAAAATTAACATGGACATTGGCATTTGATATATCTTTCTGGAAAACATAACGGGATCGATGAGAACCGGGCAAAATCTTGATTAGTAATCGTTTGAATGGCAAAATACTGTAAATTATAACTCACACGTTTCGGGGCCATGTTTGCCCATGCCAGAACTATGACATAATTCTTAAAATCATTACGTTTATTGGATTTTAGTATCATTAATGCCTGGCGAGATTGGTGAGCATATATCTTATTTTTGACTAGTGTTATTATGAAATCTAAAAATTCATCAAACTTTAATTTAATTTTAAGTTTATCTTGTTACGATATACTCGTATAGCATAATGTTTTTATATCACATTATTAATTGTTTTATAATTAATGGTGATATATAATGGAGATATACGTATTGAAAATTTACAGTTTACTTTATGGTGGAATTTTCTAAACATTTTTAAAAAATTATTTACGCCTAAATGTTTGTTTTTTGTGTATATCCACTAATACACACACACAATTTTTACTTAGGATTTTTTTAGTAAATATTTCACGTCAGTCCCCTACCTAACATCAACGAAATCCTAGATAAGCTTGGTAGATCGATATATTTTTCTACAATAGATCTGGCAAGTGGATTTCACCAGGTAGAAATTAAATCCGCAGACATTCCAAAAACTGGCTTCTCAACAAACGGAGGACACTACGAATTTGTTCGTATGCCCTTCGGTCTGAAGAAAGATTTAAGCTATACATTTATTTAACTATATCTGAGAACTATCTTCACGACAGACGAAACAAGACTCATTCTATTTTAAAAAATGTGATATTTATATAGACAATTTGACAAAACAAAAAGAAACTACAACAATAAAATAAGATAAAATAAAGGTGAAACCTAATTAGGATCCTAAAGATAATTGTTCCACTTTATGATACCAATAAAACAACATCATCAATTATCCTCTTTTTTAAATTAGGGTTGAGGGAATTCCAAAATACCATATGTCTTGTTTTATGTGTTTATGAATTTCACCAAACGGTCCACCGGAACTGGCGCTTTCATAGAAGTTTTTCCGTTTTTTGCAATTATATTGAAAGGTGTATCATTTACAAGAGAAACTACTAAGAACAAAAGATTCTAAATTATTTTTGCAACGATACAGGTCCAAATGAGGCGACCGTGTTGTTTTGGTACCTAACTACTATCTACGCCGATAATACCGATATGAGTGTCGTTTTCGGGGTTTTTGCGGTACTAATTAAGTTGCCGACTTTTGTTTTTCTGAATTCGAGATGGGAAGCGGGTTACTTTTTGGTGCCCACCTACACTATCAACGCCAATGTAGGTGTGAATTTCAGAGGTACAGATTACTTTACTTACCTTTGGTTTTTCACAAAGTGTGGTGGAGGGGCGGTCAATTTTGGTACCTACCTACTATTTACGCCAATAATGCTGACATGGATATCATTTTCAGGGTACCAATTACGTAATTGGCTTTTGTTTTTCGCAAGTCGAGATGGTGGATTTTGACACCTAATTATACTAATTGCGTCTACAATGCGGATATGGATGTCATTTTCGGCATACAAATCAATTGATTGTGTTATAGATCAGTTGTGTGTTATAAGTTTTTCCACGGGAGTAAGTTTAGAAAAGAATTTATATAAAATTAGTGGTATGCTTGAATTTAAGGCGTCCATCCCATGGATCAAGCAGTCAATTCTTATAAGTCTCCACGCCATTCATCCAATCGAATTCTAAAATAGCATAGATATTTTGTATCAAAATGAGCAGATTTTCGTAATATTTTTAGAGCGGTTGGCCCCTTGGGCCTAAGTGCTCCAAAAAATTGTTTTCCTTAAAATGTCTGTTTGTTCCGAAAGGCTGTTTGAGCCACTCATCCTATCTTCATGGATTATATGAAATTAGTGACATGCTTGATTCCGCGGACTCTGCCTCCTGAATAAAAGAACCCTCCATGTTTCCACACCATTTATCCAACCTGATACAAACTTTTCATAGGGAATTTATATTAAAATGAGCAGGTTTTCTAATATTTATGAAGGTGAATACCAGCTTTTGTTTATCACAATTTTGTTTACTAGCTATACAAAAAATTAAAACAATATCCTATTCTATTTTGGAAATACGAAGAGGGACAGCTCAATCACCAACCGCAGTCGTCCAAAATAACGAAAAACTTATTTTATTGAAAAAGTAATTTTTTATTAGTTTTTAAATCAAATTAAAGTATTGATGGGCTCGAAGTCGCCCAAAGCATTACCGTAGCTGTCAAATCAATTATATTTGCCAAACGATAAGCAATTGGTCGTTTTACACCTCACATACGAAATAACAGGGAATCACGAACTTCACCGCCGGTTCATACGACGGATAAAAACCTCGGATTTTTCTATCCCAGATTTTTTTTCAATTTCTTCATCGTTTTTGTGTTGGAAGAGTGTGTCTGTTGTTTAACACTAGAACTACCAACCGGTCAATATGACCGGTTTCAAAAATTCTTCAGAAGATTTTTATGCAAAACCTTACTTATTATTTTTTGAATATGTCATGACTTTTTCTAAATATATGTATTCAATAACACCATAAATTTCTTTTTTCCCCCTCCCCCATATTTCTTGAGTTACGTATGTGGCATACCTAAATATACCAACCGGTCATTTTGACCGTTGAAGAAATTTTAAAAGAAACTTGAAATTTCAATATAATGACTGATGCCACACGAAAAACACAGAAACCGTATTTTTGTTCGTTTCTTCCCCCCCCCCCCCCCCCCCCCCCCAAACCTATGATACAGGTTTTAATTGCCACTTAAACAAATTTTCGGTGCAACCACATTAACACAAACAAATGAAATAAAAAAATATTTGAAGGCCTTTTTTCACGTATGCCAGCGTTTCCCAAAGTAGGTTCCGCAGAACCTCGGGGTTTAATGGCAATTTTTAGGGGTTCCACGAGGTAGTACCATATAAAATCCATACCATAATGTTTCATACATACACATATACATACACACTACATTTCATACATGCATACCAAAATTAAACAATAACGATAAATTATTGGATACAAAATCCTTTCAAAAGCAATGAAAAGCCAACGGGACTATTAGCAGTAGAATACGAAAATTTAATTGAAATTTGTTCTGATACTCGCTAACTTCAAAGTGGTGCCGTTAGCAACTTTCTGCTGTAATATATTTGATGAATGTAAAAATTTAGCCTAAAAGGCTATTAGAGTTATATTGCCGTTCGTAAACAACACATTTATGCGAAACAGAATTTTCCATGAATAGGGTCCATGAAATTTGAAGAATCGGAAAAGGGTTCCGTGGCAAAATAAGTTTGGAAACCGCTGACACACATTTTAGTTTAAATTTTATTTTCGAGAGCGCAGAATAAAACAAAATAAAATAAAAATGTAGTTATGTATATACACGGATGAGATGCAAAGAGATATGCGAAGAGATTTCAATAATTTTTTTTTTGTAAATTTTGTTACATACATATTTATGTTATACACATACATATGTTATACACTATCTATTACGACTAGTTGGCCTTAAAAAAAATACCAATACCAGAAACCTTGTGTGGAATTAAGCAATAAAATTACACAAAATTTTGGGAATTCACCAAAATTAGTGCAATCTGCGTTTATTTTTGGTTTTCTATTCTGCGTATATTTTTTCCAGTGGCCATTGCGTTTTAGTATATTATTGACTATTGTTGTAAACAGTTCAAATTACGTTTAGTGGTTATTGTTTATTTTAGCTATTCACTGAAATATAACTCCTTACAACTATATACATTGTTGCTGATCTTTGTAAGTATACTTGGAATAAGTATTTTGATTATTTTATATCGAAAAATATATTTCGTATATTCTTCTTCAGTTATAAAATTAGCCCTAAAAAATGCCAAAAAATTCTAAAATACGTAGAATATTAAAAGACAAAACAAATATAAGCGAATGCATATCCGATACAGAAGAAGATGGTTGTAATTTGGAAGATGAGAGAGGCAAAGAAGATAGCGATAGTGATTCAAAAAACACCTTTATTGTGCGTAGACGAAAACATTGCAGTATAAGATTACCGTCATATTCTGATGATATTGATTACAAGCACTCTGAAATTTCTGCCGATGGCACAAACTGGATTGATATAACAGGTAAATCCTCTCCTGGAAGAATGCCACTGAATACCATTTTCAGGACAGCTAGTGGACCTACATCATATGCAAAACGAAATATATTAAAGGGTAACGTAAGTAGTGCCTTTTTACTGATAATCATCGCATTATAGACTATATTATCACATGCACAAAACTGGAAGCTGCCCGAGTCTCAGGAAAAAAATGGGATCTATCTCAAAAAAAATTCTACAGTTTTATTGCAATTTTATATGCGCGTGGAGCATACGAAGCAAGGAACCTAAAATTATCTTATCTATGGTCTGAAAAATGGGGGCCAAATTTTTTCAAGAAAACTTTGAGTAGGAATGATTTCACGGAAATCTTACGATTTATTCGTTTCGATAAAAGAAATGAAAGAAGTCAACGCTTGCAAACAAATAAATTTGCATTGATTTCTACCGTTTAGGAGGCATTCATTGAAAACAGTCAAAATTGTTACGTACCCGGACAAAATATTATCGTTGACGAACAATTATTTCCTACTAAAGCACGATGTAGATTCACACAGTACATGCTAAATAAGCCCGATAAATTTGGAATACAATTTTGGTTGGCATTTGATGTCACTAGTAAATATGTTATAAATGGATTTCCCTATTTGGGCAAAGACAAAACAAGACAGTTGAAAACGCCTTTGAGTGAGTTTGTCGTTCTCCTAATAATAAAAATCAATAATTGAACTTGTTACTGTTATTTTTGTATAATTTAATGTATGCTTAAATTTTTCCTAAAATTTTGTAAGAAAAATTACTTGTGTTCACAATAAATGTAAGAAATAAACGTTATTTTTTGTAAACGACTCTATTTTTTTAACAATAAATTTATTGAATTATATTTAATACTTTGCATTCACAAGTCATCCGGTCATTTTGACCGGTTGGTAAAAGTAGGTATACAACAAATGTTGGTAGTTCTAGTGTTAATTTACGTGATGTAATAGGTTAAAACGATGGGATAGAAAAATCCGAGATTTTTATCCGTCGTATGAACTCGCGATCAAAAATAGACAAGCAACGGGAAACCAGACAATGGTGCGATCAATACTCGAACTGCCTTCAAATTCAAAATTAAAACTCAAGGAATGTGCTGCGCAGTAGGAAATATGAAATTACCAGAATTACATTCACCACCCGAACCTATATTAACGTTGGTATCAGGTAGGTTGGTATTAGGTAACAGGCCCAATCGAAACATTTCTTGGTAAATATACGCAAGTGCACATAGTGTTTCCAAATGTCATTATCCGATGCAACAAATATATTGCGCAAGAAATACATGCCAACATTCAATGAATTTGCAACGGCAAATTTATCATTACTAACACTGCCGAACGAAAATTACAAATTTGTTCAAATCTATTTCAAACTGGAAATTGTCATACTTTACAAACTTTATTCGATCAACGTAAAAAATAATACGATTGGTTAGAACTGCCTTTGAATAAATGCCAGCTGATGACTACGAAGCTGTAGTTAGAGAAGACAAACCACTTGATATGTTTGAAGAAACGCTTTGTTACTCTAAAGTTCCAAGTGAAGTAAACACATGGAATGCATCAGCGAAAATGTTTCAACGTCACAAACAAGATAAAGCAGTTGATTGATATCCCAATTTATATTCAAACGGCGTGTTAGGCCGTGCGTACACACCCACACTGTAATAAATGCACGTAAACCGACGCATTAAAGCGGATTTGCAACCATGAATAAAGCACAGGCACAATCGCTACAAATATGCGAACTAAATTTGGAAAATCTATTCTTCTCACATGGACAGCTATATGTGACATGCTCACTTGTCGGAAATCGTCTGACTTATTTGTGTACATACCTGACGGAAAACAAAAAAAAATATTGTGTATCCAAAAGGACTTCAATAAACAGAATTATAACAACAAAAAAATCTTTCTTTGTGTGGCATTGCAATGCATGCCAGGATTTATACTAAATATATTATCGCTTTCAATTGAAAACCACGCGAACGAAGTTGCGGACGACAGCGACTTTTTTTTATATAAAAAAGAATAAAGGAATAATGAAAAAAATAAATTTATTATAGATAATTTAACAAATATAAATTATTATTAAAAAAATGGGGGCCACAAAAAAATTATGAATTATTTGGTGGGCCGAGAGTACAAAAATGTCAAGCACCACTGATATAGACGATCAGATTTATATTACCACCATCAAGAATTTCACTCTATGTTTTCACAAAATTAATTCGTTTTAAAAGTTATATATTATACATTACACCTGACAAGTGGATTGATTTGTTTGCGATTTAGCACAATTCCGTAAAGCGCGCTTTAAATATTCAGCCATTGCTGCGTAGTATATTTGTTACGACTGTGTTGTCGTTAACAAGACAATTTCATTTTAATGATTACACCCCCATCTTTGGTAAATTTTTTTGTGTTTTTATTCCCCTCGGTTGGTTTGCGTCCGGGAAGTAAATTTGTCGTCTATACGCGGCAAATGGTGGGTGGATTCTCGTGTATTTTTTTTCTGTTTTGTTGGCAACTGAACGAGAACGGGAGAGAGAGAGAGCCATGCATATATCGAGCGTGTGTAAAGTAAAACGTTTTAGAAAAATGTTTTTCTTATATACTTCTCTTTTATATCAATGCAAATTGATATAAACGAGAAACAGAGAAGAGAGATTATTTCTTCTAGAACGTTTTGCGAGTTGTTGCAGCGCAAGCATTTTTTTTTCTTGTTCATCATTCGAGTTTTGGTTTTTACGAAAAAAAGTTCAGTTTTGATTTTCAGTAAAAAAACATATTTAGATTAGTTTTGAATGTAAAAAAAAAGTCGCGTTCATTTTGGAATTTGTTAACCAAAACGCGTAAGAATTTTACGTAAACATTTAGAAAAAAAAGCTGTGTAAATATCTAGAGAATTAGATGTATCAAATTTTTGTATCCCAGTTTGAAAAGTGGGAAGTTTAATAAAAAGTGATTTGTACCAAAGGTTAAGAATGATATGAAAGTGTTTAATTTTTTGCGCTAAAACCAAAGATGGGAAAAGTGTTTCAAGGAGATTTAGTTATTCTTACACCGCATCTTCGGTTCCGACGTAGCAAAGTTTTTCAGTACGCCAGATATCATCGGGTGCCGCCATTTATATTGATAATAGGTGTAACACAGTTAGCAACGGTTAAGGGCGGCCAATTGAGGCTCGCCGTATTGAACGGGTACCTATTTCCATCTAACCACGGATACTACTGTTGCCAATTATCATAGAGTGCAAAAAATTATTTTCTTACGGATCCAAAATAAGAAAAAATCGTTTATTAACGTGCCTGATTTTTATGGTTGGTTTTACGTTCAACGAGCGAGCCAACGCCCAACATATTCCCGGCGGCCAGGCGAGGCCCATTTATTTTACCGGTGAAAGGCACCGCAACGGTACGGGTGGTCAACCGGTTGCCCGTCCTTATATTGGTATCGGGGAGAGGCCCCGCAACGAACGGGTAGCCGACCAACCGGTTGCCCGACTTAATTTTTTGGTATCGGGGAAAGGCCCCGCAACGCCCATTTTATTTTGGCGGCCAGTTGAGGCCGAAGTAGTTAACGGCACATCAAGCCGCAACGGTCCGGGGGACAGGAGTCCCTTGTGGCATGACGGCCGCGCAAGGCCGCAACCCATTTTTCTATCGGGGAGAGGACCAAACACGGCAACGGCACCAAGGCCGCAACGGTGATTTGTTTTTATAAAGTATATTATATTAAGGTACGACTTTCTTTATTTTTATTCCTATATTTGATTTTCTTTTTTAAATTTTATATATATATTTTTAAATTTTTGTAAAATTAAATTTTATATTTTGTAATCGAGCGCCGCACAACGGGTGCACGCTCGATGGGCATTGCTCTCGCTCCCTCATGTTTTTTTTACTTCAGGAAAGTGGTGTTTTCTTATTTTTTTTTGATTTGGTTGTCTAAATTTATAAAAAAATGAATTATTAAATTTCCAGTTTAGGTATGATGGGAGCGGAGACTCCCTCTGTGTCGGCATAGTGATGGCGGTCCCTTGGTGCCCGCATTCAATTTCGTAACCAGGGCTTGCCCCGTTTGAATTCGAATGAACGCGCGCACCAAGGCACCTCTTCCGTTATTATTATTTTTTTTATTATTTATTTTGATTATCCGGTTCGTTCCTCAAGTTCCGACCGACGAGTTTCGGCGGAACTCGGGTATTATTATTATTTGCGTTCCCCCCAACTGTCTGTAATCATCACGGTGTAAGCCAGGAGCGTCATGCAAGCCTCAAACCCCACGACCTTAACACTTCTCTCTGAGAACGTAGTCGGCAAAAATCACCGTGGAGGCCTCTGCATGCGCTTAGTGATATCTGCAGGTTGGCAGTAGCCAGCCTGTAACATATTTTTAAAATTCTCCAGTTTGAGTCTATCCGGGCTTCTCGTGTGTAACTTTCAAAAATTGCAATAGCACGAATATCAGGATGCAAAGGACAAAATTTTTGAAGTTTACTCTAAAGAGTCTACTGCTTGAAGAATTTGCGTCGATATTTTTTTCAAGCAGAATGCACGAAAAATACACATTCACTCATGAAGCCACTCGCTTATCGACTAATGTTTCTAAATTGAAAGGAGTTATCGATTTTACTAAGTAACTAATTTTAATTCAACCAACAGAAAAATTTAAAACCTTCATTCACACAATTAAATTTTCAGAAAATAATAAAAACCAAATTAAATATTTTAATTCAATTTTTTAATAGATACTTAGCGTAATTAATTTTATAAAATTTATAAATCCATTTGCATAATTATTTTTTTAAAAGTGTTTGAAAAAAATTGTTTGTTTTACTACTACTCGTAAAGTAAATTTATATATAGTGCTTGCTACCTAGAGCGTATTTATATAAAAATAATATTTTGTATATCAGATGATATGACTCTGTGGATACGAAAGAAAATACAAAGTAACTTCTGATAATAAGTACGAGAAAAATAACGTAACAAGAAGAAAATACTTCTAAACATGTACGTACGAGTACATACGTATGTACTCATAAAAAGTTCAATGTATTTTCTTTATTTACACACAAGAAAATGAGAAAATGCTCGCGGGTTAAATATGTATTCATGCTTGTTTATATTTAGAACACAACGTTAAAAACAACAAAAATAATAATAATCTTGTATGTTAAACAATGAGCTTCGATATTTACTTAGTATAACAGAAAGTTTGTGAACGGAGACCAAAATTGTATCATTTAATAAAAGATTGGGTGTTTGTATGTAGCGTCGTGCATGATATACGAATGAAGATAAAACTGACTGGATCGAATGACCCAGGTGTTTTTATATTATTTCTTGTTTGCTATATAAAACTCTTACATAAAATAGGACATCCAAGTCTTTTTTTATGAATTTAATATTGCGAGTATAATAATAAAGCAAACATTTAGGCGACGGGAATTTTTAAAATGTACATGTTCAAATATAAATCGTATAAACTGCTAAAGATATTTGAAAACATTATATTCTATTAATGTTATAGGCTAGATAGCTAAAGTCACATACACCATTTTGCATGAATATTTGTCCATTAAAAAATCCTGTCATATTGGGTGCCAACCAATAACTAATTTTTGCATAGATCTGTGGCAATAGATGAAACACAGATCTACCACTACATTCCGGATCCAAATCGTCATTCAACTTAGTGGACAGCAACAAACGCGGAAATATTTTGGAATGCACAAGGTATTTTATTCATCGACTATCTTGAGAAAGGGAACACTATCAACAACAAATATTACATGGCGTTATTGCAAAAGATAAAATTGATCTTTCAACAAAACAATGCACCGTGTCACAAGTGGTTGGTTCAAATGGGAAAATTGCATGAATCGCAGATCGGATTATTTCCCCATCCATCGTATTCTCCGGATCTGGCTTCCAACTACCACTACCTATTTGTAGACCTCAAAAAAATCGTCTAGGCGAATAGATTTTGCCTAAACAAATTAATATTTTGTGGCCAATTATAAATCATTCTACGACAAACGCATTGTTATGTTAGAGAAGCGTTGGCGAGAATGTATCTTGAATCAAACTATTCAAACTATTAATGTTTTGTTTTACGTCGCGTTCACACACCACTACAACATATGAACACATTGGAATTATATACTTTCGTCTGTCCCTAACTACATGGAATTTGGATAGTAATAAAAATGTTTCATTTTGTTGTCTCATTTCCCCCTACAATAATTTAATAAAGTGCTTCGCACCATAAGAAATTTTATAAAAAAAGTAGTGAAAGGGCAAATAAAAACAACAACACGAAATATTTGTGTGCTTGGAAAAAAATTTGGGAATGCGAAGACTTTTTTTTGGGTTAGAGAGTCTAGTTTTGGATTTTCGACGAGTTTAAGATTTACTTTAAAGTCGAGTTTGATATTTTGTAAAAAATTAAATTTAAGTTTTCAAGTTGTTAAGTTTTGAATTTGAGTGAAAAAATAACCATCGGTATTTGCTATTATAACTGCGCAAATCGTACGACCACAGTAATATGTATGTATAGCGTGGGAAAGTAATTATAAAAGTATTTGTTTGCCAGAAGCCTATTAAGTGATTAAGTTATACCCCGTTCCTTAAGCGTCTCACAGTGATTAAGAAATGAAAAATAACTAAATAAAAAAATATTTTATGTGATATAGGCATTATAGTGCTTACCGCATTCAGCTATATGCTAGAGTGCTATATGCTACGTCACAGAGCTGAGAACACCTGAAACTTCGACACGCGGCTCGTTCATCTTATTTACGGGTGGCCAGTCGGGACTATACCGGCGCACATTGGGGTTTTTGGTAGTGTTTAGTCTCAAAAATGTCTAGAGCCTAGAAAAATGCACCAAATTGAGTATTCTTTTTTTAAATACTCTTTATGAGATTCTTAAAAGATCCCTCAGTATCAGAGAAATCAGAAATCAGTATACTCAGACCCAAGAAACGTATACTAAATGAGAATAAATTCAAGATTTATAGCAAGTGAAAGTGATTTGACTGGTAGTTGACAGCTGTCAACTGTCAATATCGAAAATCTAACTCCATATTTGAACGTAGCGACCGCAAAAAACTATGTGTACCAAATTTTAGAAAAAAATATTAAACACAAAATTAAACACCCTTTGAAGCATGGGTTAAGAAAAAACAGTATTTAAAAAAAATAATCAATTTGGTGAATTTTTCTAGGCTCTAGACCTTTTTGGGACTAAACACTACTAAAAACCCCAATGTGTGGCGGTAGGCCGTAACGGGGGAAAATTGTCCAGCGGACAGTATCGGCACAGCCAGGCCGCAACGGTCCGAGTATGGCATTATCTGCGGCAGGAAGGCTTCAAGGCCGCACCCAGTCAAGGTTAAAAATGATTTTAATTAATTTTTATTTTTCCTTTCTAAAATCTATTTTTTTTTTTGGTTGGAAGTTTTCACGTGGAATAGGTAACGTGGTGTGTAAATACGGTAGTTGAGTAACTGTTATTTGTATTTACATTAAATTCAACGTGTTTTTCTAGTTTTCTTTAAATTCGTTTGTGATTTTATTTTGCTTGCGGAAACAGGACCTTGGAATAAACGGTTGGGATTGATAAATAAATAAATATTTTATTTCAACCTCGTGTTGAAGTTATTATAATTTTCGCTTTATTTCTCCGTTGGCCATTGTTCTGATTTCTAATGTTTATCTAGTGTATTTTCAAATATAAAATAAATTACAATTTTTTTTCGAATCGGTATGTTGGGACGGTTTCAATTCGTGTGTCGGTTCCCCATTTACAGGCTGGGTTTTCCATTCCCATTCATCCCCTTGGCAGGGCATTCACAGAATCGGAACGGTGAGTCCAGTGAGTGTTGTCCATTCCTGGCAACCGTCAAATTCAAGATGAGCCGCACGAAGCTGTTACAGCCTTTGCAAGCTGTTGAAGTGGGTAGGGATGGTGATTCTTGGTGGTTCTCCGGAAGAAGAAAGGCTTTGTCTGTTGGGGAGACGTCCTCACTCTAGTATGTCACTTCGTTGTGGCGGGGCATCGGCCTTTAGGGGCCATTTGGCCATTCGGGAGGTTTTTTCAGCAGACTCAGTACTTATCGTTAGAGAACTCGGTCGTTCCTGAGTGGACACACTCTCTCCAGTTTTAAATATCTTTATTTTATTTTAGTAATTTAGTTTCAGTACTTACCTTTATTTTGTTTTTCTGTTTTGATATACTACAGTGTAGGCCAGGAGTATGCAAGCCTCAATTTTTCCACGACCCAAAACCTATGATATCTAGTCGGCCAAATCACCGTGAGAGAGGCCTCTGCCTTCTTAGACGAATCTGCGGGTAAGCGACTTGAGAATCTCCCCTCTGATGATCAAATTCGAAATATTAATCCTGATATTAATGAAGATAGCAATTGATTAACACAACTTTGCAATTTTTAATAAAATTTACTCACAGAATAATTTTTATGTCTTCTATATCTTCCAGAAGGTTCTAAAAGTGATAGTGAAGTCAGTCTTACATCATCATTTTGTTTGCCAATGTTTAAATCTACCATTTGATCTTGTTTGATGTTTTCGTTGCCTGTTTTAATTTTTTGTTTCATTTCTCGAGTCAAATCTTTTAGTCCCAATTTCTGATACTCAAAATCCCATAATGATTCTGAAGCCGATAACAGTGATTTTAATCGCTCTCCAAAGTCATACCATCTAACGTTTTTAAGTCCCGACCATTGTTCTTTTCTATTTCGTTCGGTTAAAAGCCCATAGGGTTATTCAGCACCATTTTCCTATTTTTTGTAATTTGTAGAAGCTTATGTTTACTAAGCTCAATTCTGGTGACAAGAATTGGGGTGAGGGAAGTGAAGTTGGGTCACGTAAATTTGTCAAATTATCTAGACTTAAATCTTATGATATTCACAATCCCACCGCTGTCACCAATTGTTACGAATTTGCTCATTTAAATCCCGTTCGTATCAGTGGATTGTTATAGAATTTCACAGTCACAACAACAATTCACGAAAAATTCAAGTAATTCACGTAGGTGACAACCTACACCCTATAAGTGAAAACTTGTTGTTTTAGTAAACACAAAAGAATTTTGTAAATATTAATTTGTTTAATTTAATGTTACATTTTCAGTGTCGGATATAAAGATCGAGCGTCCTAACCAGAAACCCAAGAAAGTAAATTCAATTCTCGACAGCAACCCAATGAATGCTCGTTTTACGGTGAACTTCTGGCAAGAAATCTTAAAACTTTGCCAATCAGAGCAAAAAGAATTTTGGCAAACCAAATTCAAATGCCAAAATTCGGGAACTAGACTCATTCAGAAGTACAGGTAATCATAATGCAGAACTGCTATATCACACCACATTATTTCAAAAGCACACAACACACCACATTATTTCAAAGCCATTACCGGACAGAATTAACTTTATTGACATAAATATTAGAAATCATTTGAAGCTAAACCTTGCTTTCACTCTCCAAAACCGCGCAACATATTCAAATCAAGTAACCAAGAAAGTTCTTGTTCTAATTTATCCAATTTATCCAAATCATAAACTTGACCATACTCCACTTTTTGGTTCTCACAATCCAATTTTGTGATTTTCTTCATTTCATTCCTATTCGTCCTTCTCGATCAAATTCATTAATATCTAAAATTTCACGTAGTTCATACTCTCCAAATCTGGAGTCACTCAGCCCAAATTTAACAATTTCCCGCCATGCGCTTTTTGATAAAAAAACAATTTTTTCATGTCACGGCTGGTTGCCTGAATTAGGCAGTTATTTCAGAAAACATAAAAGTAAACAAATTCGTTTTGATAGACTGCACAATGTTACGTGTGATACCTGACACCTTAAAGATAGTTAAAGGTACATACACCATTTTGCATGAATATTGGTCCATGCAGAAATCCTGCTCATATTGGGTGCCACGCTTACTCGCCATAAGTCCATAACCATAAAAAAAAAGATTGTTGCATAAGTCTCTAGAAATATTTTGGGATGCTCGAGGTATTTTATTCGCCGACAGCAAATATTACATGGCGTTATTGCAAAAGATAAAATTGATGTTTCACCAAGACAATGCACGATGTCACAAGTCGTTGGCTACGATGACAAAACTGCATGAATCGAAGATCGACTTATTTCCCCATCCATCGTATTCTCCGGATCTGGCTTCCAGCTACCACTACCTATTTGTACACCTCAAAAAAATGGTCTAGGCGAATAGACTAATTTGCCTAAACAAACGAATATTTTATGGCCAAATATAAATCATTCTACGACAAACGCATCGATATGCTATATTGATGAAAAAAGTCGAATTTTGCAGAAAAAATGATTTTTTTCCGTTAGCCTCAGAGCTTATTGACCGACGAGTTAGTTGTATTAAAGTTCTCAAATATCACCCTAGGACAAACTAAAAAAATTGAAACTGAATTTTACAACATTTTGCCATGACGCAATCCCAATCAATCAATTTCCCTGTCATAATATGTCAAAACACACACACACATACACAACAAACATAATAAATACAACAAGTATAATTTTCAACATAATCTATAGACGATATCCTAATCAAGCAGAATGATAAATTATTCAGAGCACAAAAAAATGATTTCAAACCTCAAAATACTTGTATGAGACGAATATACGAGTATAAGATATTCAAAGAGCCAATTTTATGAAGTGAATTTCTTCCTCACGTTGAATACATAAAAAAAAATTGTATACAACTTACAATCAATATTAAAAAGCTACTAATTCAATTTTTTCAAAAAAAAATAATAATAAAATCTAACGGGATAAATCTAAATAAATCGTACAGAATTGTTATACAATCAATAAAAATATTTCCCGTCAGACAGACACAAAATAATTGATTGACGATGTAAAAAAAAATAAAAAATTTATGATTGTATGTTATACCGATACAAGGACCAATTTTTCTTCTACGTTTTCCGAATTGTATTTTACAATAATAGTAGTGATGAGAAAAATTAAATTCCCTTCTCAAAACCGGAAAAAAAAATTCCAATTTCCCTTTTTTTTTTGTCATTTTATTTTTTAATTTATTGTTTGACATATTTTTTTGTGCTACCATCCATCTCCAGCTACACAACCGTACGTAAAAGATGCACACATATACACAAACACATAACACAAAACAATGGTTGTTAGTAGTAGTAGTACACAGGGAAAAATCGTTTTGTGATTTTGAATTGAGAAATAATAATGTTTTCCCAATATATTTGATTGATTTATTGGGTTTTTGTTCAGGAATTTAAACAGAATAATAGAAATCGGAAAAATTAGTTTTAAACACAGAGAAATGAACCATTTTAAGGAAATTGGGGTTACTCCAAATTTTTATGTCAAACCTAATTTATATGAAATGGGCGAAACATTTAGACATGGTACGGAAAAGTTCGCACCGCTTTTAAACACCATGATTGCCTTGATTTTAGCAATTTTGCGAGAAACAATTCAAAATAAATATAAAAGGAAATGAGAAATTCGAAATTAAAAGTTTAATGAGATAATTAAAAAAATATTCGAACGAACAATTTCATTTATGTTATGGAAACAAATAAGGGTTTAAATTGTTTTACAAGGGTTTAAAAAACACATAATGAAAATCGATTGTCATTTGCTAATCAATTAAAATGTTTAATAATGTTTTTACTGTCGACTGCTATACCAAAATATAGAGTGGGTGCTATGAATAAAACAATTCAACGAATTACACCGTTTCGGTAATTTTGATGTTTGTGAAAATTTGTATGGAAAAACTTCAATAATGTTACTGGGATCAATTTGAAACTCGTTAACAATTCTCTTACGGAATTATAGTTAGTCTTTGTGGTTTACGTATTTTTGGATTACGTTTAAAATTTATTGCATGACGAAGCATCAAACCACGACCTTTCTCAACTTTAAAATGAGTCCTGTTTTTCAATGAGCCGTGCTTGATCCGCAAGGCATTACAACAGTCTACACCTACAACAATCGATCATAATACATCGAATTACCTTCTTGAACCAAAAATTCTCGAAGGTTTACTTTAAGGCACTTTAACAGAAAAATGACAGATGGATTTTTTTTTCTTAATTTGCCATTTTATAGGTAGACTCTAGCTTTGATTTCTTTGATAATAGGCACCTAAGTAGTATTCTGAAATCTTGCCAATTATCTCGCAGCTGCAGAAATTTAGAAATTTATAAATTAACAAAATTTTAAAATTTTGAAATTTAACATAGAAATATAGAAATTTAGAAATTAAGAAATATAAAAATTATGAAATTTTGTAATTTTAAAATTTTAAAATTTTAAAATTTTGAAATTTTGAAATTTTGAAATTTAGAAATTTAGAAATTTAGAAATTTAGAAATTTAGAAATTTAAAAATTTAGAAATATAGAAATTTAGAAATTAAAAAATTTAGAAATTTAGAAATTCAGAAATTTAGAAATTTAGTAATTTAGAAATTTAGAAATTTAGAAATTAAGAAATTAAGAAATTAAGGAATTTAGAAATTTAGGAATTTAGAAATTAAGAAATTAAAAAATTTAAAAATTTAGGAATTTAGAAATAAAAAAATTTTGAAATTAATAAATTTAGAAATTTGGAAATTTAGAAAATTTGTAGTTTAGAATTTAAAAATTTAGAAATATAGAAATTTAAACATTTTGAAACAAAGAAGATTAGAAATAAAGAAATTAAGAAATTTAGAAATTTAGAAATTTAGAAATTTAGAAATTTAGAAATTTTTTAATTTTGAAATTTAGAAATTAAGAAAGAGTAACCGCAAAAAACACCATTTTTTCGCCCGTTTTTGCGTAGTCTGTAGCAGGAACGGTTAAGGTCGTACAGAGGTCCCCGTGGGCTTAAATTGACTGTCATAAAAAATGTGGGTGAGCATAACTCGATTTTTTCAATATTGATTCAATTAACCCCTACTTGAGGGGTGGAAACCACCCCCAGAAGAAAGAAATGGGAAAACGGTCGGGAAGTTCTTGATAAAAATGCTTGGAATTTCATGGCAAGAGTGACATCAGAAATGGTCTTCCAAATATCCTCAGGGTGAAACACACCCCCTGGGTGGGGGGAAACCACACCTTTTTTCGTAAATGTCCCGACAGTTTTCCCATTTCTTTCTTCTGGGGGTGGTTTCCACCCCTCAAGTAAGGGTAAACTGACTCAATATTGAAAAAATCGAGTTATGTTCACCCACATTTTTTATGACGGTCAATTTAAGCCCACGTGGACCACTGTACAACCTTTCCCGTTCTTGCTACAGACTACGCAAAAACGGGCGAATTTTGCGGTCACTCTTTAGAAATTTAGAAATTAAGAAATTAAGAAATTAAAAAATTAAAAAATTAAAAAATTATAAATTTTGAAATTAACAAACTAAGAAATTTGGAAATTAAGAAATTAAAAATTTTTGAAATATAGAAGTTTAGAAATTAAGAAATTTAGAAACTAAGAAATTTAGAAATTAATTTAGAAATTTTGAAATTTGGAAATTTTGAAATTTAGGAATTAAGAAATTTACACCCGAAATTAATACAGTCCACACCTACAAAAATCGATCATAGTGCATCGGATTACCTTCTTGAATCAGAATGAGCGTTCTTGAACCACGAATTCTCGAAGATTTACTTCAAAGGATTTGAAAAATGACAAATAGATTTTTTTCTTAATTTGCCATTTCATAAGTGGACTCATTATCTACGAAATCCGGTGATTATTTTACCTGTAGCTAATTGTGCAGCACTGATTTCTTTGATAATAGGCAGTTAATTAGTATTCTGAAATCCTGTCAATTATGCCGCAGCTGCAGAAATTTAAAAATTTAGGAAATTATGAAATTTTTAAATTTTTAAATTTAACATAGAAATACAGAAATTAAGAAATATAAAAATTTTGAAATTTTGAAATGTTGAAATTTGAAAATTTTGAAATTTAAAAATTTTGAAATTGAGAAATTAAGAAATTAAAAAATTTAAAAATGAAAGAATTTAAAAATTTTGAAATTAAGAAATTTAGAAATTTGGAAATTTAGGAATTTAGAAATTTAGAAATTTAGTTTAGAAGTTAAGTTAAGTTTAGAAATTAAAAAATGTAGAAATTAAGAAATTTAGAAATTAAGAATTTTAGAAATTGAGAAATTTAGAAATTAAGAAATTAAAAAGTTTAAAAATTTAGAAATTTATGAATTTAGAAATTTAAACCCGAAATTTAGACAGTCCACACCCACAATAATCGATCAATCGATCAAGTTTAGAAATTAGAAATTTTGAAATTTAGATATTTAGAAATTAAAAAATTTTGAAATATAGAAGTTTAGAAATTTAGAAATTAAGAAATTTAGAAACTAAGAAGTTTAGAAATTAATTTAGAAATTTTGAAATTTAAAAATTTGGAAATTTAGAAATTTAGGAATTAAGAAATTTACACCTGAAATTTAGACAGTCCACACCTGCAAAAATCAATCATAATGCATCGGATTACCTTCTTGAACCAGAATGAGCGTTCTTGAACCACGAATTCTCGAAGATTTACTTCAAGGCATTTTAACAGAAAAATGACAACTAGATTTTTTTTTCTTTTCTTAATATTCCATTTCAAAGGTGGATTCATTATCTACGAAAACCGGTGATTATTTTACCTGTAGCTAATTGTGCAGCACTGATTTCTTTGATAATAGGCAGTTATGTAAGTAGTATTCTGAAATTCTGTCAATTATGTCATAAATGTCAAATTGATGATGTAAGCAAATTTGAATTTTGCTTTAATATCGTCTGGATTCTTGGTTAATTGTTCCCACCTCACTCGTAAATGGTAGGTGAAATTTTTTGAAATTGCAATTGAAATTCAAATTGAAATTGAAAAATTGAATTCAGAAATAGGAATTGACAAATTGAATTGAGACATTCACATTGAAAAATTGAAATTGAGAAAATGATATTAAGAAATTAAAATTATTTGAGAAATTAATAGAAAAATTAAAAATTTATTGACTGAAAAACTTAGAAAATGAGAAAATAAGCAAATGAAAAAAAGAGAAAATAGAAAAATGAGAAAATGAAAAAATTAAAAAAATTAAAACTTGAAAATTTGAAAAGTTGAGAAGCTGACAAGTTGAAATTGAGACATTGAGACATTGAAACATTGAGACATTGAAATAGTGAGACATTGAGACATTAAGACATTGAGACATTGAAACAATGAGACAATGAGACATTGAGACATTGAGACATTGAGACAATGAGACATTGAGAAATTGAGAAATTTAGAAATTGAGAAATTGAGAAATTGAGAAATTGAGAAATTGAGAAATTTAGAAATTGAGAAATTGAGAAATTGCAAAATTGAGAAATTGAGAAATTGAGAAATTGAGAAATTGGGAGATTGAGAAATTAAGAAAATTAGAAATTTAGAAACTTGAAAATGCAGTTATTAAAAAATTGAGAAATCCAGATGTTGAGAAATTGAGCAATTAAGAAAATTGAAAAATTGAGAAATTGAAAAATGGAAAAATTGAAGAATTGAAAAATTGGAAAATTGAAAAATTAAGAAATTTTGAAATTTAGAAATTTAGGAATTTACAAATTTACAAATTTACAAATTTACATATTTACAAATTTACAAATTTACAAATTTACAAATTTACAAATTTACAAATTTACAAATTTACAAATTTACAAATTTACAAATTTACAAATTTACAAATTTACAAATTTACAAATTTACAAATTTACAAATTTACAAATTTACAAATTTACAAATTTACAAATTTACAAATTTACAAATTTACAAATTTACAAATTTACAAATTTACAAATTTACAAATTTACAAATTTACAAATTTACAAATTTACAAATTTACAAATTTAGAAATTAAGAAATTTAGAAATTTAGAAATTTAGAAATTTAGGAATTAAGAAACTTAGAAATTTAGAAATCTGGAAATTAAAAAATTATGAAATTTTTAAATTGTAAAATTAAATTGTAAAATTCAGATGTTTTGGAACAAAAACAAATATTCTCCATTAAAATAAAATAAAAATTGGCGTCCATGTTTAAATATTATTGTTTATAATAATAAAATATGGTTAATTTTTAATGACTCCACGGGCAAAATAAAGGAATTTCTATAAAATTATGTTGAAACGACATAAGAAATTTTTTGAAGATGTAAAATTCAAGTTTTCAAGAAAATTTAAAAATTTGCCAATAAATGTTTATTTTATTATTAAATGTTTATGATTTGAGTGGCCATTCAAAATTTATGAGGTATCGTACTAGATTTAACCACAAAAATATAATTGTATAATTATTTCACTATATTTACAAACCAAAAGTACTAAATGTATTGTTATATTTATTATCGCAATTTATTAAATAAAAATGCCATTAGAAAAATATTATAGATAAAAAAATGATGAATGTCTAAGTTCGGCATAATTCGATTCTTCCGAAATTGTTTATTTTATTTTTTCTATCTTAGGAATTTGTTCGCTAACTTTTAAAATTGCAGATTAACTTATTTAAGTACTATATAGAGCAAAAGCTGCAAAATGGATGGTTATAGGGCTTATAAAATAAACATTTTTAGAGCAAAAAACCGCTACTTTTCGCTCTATAAAAACTTTATAACAGTTCTAAGAGCGCTTCCAGAGTTAAAATTAGTGCATGCTGCTCTATAAAGTAGCTCTAAGAGCGCTCTTAAAACTAAATCAGGAGGCGAATTATGTAAGCAGCGTTGCCATATTGACGATAATATCGTCATTTTGACGTTTTCGACTTAAAAATACGATGAGACGTTTTCGTTAGTGCTCGTAGTACAAAAATGACGATTTGAGCAATAATCAAAGTAAATATAATATTTTGTTCTTAAACCTATTTAGTACTTAATTCCAACTTGTTTGCTGGGTAAAATCTACTACAGAATTAAAAATTCATTGTGGTTTTTTTCTGTCTCTCACATACACTGGAAATATTTTGCTTTAATAATATAATAATAATAATTTTGCTTTTATTTTTGCTTTAATTCATGTCCCCAATACACAAATGTGTATATAAGTAACTAAACTTTGTAATGTCTTCTGGATTTTAACGGATCCTTTTTCAAAAATCAATAATAATTTGATAACATTTTAATTATTTTATTATTATTATAGTTATAGTGTTATTTTTAAAACGAAAACAATATTAAATGATATGCACAAATGTTTATGCTGGTCCAAAATACATACAAAAATAATTGTTTTCTCTTTCGTACACGATTTTTACATACACAATTGTGTATTCCGGCCGACAATGGTTAATAGGCATGGATTTCTATGGAAATTTTTGTTACTAGGGTGATTTCAACGTTTTGACGTTCTGGGACGTTTTTATTGTTAGAAAAATGACGATTTCAATTTATTTTTTGTGGCAACACTGTATGTAAGCATTACGAGTTACGGATTACGACAAATGACGTCGAAAGGCCTTTTTATTTAAAGCATTTTGAGTTGTCGTAATTTCGACGTTTTGTTGTTGTTTTAGTCGTACACATTTATAAATTCGAGACAAAAGTCGTACTATCTATTTTTTTCTTGTTTTCATTGTCAAAATAAGTTTGAGTCGAAACTCGTAAGTCGAACTCGTAATGCTTACATAATTCGCCCCCAGAGCAAAATTGTTACTTTTGGGTGGAATTGGAATTGGAATTGGAATTTCAATATTTCAATATTTCAATATTTCAATATTTCAATATTTCAATATTTCAATATTTCAATATTTCAATATTTCAATATTTCAATATTTTAATATTTCAATATTTCAATATTTCAATATTTCAATATTTCAATATTTCAATATTTCAATATTTCAATATTTCAATATTTCAATATTTCAATATTTCATTATTTCAATATTTCAATATTTCAATATTTCAATATTTCAATATTTCAATATTTCAATATTTCAATATTTCAATATTTCAATATTTCAATATTTCAATATTTCAATATTTCAATATTTCAATATTTCAATATTTCAATATTCCAATATTCCAATATTTCAATATTTCAATATTTCAATATTTCAATATTACAATATTACAATATTTCAATATTTCAATATTTCAATATTTCAATATTTCAATATTTCAATATTTCAATATTTCAATATTTCAATATTTCAATATTTCAATATTTCAATATTTCAATATTTCAATATTTCAATATTTCAATATTTCAATATTTCAATATTTCAATATTTCAATATTTCAATATTTCAATATTTCAATATTTTAATATTTCAATATTTCAATATTTCAATATTTCAATATTTCAATATTTCAATATTTCAATATTTCAATATTTCAATATTTCAATATTTCAATATTTCAATATTTCAATATTTCAATATTTCAATATTTCAATATTTCAATATTTCAATATTTCAATATTTCAATATTTCAATATGTCAATATTTCAATATTTCAATATTTCAATATTTCAATATTTCAATATTTCAATATTCCAATATTTCAATATTTCAATATTTCAATATTTCAATATTTCAATATTACAATATTACAATATTTCAATATTTCAATATTTCAATATTTCAATATTTCAATATTTCAATATTTCAATATTTCAATATTTCAATATTTCAATATTTCAATATTTCAATATTTCAATATTTCAATATTTCAATATTTCAATATTTCAATTTAAATTTCAATTTCAATTTCAATTTCAATTTCAATTTTCAATTTCAATTTAAATTTCAATTTCAATTTCAATTTCAATTTCAATTTCAATTTCAATTTCAATTTCAATTTCAATTTCAATTTCAATTTCAATTTCAATTTCAATTTCAATTTCAATTTCAATTTCAATTTCAATTTCAATTTCAATTTCAATTTCAATTCCAATTTCAATTTCAATTTCAATTTCAATTTCAATTGCAATTGCAATTGCAATGGGGTTTTTGCAATAAAAATATCTATTGCAGTCACGTAAATTCAGAAAACTATTTCTTGTGACTTCATTACAACCCTCGAAACAGAGAGAGAGAGAAATTGAAAGAGTACTAAAATATTATTTTCTACACCATTTTCAATATTAATTAACAATAGTTGTGAACCTTCCAGCTAGTTTTTGTTACGATGTGGCGCCTGCTCTATTGAAATATCATTGTTATACTGAATATTGTATTGATACTGGTATTTATTACAATCTGGTAGGTATGCTGATGTACAACAGAATATACCATGCAAATAAACATTTTTTTTTTGTAGATTAAATATTAAATGATGTAGCTACATGAAGGTTGTTGATATGCAAGAAAACAAATTCTGGATAGCAGTCAATGTAGCACAAAACAAATATATTATTTCAAAAATGTTGATGAAATTTATTTTTTGTAGTCGTTTTTGAAAAATCATCAAAGATACAAGATACCTGTGTATAGATAGATAAACTTGAATTTTTTTATTGGAATTCGGAAAATTTAAAATATTCATTCGTTATTTTCTCATGCATACCTATTTACATATCTACACATATTACATATTTTATTTAGCTAGCAATGTCAGCAATTTTAACGTTTCCATGTAGGGACAGCAAAAAATGAAATATTGAAATATTTTATATTAATTTTATGTCGGAAAAACAGAATAATTTTCTATCGAAATTTACGTTACGTACACAAAAATATTTGCAATTTTTACCGACTATGATTTATTTCAGATACACTACAACACCATATCCAGCACTGGATGGATTTAATCAGATAAATGAAGAGATAATGTGAACGTATTTTAAAAGCCCCTTTTTCTTTTGAACAAAACGACGATATAAAAATTGTAAAATTATAATAATAAAAATAATACAAACCAGCATGAAACTAATTAAAATGCTTGTTCCTTTTATTTTACATTTTTTGCTTGCAATAAAATTAAAAACACCCTGATAATTCGTATACGCTTTTCCAGTATAACGCCAAGATACTCGTACACAAGACTTTTTTCTTATCGTACGCTTTTTTAAGTAAATCATACACATCATTTAATTGCAAATTTTTTTTTATACTCGTAATTTCGTAAATTTTCCTTTTTAAAGCGAACACAATTTTAATAGATAAAATAACACCAGCACAATGAGGTAAGTGAAATAGAAGCAAAAACATTTAAATAAAACTTCATTATTTACACACTAAGAAATTTTTAAAGCGCAGAAATTCTGCATTTAGTTTAATTTTTTACTGCGCCGTTTAATATTTTTGGCAGCTTTTTAATTATTAGTTTTGTTCAAATAAAAAATACCTGAGTTATTACATCAGTGCGACTGTTTTAATTCTCGGTTACCATTTTTACCTGTAAAGAGAAAAAAAAATTATTTAATTAAAATTATAATAATTATTTACACACTAAAGAATAATTTTACAAAATTAGCACAAAAAAGGAGTTTGAATATAGAGCGAGCCGTATCATAAAATAAATGTAATTGTCATGATTAGAATGGTAATTGAATGTTGATTCCAGAAAAGAAGTAATTTACCAAAAAGCCCGCACTCTATTACAATTTGCAAATACGATAGCAATAAGCGATTCAAAGTGCTAGAGGAGGATAACTCGCAAGATAAGTAAAACTTCAGTTTTACAAAATTTGCAGTTATATCATTACACCCCACTGGCAATACAAAAGAATTTTGGTCATTCCTATTAATTCACCACAATCGTAAACTCTAAAAACACTTTACCCAATAACCCAAATGACACAGTAAGACGTATCAAAATCTTTATGTATCAAGGAAATTTGGGAAACCGAATTTAAAAAAATAAAAATATTTTTCTCCCTCAAATGAAAAACAATAAAATTGAAACGGAAAACATAATCTAACATAAAAGCAAACATAATTGAAAGTTTATTTGAGATTTTTATACATTTTTTTGTAAATGGGCATAAAACAAAAGTATAACCAAACACAAAAATAAATGGGCTGAAACGGTCATTTCCGTTCAGGATATTATACCAGTCAACAATAATACCTGTCTATTGATGTTTTGTCAAGCATATAATGGATAAATGTATCTATATATGTGAACAGGGGGTATAGTTATGATTTCTTTCACATGGGGGATGAGGGTGCAAATAAAATGTATGAACAAACAACAAATTTTATATTTATTGCCGCCCTTATGATCAATGCAATTTAAAAATTCACTTTTCACCAGAAATGTTAATAATCGTGTACCTTCCGTCCAAAAATCTATGTTCGCAACACCATTTCGAAATCATTGAGGTGGTAGCTCATATAATAGTTATAACTATAACTAACAAAATTGATGTCGTGTTAGTAGTTTTAAGTATAAATGAATTCCTGTTCAAGCGATATTTTTAAACTATATATACTACAAACTTTAAATTTCGAGATAAAGTAATCACATCACCGATCGTAATCAATGACGGAAATTCGCTTTGCGAAACCCAGTATGTTCCAATTCAATCCCAGTATGTTCCAATCCAAGTGCCGACGTTTTAACCACTGTACCACCTGTCCGCTGATCAAGGTCTTTAAAATGGTATCGTTTTAATTTGAATTTGGTTTTATACTAGGTTTTGTAGTATTCGAAGGCTTCTAGGAGTAAATATCCATCGTTTTAGTCTGTTTCGCCATACGGTTGTTGTATGTTTGTGAATTCTCTTTTTAGTTCGTCTATTGAGTATGATTTTGCATACATGCTGTTTAGTATGTCTCTAATATTTCTACGTTCCATGCAGATATAAGAACGGATAGACAATTACCAGTTTTAAAAATTCAAGGGCAGGTATATCACATTGAACTAATTTCGGATCAAAAATCAACAATTCTTGTTGCGGGCAAATTTTTATGAAGGACCGGCCATTGCCTTAAGATACAGACCAGATTTTAGATCAAGGCACAAGTAATCAAGTCATAATGTTACCAAAACTGTCCAAGCAAATATACCAAATGATTATAGCATTATTGTTTCCAAATGAAGGTTGAATGACGTCAATAATGCAGAATAACAAAGGGTATACAACAAAACAAATTTCAATATTGCAAGGAGGTTGCGTCAGCAATATGCAATCCACGCGTACATTCAGCAATATGCAAACAAGATAAAAATAAACTTAGAGTTGAGTGTTATCAAGGTTTAGTAAATCGTGTATGATGAAGTACTTAAAATAATTGGGAACATTTTCAGAATCGACCTAGCTATAAGAAGCCATATGACATATGCAACAACTCTGACAAGACACAATAGCCATTGCAAGAAAACATGGAAAACCTAGCTGTCCTATTTATAACAATGATCAGTAAATCTAGGATTGCCGAATATACAGAAAGTGTTGAAAAAATCTAAATACTTTAACCTGGAATCGTGAGCTTTTATGGAAGAAATATTAAGTAAAAATTTATTGGTCACTATAATTGGGAACATCTATAAGATAGAATTTCAAAAACGTGGATCTCTTAATGCGCATATGTCTTTTATAATAAAGATCGATTAAAAATTAAAAAGTCCCTATCTGTTATGTCTGTGAAGCTAGCACGTAAAGCTAGCACAATATTTACGATGGTAACACGCTTTGGTTAAATCTTACATATAATATTGCATTTTTAGTATAAGAGAGCACGAACAATTGTGAAATATGATATGAATTTATAAAAGTCTGATCGACAAAAAAAAATTCTATAATTAAAAATTAAGTTAAAAATGTATCAACTCAAAATATGAATACAAATTAATAATAAAATTTAGCTCGAAAAAAGCAACGGCTGATAAAAAATAATTAAAATAAAAAATTTGATCAAACTTGATATAAAAGTCTCTTCCAAGCATTTATCCTTCATGAACTTCTTAGACACATTTAAAATGTATTAAAAAATTAATTTCTTGCCCGATAAATGCTTAGAAGAGGATAGCTCGAACCATTAGTACTGCCGTCTGACCTATACTTGCTGGTTGAAAGCTGATTGCTCTGAAAATTCGGATTGCGCGAAATATTTAATTAATAATCTAATACGATTAAATTGAAAATAATAATTTCAAATTAATGTTTAATAAAGTTTCTACATTATTTTCTATATATTTGTTATTTTAATTTCCCTTATGTCGTTTAAAAATTTTCGTGTTAATTCTTATCGAGAACCTTAACCACTTTTAGAACACAAATCAAATTAATTTTTTAATGTAATAATATAAATGTATGATTAAATTTGGCTGCAGACTTTCTTTAATTTATTTAATTGTTTTCTATAATTTACTTAAATAATATAATTAATTTTCAAAATATGTAAATTATGAAACTTTATAATTTTGTTTTTTGATTTTAGTCTTAGTTGATATAAAATAATTGGTGATATATTGGCATTTATATATTGATAAGATCTGTAATAAAAAAAAATTCCATTCGTACAATTTAAAAAAAAATCGTTTCACATTAGGTCTATCTGTTGGGGAATAAATAAATGTGTATCGACTGCACTAAAAGAAGGTTATTTGAAAACAAAAGTAATTAAACACATGTTATATACATGAACCACATACTGAAGTTGCTCCGAGTTAAGATGCAGGTCGAGAATGTTCCAAAAAAAAAAATCCAGCGCAGCAACAATTATTTGCGATGGTTGTGCCTACAATAACCCTTACCTCTCCATAAATTTTCATTGCCATATTAACGTAGAATACTATACATCAGTTGCTGCTACTAAGAACATTTACAAATACTTCATTAAGAAGACGATAAGAGCCAAAGTTAGTTTCAAAAAAAATTTGAAACCTGATTGAAAATGAAGACTCAATTCATTATGAAATTACATCGTTTGTCGACAGTAGTTAAGACGGACATATGGAAATTGCCTGGATAATATTATAAATACCTCTATCTGTTCATTAGTATATCACTTATACACTACCGTCTATTCATGTGGAACATCAACTTAAAGTAGAACAGTTTCTCGTGGACACAATTTATCGTGGGACAATTTATCGTAGAACAGATTATCGTGGATAATTTATCGTATAACAGTTTTATGCGTGGAATATCAAAATTAGTGGGATTCTTTAATGATTTTTGGAAGAAGTTCTGGAATATGGCCATGTGGGGCGGAACTCGGTAGTTTCTTAACCGATTATGATGGGATTGGGTATGTTGGATGAAAAAGGGATTATTGAATGATTTATGGAAGAAGTTCTGGAATATGGCCATGTGGGATGGAACTCGGCCGTTCCGTGGAAATGAGATTCTTTAATGATTTTTATAACAAATTCCCGAAAAGTGGCCAACTGGAACGGATGTCGGCCCATGCTTAGCCGCATCTTGATTGGACGATAGTCAATGATAAATTACTGTACTAGCTTTTGAACGAAAACGTTAAATTCTATTTTTAATTTTTTCTAATAAATTTTCTAGTAAAATGAGTAACCATCGATGAAGTTACTTATCAAACTCCCAGATAATCTAAGCTGTTGTAGTATAACTACGTCCAGAGTGCGAATTTAAGCTTGCTTCGAAAGTTCTGGAGATCTCACGTCTTAAAAGGATTTTTTCTGAGAGCAGATAGTTGGCTTGCCGCTCAATCCATTTATTAAGTTGACACGTATGTGCATTACGGACTAGTGATATACATGTACTTAGCAAGCTCCTTGCTATGAGTCAAACGCCCACTTACGTCATTCCTAGCCTGGAGAACATACGCTTATGTGGTATTGGATTTGTGGCGCCAAAACTCGCCCTGACATGTAGTGTCAAAGGCCAAAAGCACAATTCCTCCTGCATCGCTTTCTCTCGACTTCCGTATTAGTTTAGAGTTACCCAGCCAGCACCGAAAAGAGGTAAAAATCTAGATTTGTTCGCCCATATTTTATAGAAATTTAAAATTTTACAAAAAATAAAGAATTTGCACAATGCAATGCGATTGACGTCAAACATTCTCATTTTCAATAAAGTACGAAAAGTTAAAAACGAATAAAATGAATATTTTAAACTGAAACAAACGAAATGGAACCTACTACCACTCTCTCTACTCAACTTCAATAGCATAGAAAGCATCCACCAACTACTTAAACAAGTGCTTTATTACAAATTAGATATTTAAACGACACAGGAAAAAATGGTAATTGAAAATACCATCGTATAATAGCATCACAATTAGTGATTATCGTCACGCCTATTAAACATCGTATTTGCATATTCGGGTTTAATGGGCGTAATTTTGATATTTCGTGTGACAATATCTAAACCCGAAGTTTAGGTAAACTTGATCACGTCATGCTTTCTACAAACAACATCATGATAATTATCGTCTTGAGCAAAATACTACAAGACGACATGAAAGTACACATCGAAAATGTGAAGTTTAGATATCGATAGATATCGCTGTATTATGATACGATCTGTTTTATGATAATACCGAGTTCCGTTCCACATGGCCATATTCTAGAACTTCTTCCAAAAATCATTCAATAATCCCATTTCCATCCAACATACCCAATCACATCATAATCGGTTAAGAAACTACCCAGTTCTGCCCCACATGACCATATTCCAGAACTTCTTCCAAAAATCATTTAATAATCCCATTACCATCCAACATACCCAATCCCATCATAATCGGTTAAGAAACTACCGAGTTCCATCCCACATGACCATATTCCAGAACTTCTTCCAAAAATCATTCAATAATCCCATTTCCATCCAACATACCCAATCCTATCATAATCGGTTATGAAACTACCGAGTTCGTCCCACATGGCCATATTCCAAAATCATTTAAGAATCCCACTAATTTTGATAAACGCGACGCGAAAACCTGTTATACAATAAATTGTCCACGATAAACTCTTCTACGATAAATTGCCCACGATAAACTGTTCTACGATAAATTGTCCACGATAAACTGTTCTACGATAAATTGTTCCACGATAAATTGATTCCACGATAAATTGTTTTCACGATAAATTGTTCTACGATAAATTGTTCTACGATAAATTGCTCACGATAAATTGTTCACGATAAATTGACAGTAAATCGCCAGATGTATCATTGACAGAAATATATACACCCAACCTCAAGGTTTTACTCATGAACACGGAATTTGGACTTTGACCAGTGGGGCCATATTTTGTTCACAGACGAGAGTCTTTTCTTAGTGAACCTTAGTGAACTGTTGGAGGGCAAAGAGTATGGAGATGACCATATATGAGAGGTATTCTCAATGTAACATTACGACAACCGTCATTTATGGTGGAGCTTGCATTATGGTTTGGGCTGGTATTTGTTTAGATGCTCATACAGAAATAGTGATTATTGATGGCGGATCTCTTTAAAGCTGATTGATGGCGAATCTCTTATAGCTGATTGAGTTACACTGAGAAAAATTTTGGTTTGTAAAATTAAAAAACGAAGTTTTTAATTTCTCAAAGTTATAAATTTTTTTGAATTTCAAAAATATTTTTGAGAAATTAAATGAAATTTCTGCAAACTAATAAAAAGCTTTTTTATTTTAAAAACATATTTTGTAAAATGATTTATAAAATACTTTTTAAATTTAAAAAGTTTATTTATTTAAACTTAATAATTTATTTCAAAAGAAGTGTTTTAGCATTTAAAAACAATTTTTTTGATAATAATGACAACTTACGAAAATGTTTATATTTATTGTTTTGCCAGAAATCCCGTTGTATTATTTTTCAATTCGTCTATATTTTATTATTTTTTTTTAATTTTTTCGGTTATTTATATAATTCGCCAAATCGATATGTTCTTGTGTTATACTAAAGGTATGAAGGTTTGAATTTTTCCAGCTTGGTCATTGCAACTTAATGAGTACTAACTTAATAGAACAACTTTTTATCAGTACGAAATGAAATCAAGAAAGAACTTGAGGAGGTTCTCATTATATTTTTTAAGGGTTGTATTTTTACACAATGGCCCTGGGGGTTAAAAATTGGGGAGGAGGAGGTAATTTTCTAATTTACGTGGTAGATATGTTATGTTCTTATGAGTAGATGATCCTTTGGTTTTGCTAGCTTGAACAGTCGCTAACATTGATTTAAACATATTGTGACATTTGTTAAAAATAATTATTTAAAAATTAAAATAAATCTTTTAAAACTAACCAATAGTTTTTTATTCTTAAAAAACAATCTCTTAAAATTTAAGAAAATTACTTGACATAAGTAAGGAAAGTATTTTTGAAAATAAAAACAATTTTTTTATTTTTATAAACAAATTTGGCGAACAAATTTATTTTAAAAATAAAAAGATTATCCTTTTGATTTTAAAAACGAGACTTTTCGACTAAAAAATATATGTATATTTTTTTGATTTTATATGTATATTTTTTTATTTTTACTGTTTTTTTTTTCTCAGTGTAGAAATATTCTGCTAGAACATACATATCATTTGCCCCATTTATTGTAGAAAATTTTGTTTTAATGCAAGATAATGCCGACCACATATACTTAACGTCTCTAACGACCTTTTTATCGGAGGTTGGAATAAACAAGCTAAATTGATCAGCAAGGTCTCCATATTTGAACCCGATAGAGCATGCCTGGTACATGCTAGCAAGACAGGTCCGAGGTTGAAATCCAGCAGATCGAAACACAGAAGAATTTCGAAATGCATTCTTGATCGTACGGAAAAATGTATCACAGGAAAAGATCGACAGTGTTATTGAAAGCAAGGCAAGACGAATGGAAGCAGTTCTGAAAGATTGTGGAGATAACACCCAAAAAATGGTTATTATTTTGTTTTATTTGATTATTTCAACCAAAGGTAATCCTTTCAAAAGAGTAGCACATTTCCGTTATCACAGTTTTTCATAATTTTTCAATAAAATATTAATTTTTTTTCCTGAATTTAGATGTTCATTCTATCACCTAAATGTTAACACCTTTTTTTCTTTGTTCCCCTAATTATCCCGTTGTTTATATTGGACGAAGCAGTCAAAATGATGATGTCCAGCCAATTACGACTATTTTATGGAACTTATTTTACAGACGAGCAACCCACTACAGCTTTGAATATTTGGATAAAGTACAAAAATCACTTTAAAATCACTTTTTCTAATTTTTTCCGACATATACTGAGGAGAAAAGTTTTATGTAAATATTGGCTGTGTTTTTTTTATTAGCCCCCGATAGATTTATCCGGAGCGCACTATTTTTGAATATAATTAAATTATTTAATTCTAAGCTAAGATTTTTCATTCGACTTTTTAATTGAAAATCAACAAAAAAATATTTTGCTCTACGTTTGTATCGGCGCCGCTATCACGAGCCGCTACCCATTTCAAAAACCATTAGAAACTAAATCGTACAATAAAAATTTAAAACGCAGCAAAATGAATTCTTATTCATAACGTCATATCAAAATAAATGTCAATTGGTATATTTCAGGTCGTTAAATATTTGTTTTTTGAATGAATTTATTTTTCATTTTTATGGTACAGTGACATACGGGTATAGTAGCGGAATTTCGAATAGATATTTTCACTTTTAGCGCTTAATAGCTCGGCCCGGATAGCGAATAAAAAATAACAGCAATTCATAAATTCGGAATATCTAAATTGGCAGGGAAAATTATTCCCAATTTAATTTTGTTTTCAAAGAATTTAACACTAGCTTTCTACCTCTGTATGTCGGAAAAAAATATTTGAACAGAAATTACATAAAATCTTACTCCAGTTCGGGTTGGTTATATAAATCTTATATAATTATAATACTCAAGTAAACTATTGATAATTATTTTGTAGTTTTTATTAAATCCAAAACTGTATTATTTTCTAGAAATTAATATTTCCACAGTAATATTCAACAAAGACAAGGAAAAATTATTTATCGACGAGTTTAGTTACCACCTAGGACGGAAAATCAATCAATTAATTGGATATGTAGCCAGGAAAAAAAGTTTTATTGTAATGTACGGGTTGTACGTTGTTCGAGGCGAAAAAATTATTATGCTAGGTACAAAATCCTCTTTAACACTTCTTTCAGTTGTTGAATTATGGATGGAACTTTCTATGTGTTCTAATGCGACAACTGCGTTTTCTATACATGGAACTGTTAAAGGTGAAATTGTTGCACTGGTTTTCTGCTTAATGAGCAAAAAATTCAAAAATTTTATGAACAATTATTTTTCAAATTAAGGAAAATTTGTATTCAAAATGATATAAATCTTTTTGTGTCATTTTGAGAAAACAGTTGTTTCGTCAGCTAAAGTTTTCTACCCTCAAGCCTCATTTCAGGGCTGTTTATTTGATTTTGGCCAAATAATTTGGCGTAAGGTTCGAAAAAGCAAATTAACAGCCAAATATGGAAATTTGGAGGTTTTTTCCTTGCAAATCAGAATGCTCAAAAGTCTCTCGTTTGTGCCACCAAACAAAGTTGCAAATTATTACTCCAGGCTTCAACGGTCAGGTTGAAGGCAAAGATTTAAAAAAGCTTTTGAGTTGGTTCAGTTCTAATATGATGCGAATCAATTCTGTTACAATTTCGAGTTGAATACACATGATGAGCATAATTAAAGTTTATCTTAGACATAAATGAAGATACATTTAGGCTTTTGTACGTATAAAGGGTTAATTGAAACTTATATAAGACATTTATGGGCAATATCATAATATCATCTTTGCTATATAATAACCTAGTAGAAAATAGAATTGGCAATCTGTATACTGCTTTTACACTTTTGTTTTGCATAACTTGCAATTTCTTCAGCCTGGTTAAGGTAGCTGTTCCGTATACGATAAGGTCATAACTAGTAATGCAAGATTTTGTAATGTAACATTTTAAAGTTGCAAGATTTATTAGAGAAAGCAAGTTACTGCAAGATTTTGTAACGCAATATTTTGTACCAATCCCTCCCAGTTCCCTATTCTCTAGGAATTACCAAAATAGTGCCATTTCTGAGTGTAATTTGGACGTAAAAGAGAACTAGATCATGAATTAAAAAAGCGCGTTGAAATGCTCGAAAATTAATTAAATCGATCAAAGCTTAATATTGTAACGCATATTATCTTCTATATTGAATAAAGTTGAAGCAAAAATCTTCTTCATGGATGGGTCCGGAGGAACTGGTAAAACAGGTCTATATAATTTCGTAATTCATTTTTACGTGCAAAAATTAAGAAAAAATTATCACTGACACTTGGACAGGTATTGCATGAATTCTATTGCCGGCCAAGACCACCTGACGTCGTGTATTTAAGTTGCCAAAAAAATAGGCAGTTTTTCAACATGTCATGCTAAAAATAAGAAAGGTACAGCACAGACGTAATTATTTGTGATGAACTACTTTAAGATTTATGTTTGGTCATAGAAGGTACCAAATTTCAGCTAATACAAAATATAAGAACATCTATTATAGATCATGCGAACTGGAGATTGAACGTTGGCGATGCATCATTGATACTTTGGCAATACCGGATTATTGGAAATCTGCAGACATTATTGATGATATTTGCAACGAGTTTATTTCATAAAACGCTACAGCTAAGCATCGAGCAGGAGATCAAACGGAAGAAAGATATACAGTCAGAATATTAATTTCAATATTTGAATTCATTAAATCATGATTCCCAGAATATCCTGTGTATAAATTACAATTGAACATAGGGTCATAATTGTAATGCTTGTTCGTAATTTAAATATCAAAAACAGTAATGACACACGTTCACAAATTCTTAAATTGCAAAAACGATGGGTGTTCAAGCGGAAGGTATGTTCCTTCCAAGCATTAAATTAGATACAGGTGATATTTTTTCAAGCAGATAGATTATCGTGCATATTACATAGAAGACAATTTTCGATCACGGTTTTACCATTTGTTATAGTTTGCTAGGAACCCTGACCGCTGGGTTCATTAGGCTTGGACTGTAGCCGGTGGAAGTCGGTGGTCTGGGGTGAAACTCTCTAGTGTAATACTATAATTTGTACACAATAATTACCGTTTTTTTATAGTTTGATATTTTAAACGTTATAGACGTTTTATTATCATATTAAAAATTTTATTTAACAGTTTTCTTCTACTATATTCGGACAAAAAATTAATTTAAGTACTGCTAAGTCAAAGATGAATTGATTTTATTCATTTTTATTTGTCGTTATAACGAAATAGTGTCTGTGTTTTTTTATTTACTATCCGGGGCGGACTATTGAGCGCTAAAAGGAAAATTATATATCCGAAATTCCGCTACTACTCGTAATGTCACTGTGCAATTCCAATTATAAATAAATTCATCCCTAAAACTAACTTTTAACGACTGCAATATACCAGTTGATTGAAGATTACATTTGTTCGGTTTAAGGGTTGTATAAAACAAAAGCCTTTTCAAATTTCCCATTGAAATGGATAGCAGCGAACGAAAACTAGGTAGAGCAAAATATTTTGTATGAAAAATATTAGTTGGGAGTTAAATAAATTAATTATATGCAAAAATAGCGCGGTAAATATAAGTTTTGACATAGAAAATTGGGTGCTCCAGATAAATCTATCGGGCACAAGTAAATAAACGTGGCAAGCGTCCTCAATATCTCCAAAATTAATGGGTTTGAGGATCATTCAAGATAACCACTAATCGCCCCCTCGACACCCAAAAATTTTCATTATAACTAATTTTATCCTAGCTTTCTGAGATAAAAAGCTAACATTTATTAAATAACTTACTCTGTATATAGGGCATCCTCGACTGACGGTATTATAGAGAACGAGGCCGAAAACACTTTTATGTGGAACTCCTGCGATGATTTATTTAATTTGAAAGTATTCATTATCTCTTTTAACGCTGAATTATCTTCCTTTTATGTAAAATCAGTAATTGATTTTACTGTTCGGGAGGAATTAGTTTTAACTTATAGGTCAGACCCTCATACCAGACTTTATGAAAGGCTTACGCTACTTCCAACAATTATACAAAGCGGAAATTATTCTCTTCTAATGTTTTTTTCATCACATTGCTTTTTATATGCATCTGAGGTCAAACTGATCATTTGGAATAACTTTATTTCTGTCGAGCGTCTGATTTTTTCTTTTTAACAGTAACTTTTCAAATAGTTAAGATATTATTTGTACCAAGCAAACGGGTCTATATAATGTTACTAAGTGAAGAGGTTCCCTTGATTTGGAAATCATCAATGATGACATGAACTATTTTCACTGTAGCCTTTCTTAAAAGTTTCTTCATCAAACATTATTTCAGTTTGATAATCATGTGGTTGAAATATATTTCAAGCTGATCAGCAAATCTCTCGGCTTTTATTGAGTTATTCCTAAAGTGAATGTTCAGTATTTCTATCATTTGAGAACTTATACAAATATGAATTAATTGTTTAATTTTTTATTTCCTCTTAGATGGGGCTCTGGCTTAAATCCTTTAAAGTTTTTCTACTTCCATTTCAAAATGATCAGTATACTTAACAATGGTGAAAACTTGCAAGTTTATTTTTTATTCACGACACATTTTGAAACTTTTCCAATATACCAATTGTTCTTTTTTCGAATGGTTGGTATGTTCATTGATCGTTAGGATTAGTGGAAAATGAGCTGAACTCAAGTCGTGGTCTCGTTTACTTTCAGAAAATTGCTAAAAATTGCTTTGATTACAAAGAAATCGATTAGTTAAGGATTTTTTCATAGTAAGTGACCCAGGGCGTTGGTTTTCCTGTTGAAAGAGAATAATAATTGTTTTCAGATTTTTTTTCCTTTTTGTTGTGGTTAACTTTGATCACCAATTAGTATTCTTTCCATTGAAGTCGCCAGATAAGACAAACATGTATATTTGCCATATCGAGGACTGCTCTCAGTTCACTTAAAATACAAACCTCTATTTTCCAACACTTGCACTGTTTCAACGATTGTACTTAATTTCCCAAGTATCTCCCGCAAAATGTGATTGATGTCAAAATCTTTCTTCTTTTCTTCTAAAATTTTATTTATATCTGTTGATTTATTGGGCGTATCTTTCAGTTCTCAATTCAAAGGATTGTTGATTAAATTGCTATTAAAGTTTGCTATTTATCTGAGGGGTAGTTTGCATGCTAAAATTCTATTGTTTCTCATTTTTTGATTTTTTTTTTTTGTAACCATACATCCTCTATATTTAGCTAGCGGGCTAACCTTTCCTGCAATATACATAATTCAGTGGGTCATCTGTTGAATTAACGCATGCTGCAGTTAGGTGGCTTCCTGAACGTTTTCACCTGTTGTTATGCGTTCTTTACCGCAATATATAGTTTAGAATGGAATTTTATCTTCGCAGCTGAATGACATAATAAATATGTTTAGCGGTCTCTTGCATCCCCAGCCAATTTTGTTAACAAATTGGTTTATTTTAAAAAATCTTTTTAAAATTTAACTTTCTTATTGAAATCGAATAGTAACTGACAAATTCCTCTTTAAGATTTAAGTTATTGGTATAAAAATGAAACAAGATATTTGAACTTTAACGGCTTATAACGTTTAAGAAGTAGAACATTTCGATAATCATTAGTGGTAATTTCTAACTTTTTAAATATAATGCAATCAGTTGCAGACATCTCAAATTTACAAAACTGTTGTGATATCAAAAATGCTTTTCAAAAATTTTGTTCTACTGCGACAGAATTAAATAATCAACAATATCGGCTTGTATTCGGCATAGGTGAGTGCATTAAATAAAATTAATATCCAATCAAGCAAGGGAAGATATCAAAGCAAGACACTTCTAACTGAAAAAAACCATCGTTCATTTTATTTAAACCTTAAATTTGGATGATGCACTAAATAAGGAGCAACGTCGCTACAGTGAAATTTAAAAGCTTAAAAATACAGATTATAAAAGTGACTGTCCTGAAATGATTTTACTCGTATGATATACACAGTACTATATATTATATCATATGATTGTGAATCGAAAATCTCTGTTGTTATAAATTTATTAGGGTTTTCCATGATTTTAGTATCATATTTGTATATTTGTTGTTATATTTCTCCCTTCTACATATACTTATATAACGTTTTGTTAGTGCTGTCGATGGTGCTGACCGGAGATAGAAAAAGGAAAATAAAAATGTATGGATTGAAAATTTATGTGGTTTGTGTGTGATATATGATGGTCATCGTGATGATGGATATGGTACAGTGTGGTATTATAATACTAACTGAAGTGTGGAATAGTGTCCAACAAATTAAAGAACATTTTCCGAGTACATAAAAACACAACAACCCTACCAAAATGTGTAGTTTGTTATACAATTTTTTTTTCTTTTATAGTTATTGTTATTATTTTCTAAATTTTGGTTAAACTGTAAAATAGAAATTTTCTATTTAATATTGATATTTTATCACAGGAAAATTTAATTGAATTTTATTGAAAATTGTTATTTTATACTTACGTAGATAAAAAAAAATTAAAATTTTGTTGTTTTTAAATATTCTATCTCTCGGACAATATACGATACGAGATAACATGTATATAAGCTATATATAGCAAAATAGTAAATTTAAATAAACAATTTTTAAATCAATAAAAACAAATAATTTCCGAGTATTATTTAAATTTTAATATGTGATTTAATTTAGAATAAAATATTTTTGTTTGTCTGGTTATTGCAATTTGTATGAGTGGGTTTGTCGGTTGTACCCACTACCCATACGCAATACAATAAATGTATATTTAGTTTTTCGAATAATTGACAATGTTTATTTTGAATCAAATTTAATTTTAATT
Source organism: Nephrotoma appendiculata (assembly GCA_947310385.1). Taxonomy (NCBI): domain Eukaryota; kingdom Metazoa; phylum Arthropoda; class Insecta; order Diptera; family Tipulidae; genus Nephrotoma; species Nephrotoma appendiculata. The sequence continues at coordinate 312,386,130 of OX371224.1, forward strand.
TGTATCAATGAACATGATATATGTATATAGTGTTGTTCTCATCACCTTTTAATAAAAAAAAAATGCAGAATTTTTATAAAATGCTTTGTTTGAATACAAGCCTATCAATATGCCATTCATCATGAGCTTGTCTTAAAATGTTTGTAGAGTCTAAAGGAGGCCTACTTGTAGCTTTCACTTAGGTGATTATAAAATGCAACGGGTATTACCCAAAATTTTCAGCCATAAAATCTGCATTATCGACTATTAAATTCTAAGATGGATGGTGAATTTGCGTAACTAGTATTGTCGAAACGGTTCTATCACGTCTTCAATTATGCTTCACTCAAACATTTCTGAGCATGTAGATTTAACACTGAAATTTTTAATTTTTTAACAACTTATAAAATAATTCGCTAAGTCAAAAATTATTATGTTTTTAACCATTTCAACATACTCTCACATTTTTCAAATTTTAACCCAAATTTTTATATTGTAATCAAAAACATATATGTATTTGTTAAATTTTTTAGTAATTTTAAATCACTTATACGATTAAAATCGGTTGTAAATGGCGCCTATTCTAAGGGCATTTGCTGATCCCTTTTCCTAAGTACCCGTAGTATTATTTTACACCTTGAGAGGGTTAAGTGGTTCAAAGCAGGTGCATCATGCTGCGCGATCGTGACAGTTATGTTGACCGTTAAACAATACAGTTCCTGTGAACTAGGCAGGAAAACCTTACCAAAGAGTCATTTTGAACATCACATATTCACTTATGATATAAGAGTCCATTACAATTTTATAAAAAAGTTACAGAATTCCGCATTAAAGTTTAGATACAGTTAAATTTTTAACTGAATGCTTTAGAAATAAAATAATGATCATACAAGTTGGTCGGTTCATAATCCTATTAAATGTCAAAAAATTTAAAAAAAATTCAAAATACATTGCGGTTCACTTGTAATTTTACATTTAAATGTAAGTTTTTCGTCGAACCATGAAAAAAAAATTTTATTGAGAATCCCTACTCAATAAATCCATATAATCGACAATTATTATGAAGAAGTAAATTATCTGGTCTTTCAATTTTTTTCACATTTTTATTAAAAAAAAATTTCTATTAAAAAATTCTTTAAGCTTTCTATAGCTGTTTCTGTATGTTACTACCCCAATTTTTTAAAATTACTACAAAGATCCTGTCCTTGAGAGAAGCATATAGAGATTTTAAGTACTCCAACGAAATCTCTTCTCAGGCAGCTTCGGTTACCGCAATCAACTCTTCGATGGATTCGTATTGTGCGCCCCTTTCATCAACTTTGGGAGAAAGCCAATCCCAAACGTTTTCGATGATATTTAAATCAGGGGAATAATGTGGCCATGGTAATAAATCAACAACTCTCGCAATCCACAACTTTACAGCACGAGCAGGAACGGGCACATTATCTCCTTGCAAATACCACTGAAGAGGCCCAAATATCTCCTGAATTTCTGGAAAAACTGATTGCAATATATCCTTGTGCGAAATTGCACTCCATAACATTACTATTTCTTTTCTTGCATGATGGGCAGTCACAAATTGTTCTTCTCTGTAAATAATAATTATAGCCATCTGGTCCATCTAAGTTAATTTTTTAAATCCGAAAATACAACTTTTTTCCAAATATTATTCAATATTTGCGGATGCACAACCTAAGTCATATGCTGCTTGGCGTATTCCAATCTATGTTGCTTCAGTGCAGGGGTTAGTGGTGGTTTTTAAAATTTTTGAATTTTAAAAATGAAACACTTGAAATTGCTCTAAGAACTGTTAATTAGCAGGTATTAAACCCTTAGCCTATGAATTTTCCTTGTATCTTGCGGTGTCAGAACAGTCAACGAGCTCCCTTGCTAGTTGCCTAAATATGATGTACTCTTTGAAATAATTTTGCAGAGTATGCTCACTACGCAAGCTACAGCGGTTGGAAAATCTCTCCAAGCGGTTAGCTATCGATTTAGGCTTTCCTACCGTCATTAAAATATTTTTTATACCCATTCTAATTCTTGATCAGCTATTGAATACTAATTTTGAAAATCTCATAATTCTCAATAAAAATATATACTAGGTTCCGTGGAAAATTCCACTAAAATAAAATTTCAAGTGTAGGTATGACGGAAGGCTTACTGGAAGTATCGAGCGATATAACTTCTAATGAAACAAACCAGGACAAATATAATTCTCAGCTAACCTGAACTAAATGAATACCGCATTCATTAAAAAATCCTCACCTCTATTCTTGTTCATAGTAATCAGAGAAGTCTAGAAAAGCCGATTTACTGTCAGTTTATCGTAAATAATTTATCGTGAGCAATTTATCGTAGAACATTTTCCGTAGAATAGTTTATCATGGACAATTTATCGTATAACAGTATATCGTGGAGAATTTATCGTGGAACAGTTTATCGCGGACAATTTATCGTATAACAGAAAATCGTTTACACAATTGTTCGTAGAACAGGTTTCCGCGTGACATATCAAAATTAGTGGGCTTCTTAAATTATTTTTGGAAGAAGTTCTGGAATATGGTCATGTGGGACGGAACTATGTAGTTTCTTAACCGATTATGATGGGATTGGGTATGTTGGTGGAAATGGGATTATTGAATTATTTTTGGAAGAAGTTCTGGAATATGGCCATGTGGGACGGAACTCGGTAGTTTCTTAAACGATTATGATGGGATTGGGTATGTTTGATGGAAATGGGATTATTATTCCAGAACTTCTTCCAAAAATCATTAAAGAATCCCATTTCCATTCAACATACCCAATCCCGTCATAATCAGTTAAGAACCCGCATAAAACTATTCAACGATAAATTATCCACGATAAACTGTTTTACGATAAATTGTCACACGATAAATTGTGTATACGGTAAATTGTGTCTACGAAAAACTGTTCTACGGTTAAATGTTCAAGTTAAATTGAAACACGATAAATTGTTTACGATAAAAAGACCGTCACCCAAATTTGTTAATTGAAATTTATTGCAACAACCCTTGTAAAAGACCCGTTATTTATACTGCCAACCCCAGGGATCATTCGATTCGTTTGTCCCGTTTAAGTTTCATATCATACACTCATGCGAATACTTTTCCGGACAAAAGAAAATTTGGGGGCAAAACACAAAGCACATATTATTAAATTATGGCCCACATATTCTGGAAATCCCTCAAAAAAGACCGGATCTCAATCCCATAGAGAGCATTTGTGGGACCACATGCACAAAAAAAACTGAGGTAACCACCGAATAACCAACAAAACCTTAAAAAATCGGTAATTGAGTAGTATGATTGGAAAACATTGGGCGCTTTCAGGTCCCCTATCATGATTAGTAAAATCATCGCCAATTTGATTTGAAAATTTTATAGTACTAAACATTTTCATAGCGTTGGCCGCGATTTTACTCAACATGTTCCCAAATGTTGGATGCCCTGAAAACGTCCAATGGCACTCGATTTTCACGAAATTTGGTGGACTCTATGCCACGTAGACTATCGGCGCTGGATAATAATGGATTATACACTAATCCACATTACTTCGATAGATTCAAAAATATTACACATTTCTAAATTACAAATATACTAACCTTATTATATAATTTTACTATAAAATAATTTTGTTGCGTATACATATATAATTCTATGAAATATAATATTGTCTGGATAATTTTTCTCATTTATTTTGGTAGGTGAATTCACTTTTCTACCGATAAGAGGGTAAAATTACGGTAATTTTACATAAAATGTTTAAGTTATGATATATTCATTAGGACATCGGTAAGCTTGGTTATAAAAAATTATAAAAAGACAAGCAGTCATCCAAAAAATACAGTTTGTTTTCAAGAAATTAACTTGTCCGAAAAATTATTCGCATGAGTGTAAGTATTTCGGAAAACCTACCCACATGTCAATCTTTTGAAATTTGTTGAACAAATTTGTCAATTGAAATTTGTTGCAACAGCCCCTATGTAAAAGACAAGTTATTTATATCGCCGACCCCAGGAATTGTTCAATTCGTTTATCCCGTTAAGAGAACGTATTATGAGCGATCTAGAAAACCTACCCATATATCAATCTTTTCATTTGTATTCATTTTGAAACGTTTATTGCATAAAACAAATTTGGATTTTTTTTTTTTGGACAAATTTCACTTGGGTAACTATTTTTCCTTGTTTTCATTTTTGTCAGTTGCTTTTCCGTAATTTTAAATACAACTGTGTTTATTCACGTCCCTTAAGCTAGCAGAACCCATATAGCAGAACAATACAAGATAGTACAGACAATTATAGGCTAATTATAGGCTAATTAAATGCCCCATTAAAAAATTTTGGGATCCACCCCTTCCAACTAAAACGCGGGTTCTGCTAGCTTAAGAAAAAGTTAGCAGAACCCATATCAAAAACTGATTTAAAAATAATTGGAAAATTAACGGTTAATTTTAGGCTAATTAAATGCCCTATTTAAATTTTTTTTCTGCTCGATCTAGAAAATGTAAAAGGCTTTATCATTTCAAGGCTAGCAAAACCCAAATCGAAAATCGGACCAAAACCGAAATTAGAATGCAAAACAAGATCTATTGATAAGCAAATAATTTTAGGCTCACTATGGGCTATTCAAATGCCCCATTAAAAAATTTTGGGCTCCACCCGTTTTTGACCAGACTTCAGGTCATTTAATCTAAAGCTAGCAGAACCCAAATTGAAAATCGGACCAAAACCGAAATTAGAACGCAAAACAAGATCTATTGATAAGCAAATAATTTTAGGCTCACTATGAGCTATTCAAATGCCCCATTAAAAAATTTTGGGCTCCACCCGTTTTTGACCAGACTTCAATTCATTTAATCTAAAGCCAGCAGAACCCAAATCGAAAATCGGACCAAAACTGAAATTAGAATGCAAAACAAGATCTATTGATAAGCAAATAATTTTAGGCTCACTATGGGCTATTCAAATGCCCCATTAAAAAATTTTGGGCTCCACCCGTTTTTGACAAGACTTCAGGTCATTTAATCTAAAGCCAGCAGAACCCAAATTGAAAATCGGACCAAAACCGAAATAAGAATGCAAAACAAGATCTATTGATAAGCAAATAATTTAAGGCTCACTATGGGTTATTCAAATACCCCATTAAAAAATTTTGGGCTCCACCCGTTTTTGACCAGACTTCAGGTCATTTAATCTAAAGCCAGCAGAACCCAAATCGAAAATCGGACCAAAACCGAAATTAGAACGCAAAACAAGATCTTTTGATAAGCAAATAATTTTAGGCTCACTATGGGCTATTTAAATACCCCATTAAAAAATTTTGGGCTCCACCCGTTTTTGACCAGACTTCAGGTCATTTAATCTAAAGCCAGCAGAACCCAAATCGAAAATCGGACCAAAACCGAAATTAGAATGCAAAACAAGGTCTATTGATAAGCAAATAATTTTAGGCTCACTATAAGCTATTCAAATACCTCATTAAAAAGTTTTGGGCTCCACCCGTTTTTGACCAGACTTCAGGTCATTTAATCTAAAGCCAGCAGAACCCAAATTGAAAATCGGACCAAAACCGAAATAAGAATGCAAAACAAGATCTATTGATAAGCAAATAATTTTAGGCTCACTATGGGCTATTTAAATGCTCCATTAAAAAATTTTGGGCTCCACCCGTTTTTGACCAGACTTCAGGTCATTTAATCTAAAGCTAGCAGAACCCAAATTGAAAATCGGACCAAAACTGAAATAAGAATGCAAAACAAGATCTATTGATAAGCAAATAATTTTAGGCTCACTATGGGCTATTTAAATGCCCCATTAAAAAATTTTGGGCTCCACCCGTTTTTGACCAGACTTCAGGTCATTTAATCTAAAGCTAGCAGAACCCAAATTGAAAATCGGACCAAAACTGAAATTAGAACGCAAAACAAGATCTATTGATAAGCAAATAATTTTAGGCTCACTATGAGCTATTCAAATGCCCTATTAAAAAATTTTGGGCTCCACCCGTTTTTGACCAGACTTCAGGTCATTTAATCTAAAGCCAGCAGAACCCAAATTGAAAATCGGACCAAAACCGAAATTAGAATGCAAAACAAGATCTATTGATAAGCAAATAATTTTAGGCTCACTATGGGCTATTCAAATGCCCCATTAAAAAATTTTGGGCTCCACCCGTTTTTGACCAGACTTCAGGTCATTTAATCTAAAGCCAGCAGAACCCAAATTGAAAATCGGACCAAAACCGAAATAAGAATGCAAAACAAGATCTTTTGATAAGCAAATAATTTTAGGCTCACTATGGGCTATTTAAATGCTCCATTAAAAAATTTTGGGCTCCACCCGTTTTTGACCAGACTTCAGGTCATTTAATCTAAAGCTAGCAGAACCCAAATTGAAAATCGGACCAAAACTGAAATTAGAATGCAAAACAAGATCTATTGATAAGCAAACAATTTTAGGCTCACTATGGGCTATTTAAATGCTCCATTAAAAAATTTTGGGCTCCACCCGTTTTTGACCAGACTTCAGGTCATTTAATCTAAAGCCAGCAGAACCCAAATTGAAAATCGGACCAAAACCGAAATTAGAATGCAAAACAAGATCTATTGATAAGCAAACAATTTTAGGCTCACTATGGGCTATTCAAATGCCCTATTAAAAAATTTTGGGCTCCACCCGTTTTTGACCAGACTTCAGGTCATTTAATCTAAAGCCAGCAGAACCCAAATTGAAAATCGGACCAAAACCGAAATTAGAACGCAAAACAAGATCTTTTGATAAGCAAATAATTTTAGGCTCACTATGGGCTATTTAAATACCCCATTAAAAAATTTTGGGCTCCACCCGTTTTTGACCAGACTTCAGGTCATTTAATCTAAAGCCAGCAGAACCCAAATCGAAAATCGGACCAAAACTGAAATTAGAATGCAAAACAAGGTCTATTGATAAGCAAATAATTTTAGGCTCACTATAAGCTATTCAAATACCTCATTAAAAAGTTTTGGGCTCCACCCGTTTTTGACCAGACTTCAGGTCATTTAATCTAAAGCCAGCAGAACCCAAATTGAAAATCGGACCAAAACCGAAATTAGAATGCAAAACAAGATCTACTGATAAGCAAACAATTTTAGGCTCACTATGGGCCATTCAAATACCCCATTAAAAAATTTTGGGCACCACCCGTTTTTGACCAGACTTCAGGTCATTTAATCTAAAGCCAGCAGAACCCAAATCGAAAATCGGACCAAAACCGAAATTAGAATGCAAAACAAGATCTATTGATAAGCAAATAATTTTAGGCTCACTATGGGCTATTCAAATACCCCATTAAAAAGTTTTGGGCTCCACCCGTTTTTGACCAGACTTCAGGTCATTTAATCTAAAGCCAGCAGAACCCAAATCGAAAATCGGACCAAAACCGAAATTAGAATGCAAAACAAGATCTATTGATAAGCAAACAATTTTAGGCTCACTATGGGCTATTCAAATACCTCATTAAAAAATTTTGGGATCCACCCGTTTTTGACCAGACTTCAGGTCATTTAATCTAAAGCCAGCAGAACCCAAATCGAAAATCGGACCAAAACCGAAATTAGAATGCAAAACAAGATCTATTGATAAGCAAATAATTTTAGGCTCACTATGAGCTATTTAAATGCCCCATTAAAAAATTTTGGGCTCCACCCGTTTTTGACCAGACTTCAGGTCATTTAATTTAAAGCCAGCAGAACCCAAATCGAAAATCGGACCAAAACCGAAATAAGAATGCAAAACAAGATCTATTGATAAGCAAATAATTTTAGGCTCACTATGGGCTATTTAAATGCCCCATTAAAAAATTTTGGGCTCCACCCGTTTTTGACCAGACTTCAGGTCATTTAATCTAAAGGCAGCAGAACCCAAATCGAAAATCGGACCAAAACCGAAATTAGAATGCAAAACAAGATCTATTGATAAGCAAATAATTTTAGGCTCACTATGGGCTATTCAAATACCTCATTAAAAAATTTTGGGATCCACCCGTTTTTGACCAGACTTCAGGTCATTTAATCTAAAGCCAGCAGAACCCAAATCGAAAATCGGACCAAAACCGAAATTAGAATGCAAAACAAGAGGGCTATTTAAATACCCCATTAAAAAATTTTGGGATCCACCCATTTTTGACCAGACTTCAGGTCATTTAATCTAAAGCCAGCAGAACCCAAATCGAAAATCGGACCAAAACCGAAATTAGAATGCAAAACAAGATCTATTGATAAGCAAATAATTTTAGGCTCACTATGGGCTATTCAAATACCCCATTAAAAAGTTTTGGGCTCCACCCGTTTTTGACCAGACTTCAGGTCATTTAATCTAAAGCCAGCAGAACCCAAATCGAAAATCGGACCAAAACCGAAATTAGAATGCAAAACAAGATCTATTGATAAGCAAACAATTTTAGGCTCACTATGGGCTATTCAAATACCTCATTAAAAAATTTTGGGATCCACCCGTTTTTGACCAGACTTCAGGTCATTTAATCTAAAGCCAGCAGAACCCAAATCGAAAATCGGACCAAAACCGAAATTAGAATGCAAAACAAGATCTATTGATAAGCAAATAATTTTAGGCTCACTATGAGCTATTTAAATGCCCCATTAAAAAATTTTGGGCTCCACCCGTTTTTGACCAGACTTCAGGTCATTTAATTTAAAGCCAGCAGAACCCAAATCGAAAATCGGACCAAAACCGAAATAAGAATGCAAAACAAGATCTATTGATAAGCAAATAATTTTAGGCTCACTATGGGCTATTTAAATGCCCCATTAAAAAATTTTGGGCTCCACCCGTTTTTGACCAGACTTCAGGTCATTTAATCTAAAGGCAGCAGAACCCAAATCGAAAATCGGACCAAAACCGAAATTAGAATGCAAAACAAGATCTATTGATAAGCAAATAATTTTAGGCTCACTATGGGCTATTCAAATACCTCATTAAAAAATTTTGGGATCCACCCGTTTTTGACCAGACTTCAGGTCATTTAATCTAAAGCCAGCAGAACCCAAATCGAAAATCGGACCAAAACCGAAATTAGAATGCAAAACAAGATCTATTGATAAGCAAATAATTTTAGGCTCACTATGAGCTATTTAAATGCCCCATTAAAAAATTTTGGGCTCCACCCGTTTTTGACCAGACTTCAGGTCATTTAATCTAAAGCCAGCAGAACCCAAATCGAAAATCGGACAAAAACCGAAATAAGAATGCAAAACAAGATCTATTGATAAGCAAATAATTTTAGGCTCACTATGGGCTATTTAAATACCCCATTAAAAAATTTTGGGCTCCACCCGTTTTTGACCAGACTTCAGGTCATTTAATCTAAAGCCAGCAGAACCCAAATCGAAAATCGGACCAAAACCGAAATTAGAATGCAAAACAAGATCTATTGATAAGCAAATAATTTTAGGCTCACTATGAGCTATTTAAATGCCCCATTAAAAAATTTTGGGCTCCACCCGTTTTTGACCAGACTTCAGGTCATTTAATCTAAAGCTAGCAGAACCCAAATCGAAAATCGGACCAAAACCGAAATAAGAATGCAAAACAAGATCTATTGATAAGCAAATAATTTTAGGCTCACCATGGGCTATTTAAATACCCCATTAAAAAATTTTGGGCTCCACCCGTTTTTGACCAGACTTCAGGTCATTTAATCTAAAGCTAGCAGAACCCAAATCGAAAATCGGACCAAAACCGAAATAAGAATGCAAAACAAGATCTATTGATAAGCAAATAATTTTAGGCTCACCATGGGCTATTTAAATACCCCATTAAAAAATTTTGGGCTCCACCCGTTTTTGACCAGACTTCAGGTCATTTAATCTAAAGCCAGCAGAACCCAAAATTTAAAATTTAAAATTTTGGCATTTGAAAGGTGGATCCTTCCTCTACAAAATCCATACCAACCTTGCTCTGTTAATTGATATCTACTACGACTTCACACGACTATATCTAAAATTTGACTCATAGACTTGATTTAATATTTTGGGCATTTGAAAGGTGGATCCTACCTCTACAAATTCTATACCAACCTTGCTCTGTTAATTGATATCTACTTCGACTTCACACGACTACATTTAAAATTTGACTCAAAGACTCGATCCAAAATAATTGATTTCTTATTAATAACCAGAGTGCTTGATTTTGCGTTTTTGGATTAACCACGCCAGTAAATTGTTTGTTATTAAATTAATTTTTCGTGATATAAATTTCTGCGCTTCAATATTTTTTTGGTTTCGGGATGGTTCGAGCACCTGTCGCTATTTGTTTACTAAAATTATCTGTATTGGAATTCTTTTTCGGGATAACAAAAAAAAAAAAAAAAAAATATCATGATAGTAAAAATGTCATTATAGTAAAAAAAATTCGGGATGACATTCAAAACTAACGTGATATAGAAAATTTTTCGGGATGACACTGAAAAATGTCGTGATATTCGTTTTATAGTGTTGCCATCGTATTTCTTCGGGATATTTTTCGGGCTAACTTCACAGAGATTCAACTAGTGCTTGTTAAACAACTTAAAATGTGTCGGAATGATTCTGAATTTTTGGAGAACCATAATTATAAGCAATAGTTGGAAGATAATCGGGACATACTACTACAAAAATAGTGTCTACAATAAAATGATACTGCAAATAAGACCTGACTATCAAAATATTACTCTCTCTCTCTCTCTCTCTGGCATTATATCCCATCAAGGGATTTGGCCGCCTCACATGAGGTTTCATAATCATATTTTCATTTCGGATAATGAGTGATTAATTCATTGATCCTAAACCAGCCGTGAAAATTTTCCCTTGTCACCACCGGGAATCGAACCCGGGACCACCGGTCGCTGGAGCAAGCATGCTAACAACTTTGCCACCGGGGCGGCAAATATTACTACCTTTCTTAAATAATAACGTTCAATTAATTGTTGCAGGGGACGAATTGAAAATATTCCCAATTTGCAGAGCTGATTGTGTTATATTCTCATAACCATTATCACTATTCTTGAATTCAGTTGACAATGGGCGTCAACAGACACAAGTTTGGCAAGGACAACGAGTTGACTATAGAAACATCATTAACCCCCCCCCCCCCCCCCCCCCAAGCTCAGTATTGGCAAGTAGAACTAAATTAAGACAGTCTAATTCATATTAGCATAAAACAAGGTCTAGGTGTACTCGTGTTGTGCCAAGTAAGATGAAACCACACTTTTTTCTTATATTGGGAGGTGATGTGTTCGCACCTCTTTAGTAACGGGCCCTGTAAATAGTAGTAAAATGTTAAAATCAATAACACTGTCAGCAACTTTAAAGCATTTAAATATATCCATTGAATGAAAAAATAAAAATATATTTTTCCGGAAAATGTTTGTACATACCGATTCGTTCTTCCCCTCGAAGGGACTGAATTAAAGAATGTTTAAAATTTTCAATTATGTTCACAACAATCAAAAGAAATATTTTCTAATTAAATTGTAATTTTTCAATTTAAAATTATTAGTTTCTATTTTCAAGAAATAAAAATTAACCACTGTACCATAAAAAAAAAATGAAAAAAGAAATTGAAAATATCAATCTCAAACCAGTTGTTACACAACCAGAGCAATATCATTTCTATGTGTATAAGGAGATGTATCATTCGCCCGTCTGTACACACGAAGAAAATCCACATCTTAAATTTTTCTAATATACATTTTGCAAGGGTCGTATCATTTTTATTTTTTAGGGCAATTGAGATAATATTATATTTTCATTTCTTATAGTTGTTGTTATTTTTTGCTTTCTTACATTATAAGCACCATTATCATCAACACAGATGATGATATTTTGAGAAATTGTTGAATTTGAAGCAATAGGAAAAACAACTACAAAATATCTGTGTATTTTATTTTTGTAAGAAAAATGCCGGAAATTAAAACCTTGTCTTCAGTCAAAAAAGAAATTTTCACCGGAAAAATAATAATAATAAAAAAGAAGACGAAAAATAATGAAAAATATATTAGAAAGTTAAAATGAATTTGTTAAATTGAACGAAAAATTTTGATTTTAATTTTAATAACACGTTAGAGGGTATGACAAAGAAAGGAAGTTACAAAAAAGTAATAGAATAGAATATTTTATATTAAATATTTCAGGTACATGAATAGTGTATGTACTATATGTATATGCTAAACACTTAGACAGCAGACAGGTTCATTTGTTAGATAAATTTTAATGCAATTTCAATCGAATTCAAATGTTTTTACATAACCTGTTAGTAATTAAAATTTTATTATTTGATAAAATTTAAATCAAAACTAAATGTAATGTAAAAAAATGGAAATATGTGTTTTATGAAAACGTATAAAATGTATATTTGTTTGTTTCTAATCTCTCTACAATCCGCTTTAGAGCCTAAGCACGATTTGCATGATGTACTTGTTTGCACAGTAATTAAATCGAGAACGTACAACTAACCGTCTGATTTACGAAAACAATCTTTGCATAGATCAGTACTAGACTTTATTGCTGAAAAGGAGGATAAATTGGATCATCGGTTTTATACTCCGCTAGAGGGCCATTTTTGTGTTCAGTTAAACCACCGATCTGTTCGACCCCAGAACAGATTGTGAAACTAAATCATAAAAAAAAATATTGAAACATACTCGTAAATTTCAAATAAATTTTGTAATTTTAGCGCAGGAAGACTTTAAATTCTCCGGTACTAATCCTAGACAAAAATTCACGTAGTGTCGTATATCACAGATATACTACTTCGATCTACCTTTTTTTGATCTAAAAAATTTAAAATCTTGCTGCAAAAATCACAAAATCGCTTACAAAAAAAATTGAGTTGGTTTCCTGTTCGTGATACGGAACTGGGTAGACAGAATCGATACATTACTACTTAGATTTGTCTAGAGAATTGGCACCAGATAATTAAAAGTCGCCCTGGTAAAATCTCAAATCGCTTACAAAAATAATTGTAGACAACTCTTTCATATTCGTGATATAAACCTGCGTTGCAAGATATCACGTATCTATCATAAAAGTCGTTCAACTTTATGTAATTTTCAAAATTACCATTTGTCATCCAAATGATAAGAAAATTGGTTTCTCCAAGGATCATTTACTTAACCCTTAACTATCCGCATACACCAATAAAACGATTCGCTTATAACAAAGGGGTTGGTTCCGTTTAAGGTTTCGCATTACAAAAATTTGATATTAACTTCGGTCTGTGATCCCAAGTTACTGAAATTCTAATAAAAATGAATTAAAATACTGCTGTTCCCAAAACACTTTTCTCTGTTTTTTGAAGATGCCTGATTACAAAAATAAAAATGTTTCCGTCCGTCTAGATGAAAGGATGAATGTCTGTACCGGTGATATCTCGGTTTACGATCCCTACCTCAAGGGAGTCAGGCACATGCCTTAGTTTATTGTAATATACTGGTCTAGTATATCGTTTGAAAGACATTAGATCAGATCACAATTTTGATGATATACCAATTAGTTCTTAAATAAACAAATTTGGTGCTGGTAGCAGTTGCATTTAGCTCATTCCTATATAATGGGGATAGATAGAAAAGTTTTGAAAAAATAACCATTTTAATGCGCTGAGAGCTAATTATAATGTAATTGTGACATATCATTAAAAAGGGTCTGAGGAATATCGCAAATTAACTTCGGTCTGTTAAACCAAGTTATTGAAATCCTGAAAAATAACCTAGTCTAAAACCACTTTTCACGACATTTTATGATTTCAAAAATGCAAACAAAAAAGTTTGTCCGTCCGTCTGGATGTTTGGAAGAATGGATATTTGTATTTACCGATTTTACGATTCCAATTTTTTCGACAATCTTCTTTAAGTATTAATTCAGAGATTCGAAAAGCTTTTAAGATCTCTACCTCAAGAGGGTCGGATACCTTTCATATGAAATCACCCAAAATACCATCCAATATTCCGATATTGCTTTACAATTTTCCAATATACTGGTGTAGTATGTATATCGTTTGAAATATTGTAATTAAATTGATTGAGTTTGAAACCGTTTGTCTTTTGATAAAGTATAACTCTCAAAATAAATAGATAATAGAATAAGAGTACAACGACATAACGTTTTATTTGAATAGGTAGAGATTGCAATAAAAGCAACTTAATTCAAAAATGGGAAAACGCTAAATTTTATTTGAAATGAAAGAGATGTAAATTCAAAATTGAGGTGTTTTTATGTTTAATGTGCTAGAAGATTTTAAATTATAAGTCAGTTTAGTGTTGGGTTCCTAGGATTTTCCGAGAAAACTTAGGCAATCTGTAGAGAGAACCGATGTAAATTTTGCTGTCCCAAACACCCTATACTCCCAATTTTACAAACAAAACGTTGGTGAAGTTTATCCTAAATCTGTCTTAAG